>JAOVVF010000035.1:7723077-7738985 GCA_028565595.1 Duopalatinus emarginatus | reverse complement strand
CTCAGCAGAAAGAGAATAATGGACTATAAAAGATAAAACGTTCAGTTATGTTTGTTTCCGTTTCTAAGAAACTCCACCGACTTTACCGAGCTGAGATTACATGTTTGCTGTTGCTGATTATATTTTTACGCCTACGCACGCTCACCCTAAAACCCGAAACGGTGGAAAAAGGAAACGGTTTTCTCGTCTTTCTATTGATTTTGGTGAATTAAATCATTTATCATGAAAAGGCTAAACCCTGTGCAGAGGAGAAATCAATACCACACCATCCTAATTGGCAGCTATTTTTAGTATTCGAATCTGGTCAATTTTTGTTGATTTGTTGTTCCAGGTTTAAAATCCACCTCTCGCGGGTCAGCTTGGGATTTCTGTCTGAGGTTTGGGCTGTGTGTTATTGTGCAGGTAAACCTGATTTGCCTAGCAGCACGTGTTCCACCACAGAGTTTCCTGTTTTGCATGGCAGGGACTGACCAGAGTTTGACCTTTCTCTAAGCTACCCCAGTTTGTTTTTAAATAGATTCGTGGAGAGGGACACACACACACACACACACACACACACACACACACACACACACACACACACACACACCCCTCATAAAAACCACCATCATAGTTGTCGTTACCCTACTATGTTATTCCTCTTACTACAATGGGAAGGGAAGTGAGTTCTGGCCCTTTAAGACAAGCAGGTAAGGGTGTGTGTGTGTGTGTGTGTGTGTGTGTGTGTGTGTGTGTGTGTGTGCGTGCTTCACTGGTGATGCTGCAGAATTGAGGACAAGATGGAGTCATACAGCTGCATTCCTTCAGTGCTTTTCTTCTGATTTTTACTGAAATATGTGCTTGTGTGTGTATGCATGCATGTATGTATGTATGTATGTGTGTGTGTGTGTGTGTGTGTGTGTATGTGTGTGTGTGTGTGTGTGTATATGTGTGTGCCCGCCTCGAGGTCTTCCAGCGGTTTTGCATCTCTAAAGAATGAAGGACAATGGACTGATGTCTCCTGGTCATTGATGCTTTCCAAGTACCAAAACAGTGGGGGGTTGGAATTGAGTGAATGAAGTTTTGTGTGTGTGTGTGTGTGTGTGTGAATTTAAATGTGGCTGCAGTGTGACCCTGGAAGGGAACCCAGTGTTTTTAAACCTAATCTTCTACCTCATCAGTAGTGTGTGTGTGTGTGTGTGTGTGTGTGTGGAAATTAAGAAAAATAATTTCTTTACAGATAGAAAGGAAATACAAAACATGTCTACTTGAAACAGAGTAGTGTGTAAAAGACAATAAACAGTAAAAGTTTTAAGGATGAAGTCAGATACGAGAGACGTTCTGCATCTATAAACGTGTTCTTATGTAGATCATCTGAATGGTATGTATATGTTTAAATATGTATTCATATGTAGCTTATACATGTCGTATTATGCCCATGAGCCAAGGTCTCGGTCATGTAAACCCAAAGGCATGGTTTTGATTCACCGTTCATGCATCATAGCAACCTTGTGGAGAGATGCACAGATGCACATGTTCCCTCTATTGGCCAGTGCTGGCTCAGCAGTTAAGGCTGTGGGTTACTGATTATACAGTTCAAGCATCAGCACTGTCAACCTGCCACCGTTGGGCCCTTGATCAAGGCCCTTAACCTCTTTTTGGTGGTGTATCATGGCTGACCCCACATTTCTACTGTTCCGTAACGTATGCCGATCAGCCATAAAATTAAACCCCACAAGATCTTTGAAGGCGTCCTGTGGCATCTGGCACCAAGTCAGTAGCGACTGTGGATCTTCATATGCACATTAGTGAGCCTTGGGCACCCATAACACTGTCACTGGATCACCAGTTGTCCTTCCTTGGACCACTTATGGTAGATACTAACATACTAGATACACAACTGTCCCAGAGGTCTAGACGTCACAAATCGGTCTGTGTCAAAGTGAATCCAAAAAATCTCACTTTTGCTCATTTTTCCTGCTTCCAAAACAACAACTTTGAAAACAGAGTGTACATGTGCTCCTCGATATATCCCACCGCTTTATCAGGTGACACTATTATGTTGTGCTAACGTTATGGCTGATCGGAGTCCATGTGACAAATAGCCTTCTTCAGGGTAATATCCCTGGAGCGATGGAGTAAAAAGCCATCGCACCTTCCTGAAGGTTTTGTGTTACGTGAGAAACGGAAGCATCAACAGACTGGTTTGTGGTAATCACACATACCTGCATGTAGAAGCACCTGAAGCACACGATGTTAAAGCACTACAGGAAACTGTGTTATACAACAGCAGATTGTTTTATAACAGCACAAAGGCTCTGAGTGTAGTTGAAGCTGTAACATAAATGACAGGGTTATACTAATGCTCTGGTTCTAATGTGTTGTGGTTTCTATAGTAACAGATCATTTACAGAAGTACATAATCCAAGCCTAAAGAATACAAATTCACTGTTATATATGACAAAGAAAAACATATAATTGATACGGTGAAGAGTCTCCAGTGTCAGCGGAACAGATTTTCCGACATGGGAAAGTCTTCAAGACAGAAAAAATGTGGTCTTGCTGTTTAACAACAGGGGCACTCGTGGGCTTGTGGTTAAGGAACCAGCTTTGTGACAGATAGGTCGCCGATTCGAGCCATGCAACTGATAAGACATGACTGACGTGCCCACGAGCAGGGCATTTAACCCCCCAACTATTCCCCGGTCGTTGTGGATAGGGGCTGCTCACTGTCACAGGTCAAGTGTGCTAACTGCCCCCTAGTGTGTGTGTTTCACTGTATGGATGGGTTAAATGTGAAGGTCGAATTTCTCTGTGTGCAAGCACAATAGGCCAATCGCTTCACTTTCACATATTGTTTATTAATAGATTTAAAAAAATCTCAATAGTGGAATAAAAGAGGAATAAAACATGGGATGTCCCATAACAAGAAAACAATCAACTCTGGAACTGCAACTTATTTGTAATTATATAGGATTATTTTCCTCTGACAGCACAACCTGAAGTGTGTGATTCCTTACATATAACAGTGATTACGACATTGTGGCACAGTGAACCACGTACACACAGACTGAATCTTCTGAATCCTGTCCCCATGTTAGAAACAACAGTGAGTAGATGTTCATAGTCCACGAGGCTTCTGGTTGAGCTTCTCCGAGTCATACTCTGTGGCCTGAAGGAGCACTGCATCACTTTTCATACTTAATCTCCCTCCATTTCTTCTCTGACTGGAAGCTAACAGGTGCTTAATGCTGCAGTTTCACTAGAGGTTGCAGCAGTGTGTGTGTGTGTGTGTGTGTGTGTGTGTGTGTGTGTGTGTGTGTGTGTGTGTGTGTGTGTCCCGCAGCAGGAAAACAGCATATGTGTGTCCCCTATCTAAAACACAGGCATTGTTATATGGTGCAGTAAATGTCGGTGACAGGGCAACTCTCTCTCACACACTCTCTCTCTCTCTCTCTCTCTCTCTCTCTCTCTCTCTCTCTCTCTCTCTCTCTCTCTCTCTCTCTCTCTCTCTCTCGCTGTCTCTCTCTCTCTCTCTCTCTCTCTCTCTCTGCCTTTGTCTCTCTGCTGCTTCATTTCCATTCCATTCTGTCCTCCCAGCTGCTGCTGCCTACTAAAGCGGAGTTATCCCTTATCCCTCAAGCCCTCCCTCTCTCACTCTATCTCTCCCTCCCCCCACCTGATCTCTCTCTCTCTCTCTCTCTCTCTCTGTCCCTCTCTCCACCTCCCCTGCTCTCTCATTCTTCAAATCCTCTGCCGACCGCCAGCCCTCTCGTGCTCTGCTGTTACTCTTTCATTTGCTTTGCTTTTCACGCTCCCGTTGTCGCTATTTCTCCCGCTCAGCCTCTTTTCTTCCCCTCTCCGTCGGCGCCTCAGTCTCTCCATCACGCATTTTTTTCCCACGCCTTGCCATCTCACCATGATTGTGCGGGACACATTTTGCTGCTAGCCTTCGATACAAAGAGAGGATTACCGCTTGATCGGAGAGGAGCGTGTTTTCGCGTGTGAGTGTGTTTGTGTGTGTGTGTGTGTGAGAGACAGAGAGAGAGAGAGAGAGCTGGAGGAGACTGCTGTCCTGCTCTCTATTTCCACATCCAGGTAAGTGCCTTTCTTCTGCTTTCTCTTTAACTGTAGGAGAATTGAACACACCTTGTACATCTGGAGTGCTCGGTGTTTGTGGTGGGGGGGAGAATCAACTGGGGGACTGTGGGAAACCAGGGCCCGTTGTGTCTCAGATGATTTAGCGCCTTAAGCTTCTAGACGGATGGCTGGACGCTCGGCGCTGAACTGATGTTGTAAAGATGCTTTGCTGTAGCTTCATAACAACGAGCTCATGTTGTTGAATCTCAGGCTCATGCGTTCATCTGGAGGGCTGCATCGAATAAATCAGTTTATATATGACGAGCTCGTCTGAGGTCGACTGATTCGATTCACACGGTGTTGACTCAATAAAAGGCCGTTCTGGCACATCAAAGCCACGTCACATTGTGTTAGGATGGACCGAGATTGTGCTCATGCAATCTGTGTTTGGTTTCATGGCTGTTGCATTGGTAATGCTGTGTGGCGTGTTGTGTTGTGTTCAGCTTGTAGGCAAATCTGGGATTATTTAAAACACAGGTCAGGTTGTTGTTGGGTGGTTTGGGAGAAATCTGCTGCTTTGGGCCACATCTGTGTGTTGAACATCTAAATCACAAAACAGAACAGAGGATATAAGGATGCTTATAATGTCACATGATGCCAGTTTACATATTATTCTGTGTCCGTCTATCTGTGTGTGTGTGTGTGTGTGTGTGTGTGTGCACAATGACTGGCAAGGCCCGAGTCCAATAAAATTGCTCTAATGGAATACCACATTCATTGGCTATTGATTTTTCGGTTAGATTTCTGTAAAAGAGCTCATGGTCATTAATTAACTTTCATTCACCTTTAGTGAGGTTAGCATTTTGGGTGAACTAGTGGATATTTCAGTTCCTGATTCCTCTTTATGCTAAAGTAAATATATAAGTAAATACAGCCAAATATATATATTAAAAAAAACCCCAAAACTTAAATATAGACAATAAGACTATAAAGCTATATTCAAAACAGACAACAGACGAATGTTACATGTAAATGTTAAATGTACAGTGGTGATGGTAGCACTAGAGCTTAAACTCTATTTATAACATCTGGACTGTTTAGAATACAATCCAGACCTCAATGGTAAAATGTTTCTGGCCCATATAAGTAATCGATAATTACAATAAAGAAATAATCCTACAGTCTGTGGGTTTGTTCTTTAAACACGGCATGACCTTTCGAGTAGAGATCAATACGGTGGATTTTTAAGAGCCCAATCACAAGTGTCCAATCACAGCCAGTATGAACCATGATTGTACAAACTTAGGCTCATTTTATACACACACACACACACACACACACACACACACACACACACACACATATATATATATATATATATATATATATATATATGTAATATATATATAACTAGTCATTTGGGCTCAAATTAAAAGTCACTAAGATTGTAAAGCCTCGTTTTGGTAAAGGTTTATGCCTGCAGTGTTATCATGTAATGTTGGAGGCTATACTGGAATATTCGATTTGCATAAAACTACAATCTGGTGTGTTTTTGCTTTGGAAATTAATAAAACACTGGTTCAAGCTTTGGTATAGTGAAAGGCTGAAGTGTCATAGAAAACACACTTGCACCATCTATATGATCATTATCAACATACTGGTGCAAGCATTGGATATATATCAACTTATCACAAAGATACTCTTGGTGATTTAACCACACCCACATCTACTACTACTTCTACTACTACTACTGCTATCATGTCATATGGTCAAACTTACTAAGCTTAACCCTAACTGATCATCTTCTCTGCAAAGGCAACCAGGCTTATGGACATGTAACATAGGTATTTAGTAAATGTGGAAAACCTCTGTAGTGTCTGTTGCATACACAATATACCACTATACTACTATACTACTATACCCAGAGGCTTTGTGAAAATTCGTGTCTTTCTGACCGGATGAGATGTGATGAGGCTGAGGACACAAGACGTACTAGACGTAATATGTACTAGACAAATTATTGACACTATTTCATTATTATTGTTATTTCTTCCATACTCTCCCGAATTTGGTTTCATCCAATCAACCAGCCAGCTACCATCCAGGGAGGATGGTGCCTAAGACCATGCTATCTGACATACACAAGACAACCATGATTAGCTAGCCTTGCTGTGACTGACAGGAGAGAGAGTGTATCAGAGAGAGTATATCACTGAGGGTTGTGTTATCGTTGGAATTCGAACCTGTGATAAGGAGAAGGGCGTTTTTTGTTTGTTTTTTGTGATGTAAAAGGGTGCAACAGAATGTGTATAGAACTAAATAATGATAGAGTTCTACATCCTGATGCTGGACTCCACCCACAGTTCTCTGAAACTCTGATCATCCAGATCATTACAGTTTCCACCCTGTAACTACATTGTTACTGTGATGAATGCTACAATTGGCCAGTCTCACAATACTCACATATTATGTTTGATATAATGACATTATATTGATATTGTATCATTATGTCGCTCATCCCTAGTCAAAATCAATGTGTTTACACACACTCGGTTGTGTGCGGTTAGATTTTCCCTGTTCAGCACATGATTTGTGTTTGGCTTTCCCAAAGTAACGCTACTCCATTTGATCTGGATTTTGTTCTGATGATGAAGCTGATCTGGATGAAGAAAAGGGCGAGGTAGTGCAGACGTGTGGGCGGGCCTGAGAGAGGAATGTAGGATAAGGGGACTAAAGAATATCAGACATGTCCAGCTCATAAAGGACAGATGGCCAGTGCTCTCTCTCTCTCTCTCTCTCTCTCCACACACACACACACACAAACAGACACACACACACACACACTCATTTATCTAATTCATCTCCTGGCTTTGTGGAGGGCCCAACGGTACACAGAGCCTCTTTTCACATGACGAAGCAGCCGGCAGAGAGAGAAGGAGAGAGAACATTTCCCATCTGCAGAAAAGAGGAAAAGCTCACAAGCTTGGAAAAGGAGTGCAGGGCTGTTTGGAAATGAGGGATAAGAGAGAGAGAGAGAGAGGAGATGACGAGAGGAGGGAAAGAGAAGAGGGGAAGAGAGGAGGGGGTGGTTATTGTGGCACAAACGGTAGAGGTCAGGTCCAGATGCTCCCAAAACAAAAGAGTCTTTCTCAGGAAGCAGCAGGGGGAAGCGTGGCACTCGGCATTGTGTGTGTGTGTGTGTGTGTGTGTGTGTGTGTGTGTGTGTGTGAAACTCACTGCATTGCAGGCTGTTTTTCTAGTAGACTGTCTTAATGACCAGTATTCACCCGGGCTCCAGGAATTAACTGGCTACAGGCCTCATGTGTGTGTGTGTGTGTGTGTGTGTGTGTGTGTGTGTGTGTGTGTGTGTGAGAGAGAGAGAGAGAGAGAAAGAGAGTTGGTACAGGCTTCCACCCAAATCGAAATGCTGTTTGCCAGAGTTGCTGATTGGGTAGAAATGAGCCACTGAATAGGTCTTTTTTTTTAAAACATGGAGAGGAAGGACATTGTTAGAGGAAGGAAGGTAACAGCGAGGACAAGCAAATATTCACCAGACCTGATCTCACATCTCTCTCTTTAAAAGAGCTTTTCCACAGAACAGTAAGCCTCGTTGAGTACTGGATGTGTAGACACCTGACCATCACAGGCGTACGTGATTCTTCTCCAAATGTAGGAAGCATACAGGAAGTTATACAGCTTTAAGCTTTTTCCTTGTCTGAGACTAAAATACATACATGCTTTACTTTCTCTGTGTATACATGTGTGCACTGCTACCCCAAAATGGAACGTTTACTAGATGGCACATCTGTTCCAAAACATCTGTCCGTCCGGTTTCCAGGTCGAACTGTATGTTTAGCGAATTCATGCACGGCGATTTCAAAGAGACTGTCGAGCACCGTTTCTCTTTGACTTGACTGCAGTCTGCGTGATTGACAGTATTGGGCTGTGTCTCAGGTCGGAAGCTCTCACCCTACATTCAAAGGTATCTACTAATCTAGAAAATCCAGAAGAGGAGAAGTCGAAACAGACCTTTAGGTTTAAGAGGTTAAACACAAACGGGAATTGGAAAACTGTCTGTCTAGACTGTCTACAAACAATGTACAGGTAGGCTATGAAATGCTAGATTAGTTTGAGTTTGATGCTACTAGGAAAACAGTGTCACATAGTGCTATACATCCTCCACTTTTACCTTGCCAATGTACCATGCAAACATACGACAACCATCTTGCACATGCATATGAATCTGTACAGTAATCCCTGATTTATCGCAGGTGTTCCGTTCCAGACCCACCCGCGAAAAAGTGAATTTCCGCGAAGTAGGGACGCTATACTTATTTTAGTACTTATACATTATTTTAAGTCTTTATAAACCCTCCCCACACTCTTATACATAACCCTTTCCCATACTGTACATGTACCTTTTAAAAAACTTCTACTATGTTCATAAAAATGTTTTAAACTCCTAAACCTGTGTGAAGAGTGTGATGGAAGAGCTGAGAGTGGGTAGCTGCGCACAGCGAAAGAAAACAAGATGCGACGGTTACTGAGCCAATCAGCGACTGGGATACAGAGCAGCATTGCTCTGGTTGGTCGTGTTCCATCAATTAACCAATCGTGTCTTGTGTACAATCTCACGTCGGCACGTAGCATCTCAAGCGGGCGCAAGTACTACATTTCGTTTTTGGTGTGTATTCATCCGCCGAATAAATACGCTATTTACTGTAAATGGTCATTTTTTATGATTTATAATATTTTTTAAATGTTAGAATAAATATTTTTAATACATTTTTATACATTTTGTGATTTTTTTTATGCGAAATTCATCAAATCTATACATTACTGTACAATACATACTACGCATGTGCAAAATACCGCAAAAACCCGCCAAACAGCGAAAATACCGCAATAAATATTTTACATTAATATTTTTGAAAACTCGCAAAACAGCGAGTGCACGATAAACGAACCGTGAAGTAGCGATGGATTACTGTATATCTACTGTATATATCTACATGGAGAAGCCATGGCCTAGTGGTTAGGAACCCACACGACTGAGGTGACCTTGAGTAAGGTACCTAACACCCTAACTGCTTCCCCCTTTGCACCGTGGCTTGGCGCTGCTCCCCCACCCTGGGCAAGTATGTTCACTGCTCCCTAGTGTTCACTGGTGTGTGTTTCACTGCACGGATGGGTTAAATACAGTTAGTTGCCTTGCTTAAGTGCACTTCAGTCATGTCTTGTTGATATTGCGACTTTCTGATCACAAGGCCGGTTCCCTAACCTTAAGCTCAGGTTATTTTCACATAAATGAAATAACTGTCCTTGCATAGCTAAATTTACTGCAGTTACAACAACAAAATGTGGAACTACAGACTTTTATTGCTTCACCATGCAGTACTGTATGGAGGAAAAGTGCTATAATACTGTTTTATCTTGTCAGTCTGCGGTAATTTTACTCTCTCTCTTTATCTTTTTCTCTCTCTGCCAGGATGGAAGATACCAAACATTAAACGTTAATTATTCCTTTTAAGCATTTGGCACATACCACTAGCTCTAATGTTAGCGTACCGACACAATGTTAATATAACACGTCAAACTTTGTAATCATTGGCACCCTTCAACCAAAACTAATCCTGTGGAGTGAACATTGTATTAGTTGAAAGAAAGTAAGAAGCGAAAGTAAAGTGATTGACCTATTGTACTTGCACAGAGAAATCTGACATCGGAATTTAACCCAGTCTTGGCAGTGAAACACACTAGGTGACAGTGAACACACATGCCCGGAGTGGTGGGCAAGACCTATCCATGTCACCTGGAGAGCAGTTAGGTGCCTTGACTCACTTCAGTCTTATCATGTCAGTTGTGAAGCTTGAACCGGTAAAATGACAAGGCCATGGCTGACCCAAGAAAATTAATTTGTTTTGCAGTTAGTTCTTTTAGATACAAATGTGGCAAAATAAGTGATTAGTCTTGCAGCTCCAAAATCTCTGGTTCTGTCAGGTTCTCTGGTTTCCTCCAACCTTCAAAAACATGGTAGGAAGTAGATTGTTGACTCTGAATTGCCCCTAGGTGTGGGCGAGTGTGTGAATGTGTGTGTACACGGTGTCTCGTTCCAATTAGAATGCCTTCCGATTTTTATACCCAATAATCCAACACAGCTCCAACCAGGAATTACTAAAAACATAAAGGGTTCCAATAATTCTTCCACTGACTGTAGGACTAGATATAAAGTCATGTTGGAATAAAAATCTCTGGTTCCAGTTGCGGTGAGAAATGTGCTCGATACTCATCAACGCCGGCTGTTATGGAGAACTGGAGCTCTTGATTCCCAGGCTGCTCCCGGAACTGTGTCAAGATCCGCAGAACAGATTAATGGGTTACAAAGCAATCGCAGAACCTGTACAAATCGAACACGAGCCGTGGCCTAGTGGTTAGGGAACTGCTCTCGTGACCAGAAAGGTCCGGGGTTCGATCCCTGCACGGGGGAAAACACGACTAAGGTGTCCTTGAGCAAGGTTTGGGGCTGTCCCTTGCTCCGGACATCCGCGTTTACTGCCCCCTAGTGTTTACTGGTGTGTGTGTGTGTGTTTCTCTGCACAGATGGGTTAAATGCGGAGGTCGCATTCCTCTGTGTTCAAGCACAGTAGGCAAATAGTTCACTTTCACAAGTGTATCCTCTGGTATATCCGTTTTAAATAAATCACAATAACCACCTGATTCTCATTCTAACAGCTGAAAGCTTTTGAACACGCGTTAACTAACCCCAGCTGACTTAGTAAGTTACTTTCTCTATCAAACCCGGTGTGTCTTCAGCCAAGTCCTGCTACACTGAACACTATTGACGGATCAGATACAGCAGGATGAATTACAAGGTTGTAAGCTATTATTCATTCTGTTACTGTAAATGAGACGCAGCCATTCATCTCCCATGTTCCTATTGTAAAGATTCAGGTCAACTCTGTGGCCATAATGCAAAGGATTATAGGTAAAACCATCTCAGGTAAATGCTAGTGGTGAGCACTTTGGGAAGAACTAAGGCCTCTAATCCAGGAAATGCGACCACTACGACTTATGGGAGTAAACATTAGTTCACTTGATGAAACCTGAGACGCTGCTACTGACCAGTGAGTCTAACGTTATCATAATGAGATTCGGTATTGACTGATACACCACCCGGACACAGCCTTAAACTGCGCATCGCACATATTCACCAAAACATCATGATACATATAAGCAGAAGCCAAACGTCAGGTGTCCTGATACAAGTCATATACACTCAATGACCACTTTATTAGGAAGACCTATACATCAAGCAGTTATTTAACCATCACCACTAGTCAATCATGTGGCAGCAGCACAGTGCATAAAATCATACAGACACAGATCAAAAGCTTTACATTAAAATACATGATCTCTGAGACTTTGACCGTTGCTTGTTAGTGCCAGACAGGCTGGCTTAAGTATTTTAGAAACTGCAGATCTCCTGGGATTTTTACACACAATACACTCTATAGAGTTTACACAGAATGGTGAAAAACCTCATGCAGTACGATGGAGTTCTGCAGGCAGAAACAGCTTGATTATTAGAGAAGCCAGAGGAGAACAGCCTGAGTGATTTGAGATGACAGGAAGTCTACAGTAGCTGTAATAACCACTCTTTACAACCATGCTGAGCAGAAAAGCATGTTTTGACCTGTCTGGACAGGATTTAAATCCATTCCTGTAATATGAGCGGATTGGAGATCTTTGGTGAAAAAGCTATTTAGAGAAAAACTGTCCAGGGATCTGAGGTTGTGGGTTCGATTCTTGCTCTGGTCTCTGTCTGTGAGGAGTTCTTCCCATGCCTGTGTGTCCGGTTTCCTTCCACCTCCTGAAAAACACATGTCAGGCGAATTGGATGTGCCAAGTTGCCCTAGGTGTGAGTGTAAGTGAATGGGTGTGTATCCTGTGCTGGATTGGCCCCCTGTCCAGGCGAAATTCTGCTTTTGCCCAATAATTCTGGGTTTGGCCCCCGGACAAATCACGACCCTGACAGATAAAGTGGATAAGAGAATTACTGTTTTTTTATACTGCTTATTATCATCAGCCTGCCTTTGTCACAAGCCTGGCTACAGTTTTTATAACACATAAGTCAGAAACACATATTTTTGATACCAACAGGAACACAACTTCTATATAATTGCCAATTTGTCTATAGAAGCCCCAGTCTACCACAATAAAACACCCTGAATGCACACTTTCACACTTTTATATGCAGTATCCGCACACATCAGTCTTTTCATTATAACCAGTTAATCAGGTGGTATAATAGGTGCACTAATGCACTGCACACTGTGTGCTTGTCCTTGATGAGAGTCTTTTAATAAAACCATTTATTTAATAAAATCCTCCTCTGATCCTTATCCCAAGCTTTTAGACAGATTCGTGGTTGACTGTTTACCGCTTCACATTGGCTTTGAAACACTTTGCCCTTCATGCATTATTGATAATCAATAATAAAGATTGTTTTTAATAGTATATTAATAAATATTATTAGTAATCAAGAACAGATTTCATTATTGAATAGATGAATTAACGTTTTCCCACTTCAAACACAATTCTTGTTATTCGGTGAAATAAACTACACTTGTCCACTGTGCAGTGAATTTGACCAATCTGGTACAGTGGTAACATCATTGGCTGCCATGTGAGAGACCTGGGTTCGATTCCCAGTCTGGGCAGCCAGTCTGTGCTACACCAATAAGGGTCCTTGGGCAAGACTCCTAACACTACGCTGGCCTACTTGTAATACCAGAAACCTTGTAAGTCACTCTGGATAAGATCGTCTGCCAAATGCTGTAAATGTAATCTATGCCATGAAACACACATATACACACTAGTGAACACACACCAGTGAGAACACTGCCCAGAGGGCTGGGCAGCCCCTAACCGCAGCTCCCTGGGAGCAGTTAGAGAATAGGTGCCTAAGCTGAGTCTTATCGGTTGCAGGGATCGAACCCGGTTCCAGGATCCAGGGCTGGTTCTGCAACCACAAGCCTACGGCTGCCCCGTCGTGTAAGGTTGGGTAGCAAGTAGCCAACCTAAAGAGTTGATTCCCTAAGAATCAACTAAGATTCGAGTGCAAAACCTTGAAGTTGATTCCACACACTGAAAGCGATTCATCTCACACAAGCAAACAGCAAGCAAAATGAATTTAGCATCCGAGAGTTCAGAGCGTTTCATTTGGTATGTCATGCTGTAACAGATTATCCGATAAATGTCAGTAAAGTTGTATTGTAATTAGTGGACTGGTATTTATTTAAGCCTGGTTAAGGAGTTCTGATTACAATGCTCCAAAAAAGTAAAACCACCGTTGCCCTGAAGAGGTGTACTTGATATGCTCTAATGTCTAAGTAGGTGGTATGTGTCACCCACATGAATGCCCAGACCCAGACTTCCCAGCAGAACATTGCCCAGAGCATCACACCACCTCTCCCAGCACCTTGTTGCTATCTCTACCCCAGTTCCCCGTGATGCACACGCACCCGATCGTCTGCATGATGTGATGTAAGAGGAAACATGATTCATCAGACCAGGTCACCCTCTTCTATTGCTCCTCGGTCTAGTTCTAATGCTCACCTGCTCGTTGTAGGCAGTTTCAGCAGTGGACAGGGGTCAGCGTGGGCACTCTGTCCAGTCTGCGGCAATGCAGCGGCAATTTACTTAGCATCACACTAGGCGGCATGAACTTTTTCAGCAGTTTGTCCTAAAGTATGTTTCTGATTTCTAAATCTTAACACAGCATACGTCCAAAAACTTGACTTTTTTGACAGTGTAAATAGAACTACTGATGCGTTACAACCTTTAAAGTGAAAGTGGATGATGGGCAAAGACGCTGGTTAGTGTTCACAGGTCATCACTGGTGGTTTTCATGTTCCTAATGAAAAACAGGATGGAGGGATGAATCATTCTATCATCTAAAAATAACATCCCTAGTTTTTTAGCCTTCCCTTTTTTTAGAAGCCACAGTGCACTAGTGTGTGTGTGTGACCCATTTTTAACATCCCATTGGCCTAATGCTGTGAGAGAGGTTGCTTATAGCTGCTTGTGTGATGTGTGTCATGTGTGTGTGTGTGTATGTGTGTGCGTGTGAGATTTGTCCACAGAGGATGCAGGATGTTTAAACAGTTCTGCTTTGGCTCAACAGGGCCAACATGATACCTGTAGTTACACTTCTCAGTGATATGATGGTGATGTGAAGTGCTGAATGTTCTGACTGCAACGTCAGTAGTCTGTATTAACACTTAGAAACCTGCCACTGTTATTATATCTTATCTTATCAGACCTGCTATGTAAAGAATTTTAAAAAACGTCAGTGTTACAAGCAGCTAACATTTCTGTTACGGAACATTTGCATTAATATGAACACAATGAAATATGCTTCTGATTGGAGAGATCGACAGGGCTGTGGTATTAACACTGATAATGCTGAGTGAGTCACTGAAACACGTCTTAGTCTACGTCGTAACCTTGTTCGTTCCCGAAGATCTCGTTAGGAATTGCTGCTGTAAGCGGGAGTGCTGCGGTATCGATTATCGGCCGATCGATATTTATTGACCAAGTGCCACCACTGTGTTGAATTGTTGAGAAGATTACCGCACACTGTGGGGGTCAAAATGCACACATAGACACAAATACCATCTACTTTACAAACTATTTAATACCACACACCGTTTAGCAATGGATTTTTAGTACACGTATCGGGATGCCTGCGATCCGTGGCCTTATTTCCCCACCTCGACCTCATTTATCTGCTGTTTCACTGGATCCTCCATCTCTCCAGGAATTAACAGTACTGAACCACAAAACAGCAGCTTCTGGTAGATAATTGATTCATAGGCAACTGAGTGCAGCTTGTTAGCAACCACATTCTGTAATTTTGTATGGATTTGTTGGGGGAAAAAAAAGCTGTAGTATTACCATGATTACTGTAACGTCTGTAGTAAAGCGACTGTGCCGGGTCCAAAATCACATACTTCAAAGAACTGAAGAGTGCCTAAGAAGAGTACATAAGAACGGGTAGTGTGTCCAAATACATCAAACAGTAAAAAAAAAAAAAGAAAAAAAAAGTCCCCAGTTGATGTACTACATCGAAAGAAATTTTGAAGTATGCGAATACAGCACACTGTGGTCTGATAATCTATCCCATAATTCAACTGGAGCTGGTACGATGGCAGATATAGTATAATCGAGGTTGCTTGCATACTGAAAAATCCTTCGGTTGTACCATTCAATCAGGTCAGATCTAGTACATAGTACGTTGTTTCGGAGGCAACCAATACGTTGATGGACACATTTTCTCAGGAACACCTGTACACATTGTACAAAGAGCCAATCATGTGGCTACATAAAATCCTTCATATACAGGTCCTGAGTTTCATGTTCACATAATATTTGGTGTGTTTGGTTTTGGCTGGTTTGATTGTGTGGCGTTTCTAAAGCCGTTTTCGCAGAATGGTGAAAAAAAACAACACTTTTTTGATGATAGAGGCAAAAGGAGAATATCCACACTAGTACACAATGACATGAAGGCTACAGTAACACAAATAATCTCTCTTTGCAACCATTCTGAGCAAAAAAGCCTACAGAGCCTCACAATAAAAACGTTCTCACGCGCACCGTCCAAGCATCCACTCGTTCTATATATGGAAGCAAGTTGAACATCTACCTGTCAACGTGTGGAAGCCAGCCGCATATCTATCTGTCAATGTATAGAAGTCAGTCAAACATGGGGGCAGCCGTGGCCTAGTGGTTAGGGAACTGGTCTTGTGACCGGAAGGTTGCGGGTTCGATCCCCACCCAGGGCAAGA
>JAOVVF010000035.1:7675877-7687762 GCA_028565595.1 Duopalatinus emarginatus | reverse complement strand
CTCCTAACACTACACTGGCCTACCTGTAATACCAGTAACCTTGTAAGTCGCTCTGGATAAGAGCGTCTGCCAAATGCAGTAAATGTAAATTACATGTATGACAATCTGATGCCGTTTTAGGACAAATGTATGCACAAATATAGACAATTCTGAAGGGGGCACAAACATGTAAGCACCACTGTGTGTTTAATATGTTTGTATAAAGGTATACTGTGCATTGTATGACTAGACAGAAGCAAAAACCTACATCCAAGGTCTAATGATAACACTTAAATATTTTGGTCAGAATTCCAAAAAACAGTATGCTTGGTGAAAATAAAGATGCAGCATATCATCAAAAAAACAGCATATTCACATTGAAGCATGGTGGTGGTAGGATGATGCTTTTGGGATGACTTCATCAAGGTGGGGGAAATCATGGACAGCTCCAAATACCAATAGATATCGGTGGAAAATGTTTATGTGTCTGCTAGAAGTTAAAGATAAAGAAAAATTATACATTTCAGCACAAAAGTAACACAAAGCACATATCCAAATCAACAAACGAATAACCTCAGCAAAAGGAGGAGGACAAAGTTTTGGACTGACCCAGCCAGAGCCCAGAACTGAATCAAAAAGAAAAGTTGTGAAGTGACCTGAAGTGGGCTGTGCACAGGATGTTTCTTGTAGTCTGATGGATCTGGAAAGTTTTTGCAAGGAAAAGTGGGAAAAGATTGCTCAAGAAAAGACTGATACAAGCAAAACATGCTTCAACAAAATAATAGTTTAGGGCTAACCAAATTATTGTACTTTTTTTTTTGTTTATTTTTATAGTCACATTAAACATGAAAAAGTGCTGACATTATTGATTTTTTATTTTTTATTGATATTTGGATTCATTTTTCCATTACATAAAGCTGCCATTCTAACAGATATGTGTAGACTGTATATATCCACTCTAATGTGCGCTCTGTACTTTAGTGCTCTGAGCTGTTTCGATCTACGAAGATGAATAATATTATTCTTTATAATAATATATACAGGACGACTGGTACAGTAGACTTATACTTGGTAGGTCCCCCACAGGGCATGGACTCCATGAGCTTAAGGAAATATTCTGTAGGCAATGAACACCTCACTTCCTGCAGAACAGTCCACAATTCTGTTGTGTTCCATGGTGTATGATTTCTGTGTTCCACAACACGTTGCATGACATCCCAGATGTGTTCGATAAGGTTGAGATCTGGTGGTGTCAAAACCCCAAATTCAGATGAGTGTTCCTCTGACCATAATCTTGACGTGTGTGGCATCGTATCAAAATGAATGCAGGATGTGACCGGTTGTAATTCATCAGAAAGGACACACACATAGCGTTCAACTGTCAAAGATGTTTGTAGATGTACAGGGGTCCCGTAGATTTTCAGCAAAACAAGCACTCTACTATAATGGATCCACCAGCTTATGTATTTTGCATAGGCTTGTCTATACCAGTTTTCCTGACACAGTGTATATAAAACCTAACGGGTGAGATGCTGAGACTGGTTCTCACTCTCTCAGAATACTTAATCTGAGTGGCACATTTGCATTGTATTAAATATGACTTTTTTAAATGATATTTATACGAAAAAAAACTGCCATGTTTTTGCACCATGTGTGTAAAGCAGCTTGCATAAGTATGCATCTTCCTATAAATATTTCCAGTTCTGTTTTATCATTCGATTCACACAATATATCTACTTTCCTTTCTAAGCAGATCTACTTTATATTCAGTTTGGTATATCGTTTTAGAGCCAAAATTTAATTGCATTGTTGTCCATGTCTAGATTTGTTCAAGGGTGTAAATACTTATGCAGGGCACATGCATAATTACACAGCATGGTTCTTTTTCCTATGTATAATCAATAAGTCACACCATCTTCTTGTCAGCTGTGAGAATATCTCTAGGGCATGTAAATTCACCATGTATTTACTTCTTTCTTTGTCCAGAATGGATAGAGGAGCACTCGTCTGCTGGAGCTCCCATCACCCCATACATTCCAAACCACCTAGAGACATACAGAGAGCCTCAGAGTGGCCCACAGCTCCCACCAGTCCCAACATGCAAACGTGAGCACCTGTCTTGCTGCTGTTGAGGATTACTTTGCCAGTGATACTGAAAGAGTATCACTGTCGTGTATAGTGTCTCTGAACAATGAAGAAACCTTAACGATAAAATGATTTTGTAACAGAGACGTCTGCCAAAAAAAACCTGTATTATGTGGTATTGAAATAATCCTACCTTGGGTCTAATTCTTATTCGAGTCATTAAGACAAGTGAGATAAAGTGCCATAAGTGCACCAGCATTGCTTCACATGCTTGGATTAAGACCTCTTCTAAGTGTGTGTGTGGGTGTCTGTGTGGGTGTGTGTGAGTGTAGGAGGCAAGCCGTTCTTCACGAGAAACCCTGCAGAACTCACCGGCACGTTTATAAGCACCAAACTACTGAAAAGCAGGCGGGGTTTCGGCTTCACTGTGGTAGGAGGAGACGAGCCAGACGAGTTCTTACAGATCAAGAGTCTGATATTAGATGGACCAGCAGCCTTGGATGGCAAGATGGAGACAGGTGAGGCACAAACCTCAGATTTATGCTGTAGTCTTTATGTTCGCTCAGTAGTGACGCCTGAACCGCATCTCATGATCCTCGGAGACAAAACATCATTTCAGAAATGACCTGTACATCAGATATTCTGGATATAGTGTCAGTTACAGTGTAATACTCCATGAGTGACATCAGGTTGATTGACACATCTAGATCTCAGACACACATTTATTATTGTCCTGAATGGTGCCACAGAGAAGCCCTTTGCCTTGTTGATTCAAATGTAGGATCTCCTGATAATGCCACAGCAAGTCATGAGCCATGGAAGGAAAATTGTCCATGCTTTCACCTGTCACTCTGAGTGACACTTGCAAATTGTGGGTCTCCCTGAGCTGATATATGTGGAAGAAGGTGGATCTTTTTTTTTTCTCTGAGAGGTGTTATGCTGCCCTGTAACACAGCATGTGTACGCGTGTGTCAGTCTTTACCCCTCCCTGGGTGGTAGCTGTTGTATGATTGGTGGGAATTGGCATGTGACTAGATTGGAAAAAAACTCCTGCTCCTTGGTTCACACGCATACATTCTCCTAATGACATCTGGAACAAGCACCCATCCAAACCCACACATTTACAGTCTTAAAAACACACTTCTTTTACATACCAAGCTCAAGTGCACTCATATCTGTGTGTTCTCCAGGTGACGTCATCGTCAGTGTCAACGACACCATCGTTCTGGGCTACACGCACGCTCAGGTAGTCAAGATCTTCCAGTCCATCCCTATCGGCTCAGCCGTGCAGCTGGAACTGTGCCGTGGCTACCCGTTGCCTTTTGACCCTGATGACCCTAACACCAGCCTGGTGACCTCGGTGGCCATCCTTGACAAAGAGCCAATCATCGTCAACGGCCAGGAGGCTTTCGATCCACCACCTTTGGGCCCGTGTCAGCCTACGATGGGTACAGCTGGCACGTTGGGTATGGAGCCACGCCCCTACAGCCCCACAGCAGAAGGCATGATGATGCCAGAGAGCTACGGTAGCGACGTGGTAACCCTTGCATCGTCCATCGCGACACAGCCTGAGCTCATCACCGTGCACATGGAGAAGGGTGACAAGGGCTTCGGCTTCACCATTGCTGACTGTGGCGTCATCGGCAGTGCCATCGGGGGTGGGCAGAAGGTCAAGCAAATCGTAGACTACCCTCGCTGTCGTGGCCTGAAGGAGGGTGACATACTGGTAGAGGTGAACAAGAGGAATGTGCAGAACATGAGTCACAACCAGGTGGTGGAGCTGCTCAGCAAGTGTCCTAAAGGCAGTGAGGTCACCATGCTGGTTCAGAGAGGTGAGTACGTTGTAGATCTATATGTGGGCAGGGCGACAAATCATATCAATTTATTAATAGATAAACATGATCCTTGAGATCTGCTGCTAATAAGCACCAGCTTCTTAATGTTTTTTTTCCCCAACATTAAATACTCGTCATTAATAGGATTACCGTCCACATTTTAAACCCCTGAAAAAAAATGAAGCGCAGGGAATCAATGTCCGAAATATCATAAAGGAGTTAAAGGTATAAAATAAAGCAAGTAATAGACGATTAAGTGTAAATAAAGGGAAAATATTTTCAGTATTTACATGCTTGGCTGATTAGCGTGTCAGTATAGTGAGCAAATATGCTACCGGATGGACCTTTATCATTTTTTATGCTATTCATTTTGTGTATATGTGACATGTATACCTCACTGCTGATTGGTCAACCACGTTGATTCATGGTTTAAAACAGCCACTCAAATCACACATTTGTATCAGTTTGCTTGTTTTAATACATTTGACCTTTCACACCAATTAGAGGTAACATTAAAACCAGTGATTATATCATTACAATAGCACCGGACAAGAAGTGAGATGTATTTGAAGCAGCAAATGATCAGTAAGTTAATGTGTTACTGGGTGAACTGGGTCTTGGGGGTGTTCCCAGTGTGCAGTGGTTTGTACGTTCCAAAGTAGTAGTCCAAGATGGGTAACTAGTAAACTGGCAGCAGATTCATGACTGCTTAAGGCAGGGCCAAAGTGGGCCCCTTTTTCAGCCTGGGAGTTTCATGGCCAAACCTGACCTACTTTTTTCCATGGAGGAGAAATTTGAATAAATGAAACAGTCTTTTTTTTTTCTTCCTGCCCTCCATCACCTCCAACACTTTGCACTATTCTGTTGCTTTATTTCATTTCACCGCTCAAGAAAAGACAACTTGTTGGCTCAACCAACTTAAACATTTTGGAGGGGAGCATTCCCTCAGATGGTAGAACCCATCTAATCTACTGCGATGTAGGGGCTGCGCCGTCAGATAAATAGAGAATGAATGCAAGAAGAAGATTATACAGGTGACATAAGTGTCATCCAACCGGTTCCAATTTGAGATTGACATTAGCCGGCCCATTGGGAATCCTCCTGAATCTCCTGGCTCAAGGCTCACTAATGTAAGTAAGAGATGAAGACTAGACTGCCTGTTCACTACTAGTACTAAAGATCTACATGGAAGGATCTGTTGGTTAGGTCTTGGTACCAGATATCACAGCACACTTCTTGTAGAGTCTATGCCTCGATGGGTCAGCGCTGTTTCGGCAGCGGTTCAGGAATGTAATGTTATGGCTGATCTGTGTATATACTAGTAGTAACGGCGCATTTACAGAAATAGCATGGTGTATACACATAGAGTCAATTTCTAATAAGAATAAACAAATTATCAAAACAAAGCATTATAAAGAAAAGCATATAAATGATGTGATTGTTAGCTTCTCAGGAGTTGTGAAGTTCGTAGACATACATTTATATTTTTTGGAAGGTGTCTCTAGTGTCAGGGTGGTATACAGATCAAAAACGGTTCATGTGATGTGAGGAAAAGTGAGTTATTAGCATAGGCTCGCTTGTTTTGAGGATATTTGACAACATTTGAATGTAATTATAAGCGGTTGAAAGCACAATGCACCACCCTTTCAGTAATTATGTTCCTGTAACAGCACACCCTGTCCTCTTTTATTCATTGTATTCCTTAACTGTCAGGTCTTTTCAGAATATTGCTATTAGGTGTTCAGGTGAAAGAAGGACATGAGGTATATAATCGAACAGTGCTGCTTTAAAGCTGAGCTGCAGCCGTTTTCTAATGGTGTTTCTGAATGTATTGAATGAAGTACGTTTGTATGACCTTGGTGTGAATATGGATCCAGAATGAGCATGATATGGTTAGATATGTAGGGTCGACGTGGGTGTTTGGATTTCAGTGAATATCTCAGGGATTTTTTTTTAAATCTAAAATCTGTAAAGCACTGTATATGGTCATAGTTAAAACAATAAAAACGATCAAATCGAGGTGCTCACTTCACACTTTTGCATTCCTTTTAACATCAACACTTTGTTTTAAACATCTAGAGGAAGTTTCTTCAGGAGGTACTGTCCAACAGGACAACATATTGTGTGTGTATTGAATCCTAGACCTAGGCCAGTGCTGAGATTTCTGCTGAAGTGGATAAATTTAGGATTTGCATAAATGTTGCGGATCCTACATCAGCATTACAGGACTCTAGGACCCGAGCACTTCACTTGTGTATTGAAATTCATACTGCACACGTCCGTGCATAGATACATCAAGGTGAATCGGGAAAAAATGCACAAGTGCAGAAAGAGAGAGAGGGGGAAAGAAAGAGAGAGAGAGAGAGAGAGAGAGAGAGAGAGAGAGAGAGAGAGAGAAACACACCCTGTTGCTATAGCAATAACCCACACACATCCCAAGTCCTGTCTCTTTCAGCCTGTGTGTTGGATATAAATGCAAAGAAGAGTTTAGTTTCCTGAGCTTGAATCCGACTTGAAGCCCTTTCCATTGGGTATAAACATTATCACAAGTCTATATTTTGTTTCTGAACCGCTTGAATAAATGAAAATAACATTAAATATTAGACTTCTGGATGTGTGTCCTCAGTTGTCATTGTAATGACAATAAACATGTAAAGGACTTTGAGAGTTTTTCAATTTTGTAGCCAATTAGGTTATTATTATTATTTTGTGGCAGCACTTTTGTTGTGTGTTTACTGCCTCAGAGTGGTGTTAAATTTTAGCGCTAGTGAGGCGTAAATAAATAAAAACGAATTAAACTAATGAGTCCATTTACGACATAATTTAAATGGGACTATATATTACGAAAACTTTTTTTTTTTGTTCTGTGTTTATTCATTTATGCATCTGGAGAATCTACAACTGTGAAACACAAACTGTGAAATAAGAAAACTCAGTCAGTTTTGTGTGGACTGCTTAGATAAGAAAACATGAGTTTCAACAAGGTGTTCATTAGAACAATACCACTCCTTCATCTGAGTATCTCCACCAACTGCACAAGTATCCCCACCCACACCTTCAGGATCACATTTGTGAACAACCGGCGTATGTTTGTTATATAGCGCTGCAGCAATACGTCATAATTAAAGAAAATGACCGTACAAATATCTGTGGTTTGAATAGTCTGAGGCTAGCTGTCTCTCTAGTCTGAGGCTATCTCAACTTAGGCAACTGCTTAGATTCTGAGACAGACCATATATATAAAATCTGAACACCAGTGTTCCCTTGAAATGTGGTGATAATGCCAGGTGTGACTGGCTGTATCCATTTGTGATCAGATTGCTCGGATGGAACATGTCTAAACAGGGTCTTAATTACTAAATATGTTATTGCCTAAATTATTTAACAGCATGGCGGTCTGAACCAAAACACTATCCATCAAATCTGTCTAGACAAGAGGGGTTCAAATGCATACAGGGCTGTCTTTCTGTAAACTTTATATATAAAACTATAATTTTGGGCATATCTATAGGTGCAGTCAGGCAGGCTGAATGTCGGCACTTTTCACTTTTTCCACCAAATATATGTAAAAGTGGATTTTACAATGTGGTGTCGTTGCATCATTGTTGCTTACTGATGGTGGAGTTTTTACACCACTCCCTAAATAGTGACGAGCTCAAGGCTGGTCAGTCAAAGACGGTGGACAAATTGCTCTAATCCACTCGTAGGGTAAAAGTATTCTTTTAAAAGTAAGTCTGGACAATCATGCAGAATGATCTAGCAATATGACGAAATGCAAAATCAACTCCAAACTCCAAATCAAATCATTTTATTCTTATTAGAGTTGTTTGACTTGTAAAAACAGCCCAGTGTTCATATAAAGGAATTGGTGGTCATTAGAGAGCTGTATTTTCTCCTTCTAGACCAAACACTTCACACATCATTGTTTTCAATGTGATTTAACTCCTGAGCTAATTAAGCCTTTGTGAGCTGAAGGCAGCACGCTGTAGCAGCAAAACATGCACGACAGACGAATCGCGTGGCGCTTCAGATACCAAAGGATTTGACTTCATGTCAGGCTGACAGGAATAAGCAAGGAAGCGAGGTGGAGAGTGGATTAGGAGGGTGTGTTTGTGAGTGTGAGGAAGGAGGACGAGAAGTGTATGATCAAGGCGGAGAATTTTCTCATGGTCGGGGTTGAGACGCACACACGCACGTGCACACACATGAGATGACTGTGGAACCGAGAGCACCGCTGTAAATCTCTTCCATCTTGCCTCTTGCTTGTTTCCATGACGATGCTTTGCTGCACTGCAGTACGAGGGGAGAGAGAGAGAGAGAGAGTGAGAGAGAGAGAGAGAGTGAAGTATATGAAGGCATTAAATCGATAGACAGGATTCAAGGTTTTTTTTCCATATAGAAACAAATATACAGCTAGTCTTCCACAGCAAACAAGTACATGTTATAGATTACACAGGATATTTATATATAAGGTACACAATAGGCAGTGAACTTTATTATAGTGCTTCTCAAAGTAGGTTCCAAGGGTTCATCAAGCATAGCCAGGCAGGTGTTCATGAAAATTACTCAGTTATGAAAATTATGAAAGTTATTTAGTAGGGTATATATACAGTAAGGTCTAAATGTCTGCTACCACGTTACAAATCTGGTATCTTTTTTATTCATAACTGGAAATTAAAGAATTTTTACAGTTTTGCTCTAAAACAAAATAAACAAAATAAAAATTAGAAATGTGCCACATCAGTGTACAAGAACATTCAGTACACTAGCTCAGGGTTCAGCAACCTCAATGTTAAAAAGTACCATTTTGGCCCGTCCATAAAAATGAAACCACCTTGGGAACTACAACATTTTATGTCCATTTTATTGAAGTTGCCCTAATGTGCTAATATAGGCTAATAAATATAATATAAACAAAAACACAAACTTATTTTGCTGTGCGTTAAACTTTAGCTTTTCTTGCATCTCTGGCAACTTACTTTTCTTCACAGGTAGAATAGTTTCTTGTAAAATGTCTCTCAACATTTACTAATTTACCTGTTCCACCTTAAATTCAAATGTTCCAGTTCCACCTTAAATGGTGCAGCAGTTACATTCTGGCACCTCAGACACTATGTAATGTGGAACAGAACAATTCAAACAAACAAATGAGCCGGAATGCTTATAAATGCAAATATTTCTGTTCAGTTGTCTATTAATTGTCAAAGTTCATCTTAAAATCTGTCTTTTCTTTGCCTTTTCATTAGCTACTAGGTAAGATTGTTGTCTGCATTGCTGTGTGACCAGCAGTCTATGTGCCTTCAGAGTTAAAAGTTGGTGAATTAGCAGCGATTTTTAACTGTTTATAAATTAACTCCAATGTTTAAGATTGTAAAACTGTGAAAGAAATGTGTATTGCTTAACAAAGCCTTATTTTAGGGGGCAGCAAAAGAGCGATACATGGCTCAGGAGCCGCATATTGCCGACCTTTGCACTAGCCGGTGCGTTATTTCTAGATCCGTATTTAAATGTAAGCAAATTTGTGATAGTGTGTTACAATGCATGTTAATCGCATTGTAGAAATGGTGAAGTTAATGTGCGTTTTGTCATTTCTACTAAAGCATTTGTTCGGATGTAATGTTGAATTAGAATTGAAGGTTTTGCGTAAACTTGTGGAGTTCATGCTAGCTCAAGCACACGCTGTTATTAAAATAAAAAGAGGGAAGAAACAGATACAAGAAATTTATGGAAATATTTAAAGAGTCTTCTTTTCACCCAAGTTGTTGCTGATGATATTATTTGTAATGAAAACTTCACCCTATCATCCAGAGATTGTGAGTTTTAATCCCGGGTGATGTTATTAGCCATTCCTGACCTGGAGTTTACAGAGGAAAGTTAGCTCACAGAGAAAGGGGTAGAAAAATCTTTTTCCTTGTTAATACTGCAGCGCTAGTTAATTATGGGCATCTGAAAGCTTATGCATACTGGGGTAGGTGGGAGCGCCTCCCTCTGACTGTTCTACACCACACCCTGAGCACCAGTATGAAAAGACGTGGTGACTGGCGTCACAAAGCGTGACTGGAGTGACAGTACAATGTCAATATACACAATAAATTCATAAAATATGCCACATGTTGCATATGGAGGAAAATAATAATCTTTTTCCCGTTGGTCTGATGGGTAGGAATTGGAAATGTATAAATTATGGAGAAAGTCACAGAATGCCAGACAGAAAGATGTTTGCTTGTGCTCTGAATCTTTCACATTGTTATTCACAATACAATCTGATCTGTCAAGTTAAGGCATGTCAGGTAAGATTCATTGCCATTCCTGTCAGTGCTAACAGATATAGGCTAGTGTTACGGAAAGAGTTCCCTCATAATCAAAGAGATGCGCTTAAGCAATGATGGACATGAGGATGTGTAACACAGCGGTAATGCAAAGTCAACACATGCAATAAATTCAAATACACTCAGGAGGAAACAATGAATAGAGCTGCGTTGATAATGTCAGCAGTGTTAGTGTAATATCATATAAGTTGTTATTGTTATTTATATGTATATATGTCTCACTTGTGGTGCAGTGGATAAAGTAGACAGGGTCGTCAGAGTGAGAGAGGTGACCACCAGTGTAACTTATGACCTGTGGGAAGTACCTAGTCATAAATCTTGCAGGCTTGGCCTGGACTCTCTGTAGGCTTCTGCCAGACGCTATGGAGGGTTTGTCTGTACTTTAAGGTCAGTGTGGATGTTTGCTATGGTACCTAGTGTAGGCAGCTTTATTAGTATGATATAAACATTGGATTTTTCTAATGCTGCTGTACTGACACTCCTGCATCTACAATGTAGATGTTTAGGTTCATAGCTAGGTTTAGTCATGTCAGTGTTAGGTTACATCATGACTTCGGCTGGTTAGAAAGGGCCGTTATATATTAGGATTTTATAAAAATTAGGAGAAGGAAGAGAAAGATGAGGAAGAGGAAGAAGAAGGGTCAGAGAAGTGGAGAAGAAATACAGGATGAAGACCTGTGAACTTTAACCTCTGTGTGTGTGCATATGTGCTTTTGCGTGTGTGTGTTTGTGTGTGTGTGTGTGTGTGTGTGCTTTCTTGAAGACAGATGGCCAGGACATCCTTCCAAGGATGTACGAGCTGCAAAAGTCTCCCACACAATTACGCACAAACTTACACACACACACACACACACACACACACACACACAATATCCTCCCAATTTCAGTATCACGACCAGATTATGAGAAAAGTTCACTGCTATACATAGATCCTATCACATACACACAGACACACACATACTTTCCGGCTTCTTGTCCACCTCCTCAGAGTGAATGCACATAAGAATATGCGGCACAGGGAGACACGAACTCTGCACATACAGCTCCATCCATAACGTCTGGAGCAAAAATAAAAAATAGTCCAGTAAACACAGCAGCTCTTACATGCACCATAGCATGAGCAACCTTCTGGAGCTCATTTAATTACCGTGTGTGTTTATGCATGCTTGCAAAGAAACCTGTGCATGGAAGCTTGTGCCACTGCTGTATAAAAACCACAGTAGGTTGTGCTAATATAGGAAAATAATTAACAGTGCAATGAAGAATTACTTACACAAGCTGAGAGTAATTATATTCTATCAGAAGACATCACATCCCAGAGTATGGTGTTCTTTCTTAGAACAAAGAAACAAGTTGCCACTTGTGTTATAACAGCTATAATAAACTGCTGTTTCTTTTCCAGCCTCTCTTTTTTTCTGTATTGCTACCAAGAAGCTGGCAAATACATAGTCACCTCTCCAAAGCACCGACACACTGAGTCCTTTCATACATAATGTCATATTAACTTTATATATATATTAGGGCTGTCGAAGTTAACGCGATAATAACGCATTAACGCGATCGCAAATTATCGCGATAAAAAAAAAAAATAGTGCCGTTAACGCAAATTCTAATTTGGCCCTGCGATTCACCTGTAGTTCATGTTGAGGCTTGTCGC
>JAOVVF010000035.1:7627767-7654929 GCA_028565595.1 Duopalatinus emarginatus | reverse complement strand
AGGTGCCTTGCTCAAGGGCACCTCAGTCATGTCTTGCCCTGGGCGGGGATCGAACCCACAACCTTCTGGTCATGAGAACGGTTCTCTAACCACTAGGCCTAGGTAGAATGGTATTTATCCCTTCAGTACACATCCAAAGACTCTTACAGTCTGTGCTTATGAAGCATTCTACAACATTGAAAGCTGTTTTTTTTTCCTTTAACTTACCTTTATATACTGTACTAATCAGACAGGTGGTATGATCTTTTGAAGGGAGTTTCGATATTTTGTATTCACACAAAACCTGTTTCACAGACATGTGCGTTTTATTGTCATTTCTTTATATAACTAGTAGAAATTGTAAATGAAATGTAGATTCCTTGGGAAGAAACATAATGCAGGCGAGTCAGCAGTTAGTATTATTTGAGTCATCTGTCCACATGCTGACATGCAACACATGCAACATACAAGACCAAAAATCTGTCTGAAAGTTTTATTATATCTACACCAACTTGCTCAATTAAAGAAAAAATATGAAATAAACTCCATTTGAATAAAATGTGGATACGCTACAGTACCCCGCCTACAGGATATCATTTTAAGCAAGTCGTCTAGCCTGGATGCTGCTTTTAGCTTAATTTCTGTTTAATGTGCTTGTGTGTTTAATGTGTGTGTGTGTGTGTGTGTGTGTGTGTGTGTGTGTGTAAATGCAGGATGCTGAGTATTACTCTGTAGACCTGGAGAGAGACAATAAAGGCTTTGGCTTCAGCCTGAGAGGAGGGAAGGAGTATAACATGGACTTGTATGTGTTGAGACTTGCAGAAGATGGAGCTGCAGTGAGAAACGGCAAGATGAGGGTGAGACTGAGTTTGACTTTCATGTCAGAGGTCAAGGGTTACCACATCCTGCTGGACATACTTGGCTTTTGGTTAAAAACACATACCTTGATGTTAACTTTTAACATGAACATGAACATGACTCCAGAAATACTGGTGCTTATTATGTAAATGAGCAAAAACACATCCATTGTTATTGTATCTTTTTACACCTCCTGACAGATGCAATACATAGTTACACAATTCATGTTGGCATAAATCTACACACAAATCCCTACACTACTGTATTTCACTGAATATCAGATTTCCTTGTATGCAGTCCGTTTTGTAGCCGATTTCTGTCTGATCTGACCACAACACATTACGCCTGAGGATGTTCAGTCACTGTAATTTATGACATGCTTTCAGCTTGTTGTTATGAAAGTGGCAACCACATGACAACCACAAGAATCAACTAGATACCTAATTCTAAGTCTTTGTTCGCTCCCTCATGGGTCCAGTTACTGGCAAAGTTCCATGCATATTAAACCTAGTTGTGCCTGTAATTTTAACAGCATGTGTTTTTATATATATTCCCTGATTTTGTGTAGGATAACATCAACCATCTGTATCTGCTTTTCCCATAGTAATGAAAGACAAAGACAAATTTTTATGTGTGTACAATCGCATGTTTATACACATGAAAAACTGAATCTCTGAGAGCAAAAAAAAAAAAAAGTTAGGGTTAGAGTTAGACAGAATGACAGTTTGTTTGCATTTAGTTAAAATATTTGTCATGTGCTGTATATGTTTGAGAGAACCTACTATTGTTTTACTAGAACAAGTGTAAATACTTTCTCTGATTGTTTGGGTGGAAATGTTTAATTATTCAGTGTTTGCTCCATACAATAATTTATGCTCATTCCACCATTTCTGGGTGGCTCACTAGCAAACAGCTGGTATTTTTATATTGGACATTCATCATAACCTGGATTTTTACACATCTGAGAAGTATGTTTTATTTTTACAACTTTCTGGATTTCAGGTGGGAGATGAGATTTTGGAGATTAATGGAGAGAGCACTAAAAACATGAAACATTCCCGTGCCATCGAGCTCATCAAGAATGGTGGTCGACGAGCGAGACTGGTCTTGAAGAGAGGCGACGGCTCTGTGCCTGAATATGGTGGGTACATATGATGTACATATCACTAAGAATCTCTATCCCTCTAATGTTTATTTTACTTTTCTAAAATTTCTCCTTTTTGGTCTATATGATGTCCTCATTGTTATCTGTTACTTTTTTTTTTTTTTCTTTAAATATTAGGTTACCATTAACTTTCTTTCAATTTCTTTATTTTTTCTGGTGCACTTCAGGTCTAAAATATGGAACCAGAAATATGATTAATAAAGTTAATAAAATATTATTATATATGGCAGTTTGTTAATGACAAACACTACATGTCGACAAAATATTTCATTACTTTTTTATTAGTTTTGACCAGGCTTTTCTTATGTATAATCAAGATTACTGCTCCAGTTAATTATGCTTTCAATAAGATTTTAATCTAAACTGTAAAGCTGAAATAATAATCAAATATTTAAAATTGGAAAATACAAAAGCAAATTAAGAATTAATTTACTCTTTGTTATCCTATTAAAAAAAAGTTAATTTTTATAAATACCATTTGTGAGTGTTTTGCCTGCGACACACAGGCAAAACATTAACACAATTAACACATTAGACTATTTTAAGGGAGCAGTGTTCATCTGGTATTAGAGGTGTGCACGGGACAGTGTTTTTTGTAGGTTGTACACTGCAGTATATCACAATCTGCATCACGCAGATGTTTTCTTGTGACTTTAAGGTCAGTTTATACCAGACAAATGACTTGTGCTTTTGTAGTAAAACAGCAGTAAAGTGAACAGCATTACACACATCCATAAAATCAACAATGGCTAGCTAGCACATCAGAGCCCAAGTTCCCTGTCTGTCTGGTTTCTTAGTCATGTCAAATGTTTACAAATTTAATACACAGACCTGTTAAACAGACTAATGAGCTCAGTTTCTCTCCACACCTTTCCACTCTCATTACTCTCGTTGTCCTGAGCATTGTCTCAAATCAACAGCTCTGAATTGAATAATCCTAAAAGTTTCAGTCCTTTTATTAGCTTTGAAGAGAGCTTGTTTCAGACACTACTGTAATAGAAATGCTTCTTAGTGTTAGAACTTTGTAAAAAATCATGTGATTTAAGACACAGCTATAGTTCATTTGAATTGTGGACCTAGTATAACATTGTAATCTAGTGTTGGGAATTGAACCAAGCACATGGTATTGATTTTCTTGGATGTGTACCACAATTTGCACCAGAGACGTTAACACGATGCACAGTGAGTCACATCTAATGCACAAAGTTAATAACGGTGACTTTTCTGTCTCCCACATTCTTCATATCTGACTGAATGCCTTTTTTTTATCCTAGTCCTGATGCACACCTGGTGTAACAGAATAAAACATCGCTCTGTTTTCTCTGTCCTTATTGAAGATCTAAAGTTTTCTCTTCTGTATCTTCTGTTCTTTGTCTATTTCTACTCTTTCTCATTTTGTGCTGGGCTCTCTGTCTCTCTCTGCCTCAGCGATGATGGCTCCCCATCTCGCTTCATGTCTAAGGAATGATAAACTAGGAGAGCCTTGCTTCTACCTAATGGGCCAAAACCAGACCACGGTTTGTAGCGTGCCATTTGTATTTGTGAATCCTCCCTGTCATGCTCGTTAAAGCCTGTGGATTTTTGCTTACACCATCCCAGCCCCTCACTACGCCACACCACCTCACCTTTTCTGCGCTTTCATCTTGCCACTGTGCAATTTTACCCATAATACACTTCACCGACTGCTGACTCATGGCTGGAATCCATAAAGCAGTATGGATTCGTTCTGTTGCAGTTAGCATTACAGCTCGCCAGTGCATGTCAGTGTAATGCTTGATGAGATGATGTTGATGATGATGATGATCGTGTTTATGCTAGCTTGTCACAGCATTCACGCATTCTTAAAATTGTTGTCAGCTATGTCTGTCGTTGAGTGATCGTTCAAAAGGTTCACCAAAGTTTATATAGCTGGTATATAGCTATTGTATGTAAGAACAGAATCAATTAGCATATTTATTACCACAACATATTAGCTATCAGTTATGTGAATATTATAAATATGTATTATAAGTGAATTTCATGTATCTGTAAAGCAGAAGAACACTATAAAGTATAAACTATAAAGTCTATAAATCTTAGTCCAGACATTAGAAGCTACAAGCAAGTCACACCCAGTTTATAATAATACACTATATAATAATAATAATAATAATAATAATAATAATAATAATAATAATAATAATACAGAAAAGATCATAACTAGTAGTTGTAACACTTTAACACATTAATAGGGCCTTCATAACCAAATAATTTTTTTTTTCTAAAATGGTATTATGACTATTAATAAATGATATACTGTGGTTTATGAAATATGTACTAAAGTAAATCAAGAGTGTATAATTATCATGACCCATAGCCGTGTTAGCATTACCAGTGCAATTAGCAACCAAATTATTCATCACTGAATAGGTGTTAATTTTTGCCAAATAATATATAATATAAAAAAATTACAATTGCTTTATTTATGAGTATTGATTAATATATAAATAAAATATTACTTACTACATAAGTTTTAATTAGTTCTTATTAATATTTAATAATTCACTCAATATTACTATGTAAAGGTTTAATAGCCCATTATATAAGAATTGTTGATGGTCATAAAGCCACAGAAATATTAAGTTATCAGGTCCTGTTTTATAGTCTCCCCAGTTAGTTACTATTCATATTGTTTGCCTTGCTGTAATATACTGTATGTTTGCAGTACCTGCTTGTGTTGATTGTTAAATATAGGTAGTATGAATTTTATCTGGGTTACGTTTCTACATGACAGTTGTAGCAAGTTCCTCTGTGTATCCACAAGCTATATATATATGATTATGAAGAAAAAATGTGGTGTTTTGAGTCACAAGACGGCTTTGCACGGTGTGTGTGTCCCACATTGCATGAATGTTCTGTTTATTTGTCTGTGATGGATCTGTGAGAGATATGTGTTGTCAGAATGTCTCTTTGTGTGCTTTTTTATTCTCAATAATAACATCACTTTGTTAGTGGAGCACTAGTTCTAACTGTCTATGTTGTACTACTGAGTGCATAAAATGCTTTAGATCACATTTAATCTCATTTTTAACTAAGGACATCAAAACATTTAATGTAATACTGAGATTTAGACAACATTTGTCTGTGCTTAAAACATAAGATGTAGATATGTTATGTGATTTACTATTATTACTGTCTATAGTTATTTATATGTGACATGTGTTCCTTTACAGACGGGCCCAATGACGGGTACCCTGCCCCACCCGGGCCACAAAATATTTCGGAAGTGAGAACGCTGCTGCCCAATGGCCGCTTTCACCTCCCATTGGAGAACAGCTACACATCAGAACACCACACAAACCCCTGGTCCCAGGAGCAGTGGCAGAGAGGTAGAGGGCGTGAACGAGAGAAGGATCTGGGTAGGGAGGAGTACAGAGACCACACCCATCACCCCAAACACCCTCAGAACCACACCTGGAGCAACAATCGTGCTAATACCCGAGGTGCCCGCTCACCCTTGCATTCCCCTTCACGTTCCCCTGAAAATGACAAGAAGAACTCTGGCCGCAAAGTCAAGAAATCTGAGTCAGAAAGTGGCATCGCCAAGCTCTTCAAGACGCTGAGGAAAGAGGGTGGCTTCGGAAAGAAGTCTGCAGACCGGGAGGCTCGAGGCCGCCATCGCTCCCCGGAGAGAAGGAAAGGTGCAAACACACGCCGTGGCTCTTTGGATCGCTCTCCTACACGTAAAAACGGCTCCTCTCCAGACCGGCGCAGGGCAAAATCCATGGACAGAAGAGCGGAACGCTCACAACGTGATTATTCACCAGAACAAGTCTCTCACGGTTCCAATCACATTTTCAACCGACAGATTGGAACGCCGGAAAGGCATTACCAGCCCCAGCAGAAATGGCAGCCGCAGACACCCAGCCGGAGCTACCAAGAAGAGGGCTACCTCACCTCCACTCCAGAGAGACCCAATAACGGCCTAAAGAACGGGCTTTCTTCCTGCGAGCGGGAGGAGAGGTTTTGGAGCAATGGCACACCGCAGAGACACTACCGGAGAGAATCAGACAGCAGCAGCAATAGCAGTTACCTTGAAGAGGCGGCCGCTCCCAGGCTGAAGGATTACTACAATGCTATGAAAGCCAACAGCACGATCTCGATTCCCCAGTCCAAGAGACGGCTTTACAAAGAGAACCAAGCCGACCTCAGCATCTGAGCACAGGAAACCCATAACCATAAACACTCACCCAGCTGAATAGCTGATAATATCACACTGGTTTTAAAAGACTTAATGAGGTGACTGATTGATTGTTTTAATGAATGGTAAATGGAATGACTGATTCTTCGATTGGTTGGTTGATAAATAGATGAATCGATTGCACAGTCGACTTATTTTGTGTCTGCACATTTTATCCCAGGACAAGAAACTTCTGCAGACCAGCCACAAACACAGCAACAGAACAATCTTATGTCTACTTTATTCATTTTGTTTGTTTGTTTGTTTGTTTGTTTTTTTATCTCTACAGTGTTGTGTTGTTCAGAGAGTGAGGTTTTGTGCAAATCGGCATCAGATCAGTCAAGACAGCATGTTTTCCTCTGTTAACTTTCATTTCATTTTTTTTAAGTTTTTTTTTTCATTATTATTTTTTTAATGCTGTGGGTCCTATATATTCCTCATAACTGCAATTTTAGCAGACCAGAGAGCACAAGGGTGTTTGTACATTTTATGGCTGAATACATGTGTTTACATATGTGCGTGATCATCTCAAGTGAAGGCGATTTTTTAAAATATATATATATACAAACTATGATGCTACTGTCTAATGAAGTAATATATTTAAAAGTGTATTTATTTTTTTTAATTGGCACATAAATTAAGTGAATAAGATGGTTTCTCCTCCCTACATGAAATTCTGTTGCTTGATCTACTGTGTGTGATTATCTGACTGAAGATCTCTTGCTGTGAGATTGCTGTGGACTGCTGCACAAGGCCAGAGTGCTGCTCTACCCGTAATTCCTCTTTGACCTAAACAAGCTAATTTTCATTCAAAACGTCTCAAGCTGGCTGTCATCCATCAGCAATGAGTGAAGGAACCATAGTGATAAGGAAGTCTCCAAAAAAAAAAAAAAAAAAAGTGATTCAGACAGATTGACAGACATGACACTAGTAAATACTGAATGCTTTTTGGCTGTCTGTAGGTTTTCAGGGCTTAGAAAAGAAATCAGAGAGCAAGTCTGGAAGTTTCATAAACCATGAAAAAGTCCTGAACAAAGGCAGATGTGGTAGAGTCTGTCCATCTGAGCCATTCCACGTCTTTGCACTGGAGTATGATTAACGCTGAGCTATGCGTGTCTGTATGAATGCGTTTTTTTTGTGCCTGTGTATATAACATTTCAGATTTGACAAGCCGACATGAAGTCTCTGAATATGACGACGGAAAACACAGCAAGTCGCATCGCTGCCATCTTCATAGTACTGTATGGAACCACTAACCCGTCAGCCTCCGTCGCGTGTACAGACTTTTACTACTGTATGTAAGTAATAGCAACCTGTGGAAAAGACGAGACCGTTGCCTTTTCTTGTACAAAAGAGAATTTATGAGACCCTCCATCTTGAGGAACATGATATGGTATGTTTATACTCCTCAAGCAGAGGTGGTGAATCATAGATCATATGTGTAATTTATACTCGGAATCAGGCATGTTTCAAAAATCCAGAGATGACCGACCGATGATCTGTTTTTTTTTTCCAGGGTGGGGAAAGATTTGGGGTTGATCAGGCGTTATCTGAGAATGAGATAGGGGCCGACTGTCTCTCGTGATGCATAGCCTGCCTTTTTATTGTATAGCACTTGTATACTGTCTGTGGTCTCTCTGCAATGTTCTCTGGACTTCAATGCTTTTTCTGTGTAAATGAAAGCAGTACATGTATATGGGCCAATCTTTTTTATGAAACACTATGCATATATAGATACTACATTGTCCATAGCTTTATTTGACTCATGAAGCTATACATAACGTTAGTCTAAGTACAAGTAGATGTTGACCTATCCAGTAAAGCTTTTTCTTTCCTCCTTCAAATGGATCGCAATGTATATGTAGCTATCAAAAAGAAGTCTGTGAATGCTATTTTTATTATCAAATAAAGTTTTCCATACAAATTCATAAATTTCCTCTCTTTTATATGAAGCCGTGATGTTAAAATGGATGTAAGAAGTGGTTATAAGCAGTTTATACTTGGAGTGAGGAATCTATGTATATAGCATTATAGACCTGAATACCTTCTTTTATTACTTCTTGAAGTTTAAAAAGCACTTAAAAATTTTATTTTCATTTCCTGTCTATAGATTACTCTGCAGGTGTTTAGTATATAACATACTATATGATATTCATTCATGAACAGTCAAACAAATGTGACAGACATCGTAGCAGTGTCACTTAGACTTCTACTTGAATTACAGATACACAGTGAATTTGATAAATATTCAGACCCTTTCAGTTTTTCACACTTTATTGTGTTATAGACTTGAATTTGGATTAAAAGGCTTAAAAATGGATTAAATGCACTTTTTCTCCATCAGTCAGTTTTTTAATTTATTGGAAATCACATTAAGATAAGTATCCATATGGGTTAAAAATACTGAGCTCAGCTGCATCCTGTTTGATGAATTCAATTATTCGAACATAATTCACCTATAGACGTCTCAATCAAGTTCTATTGAGACATAGATCTGGCCAAGGAATAAAACTTTCTTAAGCTCTGAATGTTCCCAGGACTGCGGTGTTCTCCATCATTGTGAAATGAAAGCAGTTTGGAAACATCGCAACTGTTCCAAGAGTCGACTGTCGTACAAAACTCAATAATGGGGCTACTAGGGATAGACAATTAAATCAAGCATCAGAAATGTGTGATGAGATGAAAGGTCAGTCATTTCAGAGATACATTCAGACCTTTATAACAGAAAGGTTAGACTGATCCACTTCTGAGTAAGTGGTATGCTTTTAGAACATCAGGAAGAAAACAATTCTCCGGGTTGATGAGACACAAATATAACAAGCTTATCTCCAATCTATATGTCTGGCAAAAACCAGGTCATATCTCTATGCTGAAAGTTAATAATGGCCGTATCATGCTATATATTTTCTTGCTAGCAGCAGGGACAGGAAGATTACTTGGAACTGAGAAAAGGATAAATGGCATCAGGCCAGATGAAAATTCACCCTTCAACATGATATTAACCTGAAGCATACAGCCAAGACAATGCTGGAAAGGTTTTGGGACCAATGAGTGGCCCATCCAAAGCTTAGACATGAATTAGAACATCTGCAGATAGAAATGAAGATGGTGTATTACTGATACTGCCCATCTGATCTAATTATGAGGATTTACTGGGAGGGGAGAACCAGCCTGATTACAGGTACGCAAAGTTACAGTGACTTACCTAATACGCAGTATTGGTACTGCTGCCAAAGGTGCTTCTGCAAAGTACTCAGTAAATTTGCATAAATTAACAAATACTTGTTTTTACTGTCATTATTGATTATAATGTGTTTACAAAAAAGTCTATTAAATCTACAGCACAAAAATGTGTATGAAAGAATAATATTTGAACCAACTGTACTATGTTGGCAGGTTGCAGCATCATCTGGATCATTAGAAAGTGCTCTCTCTCTCTCTCTCTCTCTCTCTCTCTCTCTCTCTCTCTCTCTCTCTTTCTCTCTGAGTGTGTGTGTCACGCAGTTAATCATGTTGCCGTCTATGAGCGTGACATCATCATTAGCCAAACCCTCCCATGAGAGACTGATGCGGCCAATGGAGCTTGATGAGTGGTTGCCATGGAGACTGAGTGCAATGGTTTCTTGAATACTTCTGTGGAATGTGAAAGAAGGCAAGGTTACTGGTGAAATAATATTCATGTGCAGTAATGTTATGCAGTGTCATAACACCACTGCATATTAGGATGGGTTCCCTTATGGGTCTGGTTCCATTGAAGGATTCCTCCTCATGCCAGCTTAGAATATTAATCGACATCCGATTTGTGACTATGTCAGTTGTTACAAGTGCAGTATAAACAAACAGAGCTGGTGCATGAGTGGTACTGTAATAACTGTAGAGGTACTGAATAAGTGAACAATCCAAAATGGACAGAAGGATTAATGGTATTAATTAATTGTATTTATAAAGCAATAATATTAATACTATTATTAGATTAATAATAATAATAATATTAGTAATATGCTATTGAAACTATTAACAGTGGGCACACATAGAAGCCTTAAGAGATACATTAATTGTCCCTAAGTGTGATTGTGTTAGAGAATAAGTGTGTATTTGTATGTGCTACCTGAGATGGATTGGCGCCCTGTTGAGGGGTATTCATGCCCTGTGCCCAGTGATTCCAGACAAATCGCTATCCTGATAGACTAAGCAGATAAGATAATGACTGACTGACTGAATATTAATAGTATTATTATAGTATATACAGTGAAGCAACCCAATGCCTCTGAGAGTATGTTCAGGTAAAACTAATGGTGAGTATTTCACTATGGCAAAGACTAGTGCATACTGAAAACTTGGATCAGTACATCGGGATCATATAACGGCTCGTGCAGAAAACATCTCAGAAATGTAGTGTATTGGTATTATTAGTACAGACTTCCACTGTAACAAGAATGGCCTGACCAATGGCTTAAAACAATCCATGTAAGTAAGGAAACACCCATATAAAATGAAAACTATTTGGCAGATGGTGATCCAAATTTTAAGGCAGAAGCTGTTGGAGGTGACATGGCCTAGGAGGTTTCCCTCTTCTCCTCACAGATCTAAAATTCGATCACTGTCTGCCAATCGGGTGTCATTTATATTTGAGACACACTGTATTTTGAGGGCACCTAACAATTCGCTCAGATCTTTTGTATCCTGGCTGCACCGCAGTGCCTGGAACTCCAAACATCAGATGATGTTGAGCTTGGCATGGATGTTGTGCCAGACATGATGGTGCTGCTTGTTGATGAGAGTGTTTTGGCATGCTTCCCTGTTCACCCCAGGTTTAAAGAGTGCTTATTTGAGTTACTGTACTGTCAGACCAATCTCCTCTGGCCTATCTCATCAGTGAGGTGTTTCCCCCTGAAGAGCTGCCGCTTACTGGATGTTTCTTGGTTTGTTTTAGCAACATTCTGTATAAACCCTATAGACCGTTGTATGAGAAAATCCTAGGTGATTAACAGTTTGTTGCCATCTGGCAACAACAACCGCTTCCATCAAAATATATATTTTTGTGTCTGAACATTACCTGAAGCTCTTGACCCATATCTACATGATGTTATACATTGTCCTGCTGCCATATGATTGGCTGATTAGATAACTGTATTAACATTCAGATATACTGCTGAACCATATAATGTGTTCACAGTGTGCCACAAATACATCAAATAGTTACTTTAGGAACCTGTGGTATGTCATTTTATTCCAGTGTTGGTGCTTTCTAGACCTGGATTCCACTTTTTTATGTCTGGTAATTGAAGACTTGTTTCCGCACACAAGCATTTTCTATTTGCATCTTTTCAACAACTGCTGCCACAGATATGTTGCTTTGCAATATAAAGTTATATTACTTCCATAAATATCGCAAAGATTAAAAAAAACATGCTTTTACACAAGCATCCTCTAATTAACGATTCCACCGAACAAGCTATTTCTTTTTAATAAAATATTGCCGACAGGTCACACAGAAAGAGAGAAAGTAAGTTTTTATTAACATGCTGAACTGTAACACTATATATACAACATTTCTAACAGGGTTGCTACATTTCCTCCATTTCCTGGTACAGATTGGCTCCATAATGGCGTGGGGTTTGTTTAGCTGGTATTCCATGGGTCCCCTGTTACTTCTACAGATGTCTTTGACAATGCACCTCTACGCATCTAGAGATGCCTATTGTTCAAGCAACACTCATCTGAATCATTTCCACCTGAATCACCAGATATCAGTGTTATCGAACACATCTGGAATGAAATGCAACACATAAATCCTACACTTCGGAGTACAACAGAATGCAACAGATATTTAGGGGACCTACCAAGTATTAGACTGGTGCTCCAGTTTTTCTGGCACTTCAGTGTACTTTTGTGTATATGTCACATCTGCCATGTGCTTATCTGAAGGTTCTCTGGCCCATTTAACACATTTAAATATAAGATCTGTAATCAGTGGTCATTGTGCCTACTGTTCAGTTGCCTTTTAGATGCGTCCCTGACGCTGCTGTCCATGGTGCATTAATGTTGCTTGGTCCTTATTTACAAAGGTTGCCTTGTGTGTGTGTGTGTCTGTCTGTGTGTGTCTGCACTGTTCATATGTGTCTACAAGGTGAGTAGGATATACATAATCATAATCTGCTTATTACTTGGCATGCTGACCTTGGGAACAGTAAACATGGCTTATCATGTCACAGTCAATATTTGTATAATGATGTAATACCACATGATGCTTGAGCAGCTCTTAATCCAAGGTGACTATGGGCTTTGGATTCCAACATATTTTTAACTTGAGTACACCCACAAGGCATGATGTAGAATATTACTATAAAAGTACTATAGTTACTGCTTACTTTTCCTATTTATTTCTCCACATTGGCTTGACCGAGTTCATTTAGATATTATTATTATTAATTGAACTTTAATGTACTTTTAATCTGCTTATTTACAGATATCCCCAAAACAAGATATTATAACAAAATATATCATCATCCATATTCATATTCATTAAAGTCATCATTCACTGAGATCCAGTAAGAAGGAGAAAATACACCACACTGAATCTCACTTTTCAGATAAGTCTGATTTTATTCATTTCAAAATGCTAGTGTATGTTTGGTTAACAATGCAGCTCAATTAAAACATGAAAAGGGTTACTCATTTGCAGTGTGCATTTTATTTTTATGTTGCCTTGATTACATGCCTCTACAATCACGACAAAGCCAGTAATATTAGGAGTCCAACATTAAGAGTGCTAACATATTATTATTTTCTTTTGCAATATTTAAAAACAAAACATATGCACATCTATGCTGGACTTAGGAAATTATAGAAACAACATGGACGTGGCTCGTCTTTTCTCTCAACTGTCTTTAGTTGAACCAATTGGGTTGTATAATCATACAATAGGATGAAAAGACTTTACTTCTGCGAGTCGCTGTGGTCACTTGATTCTCTGGGCTGAGGTCTTCGTCTTGGTGGCTGTTGCAGGGGTGCCCAGTAGGTCTTGCTGTAGTGAGTAAGTTGGCCTGTGTCTTTATGCCGGGGACACAGAGCTTGAGGAGACGGATGAGGCCTCGGTCTTGGAGGCAGTGGTGGAGGCACCCTCCTCTTCCTCGAAGGGGTTCTTGCCACAGCATACGGTGGTAATCATGCACTGGCGGAACTGCTTGTTCATGCAGACGTAGATGATAGGGTTGAAGCATGAGGAGCTTTTGGCGAAGAAGGCTGGGACTGTCATGAAGACAGGCCCGAATTCACTGCCCTGATGGGTGAAGATGTACCAAGCCACACTGGCATACCCTATCCAGGCAGTAATGTAGCCAATGAACATGATGATGACCATGCGTGTGACCTCGCGCTCAGCTCTCTGGGTGGTTTCAGACTCTTGCTGTGCAGCTGCAGCTTCCTTAACAGTGCAGACTAGACGACCATAGCAGAAGGTAATGATGAATAGTGGAATCAAGAAGTGGACTACGAACATGTAAATGACAAAGGACTCATTGTTAAACCCCTCTGCACGAGTGTAGTAGTCAATTCCGCATGAGCACTGCATGCCCTCAGGGATATAACGAGACCAGCCAACCAAGGGGGGCACAGTACAGGCCAATGCCATGACCCAGGTGAATGCTACCCCCATGATGGCATGGTTCTCTCCAAATCTGAAGTTGCTAATTGGTTTGCAAACAACTATCCACCTTTCAATGGAGAGCACGACCAGGCACCAGAGTGAGTTGATACCACCGAAAGTTGCGAAGAAGCCTTCCAGGTTGCAGCCAAGGCGCCCAAAGACGAAGTAGCCATGCATAGATGTGTATACCGTGGTTGTGAAGCCTCCAAATACCATCATCAAGTCAGCAACAGCCAAGTTCAAGAGGATGTAGTTTAGAGGTGTACGCAGCTTCTTGTGCTCGATGGTGACATACAGCGTTAGGAAGTTGATTGGAAAGCCAATAACAATGAGTAAGAACATGTAGGCTCCCAGCAAGGCGTATGCCCATGGTGCCACTAGGTAGTACTGAGGATATTCGTATGGACTCCTCACAACGCCAGTGGCATTGGACATGGGCACGTAGAAGTACGGCCCCTCTGTTCCATTCATGGCTGCGGTTGAGTGGTGTGCTGCCCCCTCTGCACTGGACTTTGGCTACGTCTGAGGGATGGTGGTGGAGTCAGGTCTGCGCTACAAATGAACCCCTGGCTGTATGCCGTTTGGTTTATATTGCTCCCGGGATTACGAGGCTTTCCAAGATGTCAGCAGAACATGATTTAGGCCACAGATAATGAAATAATCCTGCTCACTCCTGCAATACATTTCTGGAAACTCATCAAGTTATTAAGGTTACCTGACCAACTCCAGTAGAGACCCACACTTGCTGACTGGTTAAGTCCATGTATAATTATCAGCAATAATTCTCAACATATCATAAGCTTTACTTTACTTCATACACCAAAATCAGCTTACTAAATAACATAACATAACATAACATAACATAACATAACATAACATAACATAACATAACATAACATAACATAACATAATATGTTTTACATATAACTATGTGGAACAGTCCTGTGGCTAATGTGTGAGGTATCTAAGCATCGGATAAGCATGAGATTGTAAAAAATCAAATCACTTTGCAGAAATGCCATCATTTGTTTTTTTGTTTTTTTTAAATATGTATTTACAAATTACTTATTTTTTATTCTGACTTTGTATCTAACCTGGTCTTTAAGTCTCAGATGGCAGTTGTATATCAGAGGCACTTCAGTAAGCATTAGTTTCTGTTCTAACCAGTCTGAAATCAATGGTCCATGCTTACACACTAAAAGAAAAAAAGAGTTAAAATACTAATATTTCCAGTTTAGTTTAAAATATGATGTTTCAGGATGTATCAGGATGTAAAACTAAGGTTGTCTGTAATATAATTATATAACAACTAACCAGTGCACTGACGCTAGGAATGTTGTGTGGTATATGGACTTTTGTGCCATTAAATAAACACCCAAAAGCTCATTGAATTAAATCCCACATGAAAAAAGGACTGTCTTCCTCCAATCAGCAGCATATATTTAAAACACATTTCTTAAGCAGTTTGAATGTTGTTTCAAGCATGACTGTTGTAAAAAAGACCTGGACTGTGGTTTTGGGAGAGAGAGTCCGCTGGGCTTAGCAACCTTCCAGTGGTGTGCCACATGGAGAGGATTTAAAGATTATAAGAATTTTTGCACACTTAAGGGCATTAAGCAGCTTCCTAGGATGTCTCACATTCACCCTTCAGCTCCTTAGAGGATCTGTGCAGGCCTATAGTTCCAGAACAGCTATTCTGAAAGGAGTGATTTTTTTGCTTTTATACTAAAATGGGTGCAGTAGATTAATTAGAAATTGCCCAGTAATTCTCATGAATTCTCATGATTTAATTCTCATGAATTAAACCAACCAACAAGTATGTAGAAGCAAACACAGTAATATAGAACGGTATAAACTATCCTTATATCTATACTACAGTCTAGCATACACTACATTAAATGAATAAAGTTACTACTCTTAAATTATGCATTTAATTTTGACAAGTGCAAAACTGCAAATTACCTCATTAAATGCTTGACAATATTAGTTTTTCATAAGTGACCCATTAACACTAGTGACCACTAGTAGGTCAGCTGCAATTACCTACAGAAGAGAAAGGCTCAGGATATGTTGCAGAAACCAACCTGTAGGATTTATTAAGAACATATTACATTTAGATGCAGGTCCACCCAGTATTCATGATAAATGTAGTCTACATTGATCAGCCATAACATCAAAACTGGCTGCATACACTGACCCATCGGAACATGGACTCCACAAGACCTCTGAAGGGGTTCTGTGGTATCTGGATCCAAGACATGGTCTGCAGATCTTTCTGTGGATCTTCTGTGGGATTGAACCAGACAGGCTAGCTTTTGCTTTTCTACATACACCAGTGAGTTTTGAGCCCCTATTACCCTATTTGTCCGTTCTTGTACCAATTTTTGGTAGATATTAACCACTGCATAACAGGAACATCACTGCCCATTTTTCCTGCTTTCAACACGTCAACTTTGTCTCTTGACAAATGCCATTAAAACAGGATAATCAGTGTTATTCACTGTTTTTTGTGGTTTTAATATTATGGCTGATTGGTGTATATTATTACTTGTACATTAAAGATAGGTTGTTGTGAAAAATACTTTACCTATGTTCATTTGTTTGTTAAGTAAATTAAACAATAAAACACTTGACAGAAACTTTTTTCTTTTTCCTTGAAATATAATCGTTAAAATCCTTTACAATTAATTTTTGTCACTTGACATGAATACCTTAACATTTTAAAAAAAATCATATTTTATATGTAACTAAATTTGCCAAATATATCTGAAATGAATTCCTACTTGGCCTCCTAATGCGATCATAGTTGCTTTCCAGTAGACACAGTTGGGGAATTTGTGCCTATTATGCATGCCATTCTTTCTCAGTAATAGGCTACTAAACCAGCTGAATTTCCCAAAGGACTGAGACATCTCCCTGTCTGGCTGTCCATAAGAATGATGTGTGTCTGTGTGTGCTTTTCTTTGCATGGCACAGCAGCCTGATAATCATCGTAATACAGAGAGGACAAGTGCCATTTGTGTTAAATTTTATGTTCTCGCTACATCAGCAGATTTTATTTCAAACTGTTTAGACTTGTTGTCAAGCAGCTTCTTTTACTTTCCATATCTAAGGTCCTTGATATTTAATATTGTTTAATATTTTTAATATATTCTCTCAGCAGGTGATTCAGCTCTGCAAAAGCCCCGGACTCTTAGACTGACACATAATTACATCCTAACTGACAAACATATAAAGTGTATATAAAGTGTGGCAATTTATTTAGACACCAGCAGAGGACTCTGTTGGCTGCGTAGAGCTTAACTGTAATAAGGCTCATGCATTCGAGCTCACATAACCCACCAGAAAGCTATACTGTTAACATGTATACTACATAGAACTACTACGATTCTATAAAATCAGTGTTTGTTCCTGATTTTACACAGTAAATTCCCTCAATGGTATCATAATTCTGATAATTGACAGAAATTTACTGCAACAGCAGTGCCCAATCACAATATCTGGCACCTGCTGCTCTGCACAGCTTAATGTTTTCCTCCATTTAACACAACTGATTCAACTCTTGAAGTGTGGGGTAATTAGCTGATGAGCTGAATCAGATACATTTGCTTGAGTATGGAAAATATGAAACTGCACAACCCAGTAGGTATCACCCTAGAGTTCTCTTTATTAATGTTTACTTCCATTTTTTTTTCCTCCATCACCTCTACCTTGTCCATGCCATCTGATCATTGTTAGGCATCTTGTTCATGCTAGACATATACATAAAGACTGGGATCTCTCATTCAGTAGCAAATAAAAAAGTCTCTATTTTTTTTCCTTTTGCTGTAGAAATCTCTTATAAATATCACACTACTGAACAGATAGTCTGAGAAAATGACACTTCTAGAAAAGATTTCATTGTCTGATATCACCTTTATTCAAACATGCTGGCAGTGTTTATTTATATTCTTGTTCCAGTCTGTTACTGTAACCTGCAGTAGCCCACACATTTGCGCACATGCATTAGTTCATAATACCATGTGATCTGGAATGTGAATGCTCAAGCTCACTATTCCTGTGCCTTGATTTGCATTTGGTTGAATCATTTACATACTGCAGTATCAGTGCACCTGTGTGGTGACACTAATAACCCCTGTGTCTGGTTTCCATGGCTCTGACAGGAGGCCGAGCTTTGTTCTAAGCTGTACTAAGGCGGCTTTCTCTTGTGCTGAGCCAGGGCTGGGTTTTAATCACTTCCCTCTTCCCTTCCTAAACACACACACTATAAGGGAGAGTCTGACCCTCTAGTTCCTTCCCAATCAGCACCTTAAAGCCAAGCTGCTGTGGAAGCAGACTATATCCCTCCAATAATGGACAAAGTACGGCAGTGTTCTGTCATGGCTCAGCACGCCACAGGAAATTAATCACGCAGGCAGTGTTCCTGAAGGCTCTGACTCACTGCTGAAAAATGGTGTTATTTTGTTCCTGGAGGTTTGATTACGATATGTGTGTGTAATCATAAATGCATACTGGGGACTGTGTACATGTGCTACCTCTTGTGGGTTGGTAATAGTGCTGCAGTGAGTCTGTTAGAGATTTGGGACATTATAAGTCCTCTCTATGTTCAAATTTAGTCCCTCCCCTCTCTCACTCTCTTTCTCTCTTTCTCTCTCTCTCTTTCTCTCTCTCTTTCTCTCTCCCTTACTACTACTTCAGTTATGGGAAATTAAAAATTCTACATTTTAAATGATCAGGGCTGAAACAGATATTGTGCAGTCCTCAACAACTTCTATAAACAAACAAATAACCTTAGGTAACATCAACAACAACAACAAAAACCTGACAGATTTCCATATGTAAGCATCTGTCCCCCAAAATTGTACAATCATTCAGAGACTAGGTAGGAATAATAAATACACCCTTCCTACTTCTACAGTCATTAAGAGAGTAATTAGCAGCCAACTGTCACAAAATGAATTAATCATAAAGAGGTGTGCCTTTGTCTATAAAAGCAGAACTTTTGGTGGTCTGTTCTGAAGTACTCAGGTGCCACCATTCCAGGAAAAATGCCCTGTTCATACGAAAATTGTTGTTTCTGCCTGTCCATCAGGGTTATAAGGCCATCTTCAAACAAATCAAAATTCACAATTTTACAGTGAGAAGGATTGTTTACAAATGGAAAGTTTTCAAGACAATTACAATTTCAAGACGATCTTCACAGGAGTGGGCATCCCAGCAAATTCAGTCCAAGTGTAACATGGTGTGCAGGGGATTGAGTATAGGAGACTCACGCAAACAGATACGCAACATAAAGGCAAGCATAAACAGACCAGGGAATACCAATACAAAGAGTCAGGGTAGAGAGTCATTAATTAGCTGAAACATGCAGGCTGAAGTGCCACGTTTAAAAAGTCTGCGGAATAAACCCAGAAATTCAGCTCAGGTGCACGCCAGGAGACACGCAACTGGAGAGGGGGCAGAGCCTCACGTCATTCAACGCATACGGAAGGTCCAAGGCATGACATAAGCCCCCCCTCACCAAGAAAAATTAAGCCAGAGCTTCTTCCGGGGTGTGGCGGAGGGAACTGGAACAATCCACTCTGTCCAACTGTCCATTCTTAGGCCGGGGTCAGGTGGGCGCTCCTCGGGTTCGGAAGCAGACTTGAAATTGAAAACACCGTCGTCGGGTTCTGGAGCAGTCCTGAGCTTGAACTCTTTAGATTCTGGAGCAGGTTCTGGAAACAACTTGGATTTATCCTCCTCAGATTCTGAAGCAGGTACTGGAGCAGATTCTGGAATACAGGCATGGGCTCAGGGCTGTCCTTCTCACGGTGAAATACTGACTTAGGTTCAAACCCGGGTTCAGACCTGGGTTCGGTGCTGCCCTCCTCAGGGCGAAAGACCAACTTGGGTTCAGGACTGCCCTTCGCAGGATGAGAGACAGACTTGAGTTCAGTTCATTACTGCCCACCTTGGGGCGCAAGACAGACTTGAGTTCATTACCACCCTCTTCCGGGCATGAGACAGACTTGAGTTCACTAACACCCTCTTCTAATTTTAAGAAAGGCTTGAGTTCCTTAGTGCCCTCCTCTGGGCACCAGACAGACTTGAGTTCATTACCACTCTCCTCCGGGCACGAGACAGACTTGGGTTCAGGACCACCCTCCACAAGACAGACTTGAGCAGGGCTGTGGGAATAAAAAACACCTCCTCTGATCGTGTCATCTGAACAGATGGCTCACTGTCATTTTTAAAGATAGGGAACAGACTTACTAGGCTATGCAGAGCTTCTTCGGTCCATTCACAGAGTCCGTCCCAATCCCAGTTCCTGGCTTTACCACTCCTCCTGCAAACTGGGAGCACCTCCCACATGTCGCTTGCCAGCTCCTCTGTGCTCCCAAAAGCAAAGTGTTCAACTGTGTTTCGAGCCCATCCCTTGCTAGGCCAACATACCGCGATAACATGAACACACATCTTGTCCTTTTTCAAGGTTGTGGGGTTCAGTCAGACTTGAGTTCATTGTTGCGACCATGTCACAGCACTTCCTGCTTCCCATGGCATCCACTGTGTAGTCGGTGGCTGATTATGTACCATGGCAGGCATGGGATTGAGTGGAGGAGACTCACATGAACAGGGTATAGGACGCCAGTGCAGGGAAGTTTGATGAAAAAGCATACAAACACAGAAACAAAAACAAACATGCATAAACACAAACCAGAACTAAAACTGGAACCAAAACAGGAACAGGGCATGATAACCACAACATAAAGGCAAAGATACAGGCATAAAGGCAACAAACCTGGGAATACCTATACAGTGAGTCAGGTTAAAGAGTCATTAGTCAGTCACATGCAGGCTGAAACCCCAGCCTTAAATAGTCCTAGAATAAACCCGGAAATGTGGCTCAGGTGAGAGCTGGGAGGCATGTGATTGGAGAGTGGCCGGAGCCTCACATCCCTCTCTCACGCATATGGAAGGTCCATTCATGACACCAAGGTCAGACCGTGTAATTCTTGGAGATATAAAGAAAACCCCAAGGGTTACATAATGACCTACAGGCCTCTAAAAGCACATGGAATATTTATTCATTTTAATTTCATTTTATTTATATAACACTTTTAACAGTGGACATTGTCCCAAAGCAGCTTTACGGAAATATGAAATCTGGATTCTACATTTATATAAATCATTATCCCTGATGAACAAGCTAGAAGTGATGATTTATGTTCATGACAGCACAATCAGAAAAAGACTGAACAAGTATGGCTTTCATAGTGGGGTGCCTAAGGAAAAAAGCCCCTTCTTTTCAAAAAGACTATAGCAGCATGACAAAATTGCATCTGAACAAGCCATGAATGTTCAATGACAAATATGTTTTGTCATTATGCACACCTCATAACAATTGTCAAGATCTAGACTTACTTTGCAGTCACAAGACCTGAGAAACATGAAGTCATTATAAGAACAATAAACTCCACTAAATACCAGAACATGTTTGAGAGAAATGTAAGTTCATCTGTCTAAAAGCTTAATCTGGCCCGAAATTGGATCATGCAAAAAGACAATGATTCCAACCACACCAGCAAATATGTTTATATGGGACACCGCATTGATATTACCAAGAACAGAATGTCCCTCCAAACTTTACAAAAGGACAAGATGAGGACCCATCAGGTTGGCTGCCAAGAGACATTAGACAACAGTAATGGAGTTGCAGAAATATGTGGCAAGTACTCAGGGATTGCATGTGACTATAATTTAATATTCTTAGATAAAGTAGCCCATGCCCAACTTTAGGTACATTAAGGTGGTCAAAGGTAATCACAAGTACCCACTTTTTAAATGGGAACATTTGTTAAAAATGAGATGACACATACTGAAGAACCTGCAGTAAACAAACAGTAAGTTAACCCTCACAGGCTGACATACATTCAGGTTGCCATTCTGTGACAGCTTGGATCTTTTGTATGAGCATCCCCTATCTACTGATGTCTGCTAAGAAGAACACTCAGGACATGTGAAACCTCCATTTGGATACTGTTTGCTTGGAATTTGTGCAAGACTTGTGTGGTGTGTTCACTCTTTTGTATTATATCACAATGTCATCTGTAAAAGATATAATAAATGTACCTAACCTGTCCCAGAGGACACTGTATACCAAAGCTTTGAACAAGCATGGAAAATTTGTTAAAAGTCTGAGAGATGCACTGACCAAGCCATATGATATTACCAAGTGTCCAGAAATCATGCTTAATCTAAAACTGTATTACCAAGTCTAAAATTGTGATCTCTGATGACCTACATCTATAACTCTATATCTATAAATCATTCTCTAATGGGGTTATATATAACAGATCCTAGTCATTTTTGTTGAAGACAGAATAATCTGGAATATTGCCCAAATTTCAACCTCTTTCTATAGATTTGGATGATTATAATGGGCTTGTGAAATACAAGCATTATGGCCCTGAGGGGACTGATATTATTCCTTGGTCAAAACAGGAAATCAGTAATGAGGGAGTCTTTTTTATGATGTAAGGCACTTGTGTTATGCATAGAGGAATCATTTGTTGCATGATGACTTTCTCAGAGTTTGAATGTGAACTGTAGTCTTTCATGGTTGCCCAGACAGGAATCTTCAGCTGATGAGCTGTGTTTGGAGTATATTAAGTTCCCAGCTACTTTCATGTCAATAAGCACATGAATGGACTAAATGTAGTGTCTGGTGGAAATATGACCATTATACAAAATGATTTATCCGAAATTGTATAGAACCCCATCATGCACTGTCCTGAATGAAGAGCTGTTCCGTGAGCAGGTCAGATGATTCACTGAGCTATGTGATGTAATTCCTGTTTGCAGTAGAAACACTATTTTCTAGTCTCTTCTGACGTTCTTGGCCAGTGAGCTTAGTGTGACTGATCTGCATGGGTGTGCAATTGTGCGAAATTCCAGGATGAATTTGGCTGCAGTGAAAAATACTTTTCTTAAGTTTCTCTCTTTTGCTGACAGCCAGGTGATCAAACACATTGCATAGCAAGTCAATGAAGCAGTTATAGAACTGTACCATTTACCTTCATTCAGCCATACAGTGATGGCCCGGTTTAGTGCTTTCAGTCAGCAATGAAATATCATTGCTGCACTATCTTGTCTTCTTCTGCCTTCAGATAAGCAGAAATCCTTCACATTTGGTTAACTACCTATCATGTTTGACAGACTGGGCTATGAGAGGTCCAGAATGAGAATCTGGCAAACAGGGCTTGGTCACCTGGTATACAACCCTGAGATGTGATGGCTTGAGGTAGATCACTGAAATCTGCTCTGTCCATATTCATGTCAAAGTCTTCTGTCATGAGAAAAGACAGGAGAACACATGTACATGTTTAGACTTTATTATTAGGTCTTTTTAGCTAACAAAACATGGCAGCAGGCAATAATATGAAGCATAAACCGTAGATACAGACTATCAGTGCTTAGTTATGTCAGGTTAAGTAATGCCACATAGCATGATCTGAAGGAGGACCTCACAATGATGGTTCTTGAGGTTCATTCAAGGCATTGGTTAATGAGGAACAAGTATGCACAGGTATCAGTCTGGTGAATAAAAAGCAAGGGTAGGTAAGTAGTAAGCCCTGCTTTATTTGACATGGCAAAGGATCTTAGGAAATTGAGTTTGTTAATGCAGGCACTGGAAAACTGATTTGTTTTTTTCTACTAAGTAAAAGACCTATGGAGAACATGCAGTCTGGAAAAATATAGATTTGAATGGTATTAAAATCCTGGAGTTATTCTACATTCTCCCTACGTGAAACTAATCCCATCTGAATATGACTTAATATAGACAGGATATATTTTAATTTTTTTTCTGGAATGGGATATATGTTGGGGAAGCCATGCTGTGAATAGGTGATCATGTTGTCGACTTCATACCATAAGAATGAATGATTGCTCCCTTCCAGTAGTGAGACACTTTAACAGCAGGTAACATAATGTTTGCACTGCTCGTTGTTGCTAAGGGAGGACAGAAGTGAGGAAGAAAGAGTTTATCTACACTCTTAACTTAGAGTTTAGAGCAAACTTGAATGAATACAATGTTTTTACAGTCATTTTGAATAGCAACTGGTTCCATGATGAATAGAGTACATTGCAGTTACCCCTTATTAATAGATAGATATATAGATAGATAGATAGATAGATAGATAGATGAAATCCACACATCCACATTAACATGGGAATATTGTACAAGTGAATGGAAAAGGTCATGGAAAAGGTCAAGAGGACATGACTCTTCAAGAATTAATGATTAGCTCTAGGTCAATCAAACAAGCGACACTGAGACAATCCAGACAGTACTAGCATAGTACAAGACATTAAGGAGTGGCAGTCACTGGGACAAGTATACAGCTTGTGTACAGTTAGATCTGCAAGGTATTTAGGTTGGACACTTCAAGGGACCACAGAAAATTCCTAATATACAAACTAAAGATCTCGTGGGACATCTATATGCTGACACCTAATCACGTAACAATAAACCAACCAAACATAATTATTGAAGAAGTGTACAACAGGAGTGGGGAAATAAGTGGCAATCACAAGTGATGATAAGATCCAAAGGAAGGAATATTAGGAGCCAGAGAAATATCAGAGGATTAATAAGGAATGGGACTAAATATGGAGGGATAAATTCACCTTATTGGCTATACAATGACTCAGGACTGTGACCCCTAGGCTAGAGGAATACTAGAGAGATGCAAGTGTCAAGAGGTATGTTGTGCATATCAGCAGACAGACATGAGTAAAATTAAACTTTGTACATTTACCCACACTGAGTGTTCTCTTAATGCATAATCCAGCCTAAGCACAGACTAGCACAGACATATCACTATCATGCAATTCCAATTATGTGTAAAAAAAAACACTTAATCGAGCTGTATAAATCACAGTCGAGTAATAAAATATGACTTCAACATTTCAAATATTCACTGAAATCAGAAGGAGAAGAAGTTTGGTCTATCTGGAAGGTTTTGAATAGAGATCCATTCTACTCTTGCAGGCCTGCTGGTTTCCTAAAGCGAACTTTAACTGAGATTGATTCTTTTCATTAATAATTTATGGATTTTAAATGATGGTGATGAATTTGCCATTTTTTATCTACAGCTTCAGGCTTTCCTCTGGCTCAGTTAAAGAATTGTGTTTTAATTGTTCCTGTGGATATGAAAGCGCCTTTATAATTCACCACCTTGCCCCTTTCTTCAAAAAATAACCTGGAAGTGTGAACTGAAAATGAGCAGTGCAATAAAAAAGGTTTAAGGATTCTTTATCCTATTGTTGCTGTTACAGGAATGGTTCGACAATCCTGGAGTGTGTTCCCTTCAGGGTGTGAAAATGCCTAGGTGGGTAAAGCCACCGAAGGTGGACAGTGACAGTGCTCACAGTCAAGCGGCATGAGGAAGAATGGGAAAATACACGTTCTACCAGCTAGGGCCAGATCCAAACAGGAATAGCCATTATGAAAGTGCAGTGCATTACCGCTTACTAGGTGGAACAGTATTGCAGGCGTGCACACTTTCCAGACAACTGAAAGGGGAAACATTTACACAGATCGAATGAGGTTTGAATCAAAGTCACTGGTGGGGAAGCACAGTGCCTAAGCTACTACACCAAGGGGGTTGTGGAGCCTGTAGAAACTTAATAACTTAGAAGAGAAGGTCAGGATTCAGCAGGAGAGACTTTCATGCTCTACTGGATTGAATGGAGTTACTGGTGTGAATGCACTCAAAAGGAATAAAGCCCCCCAGGGAAAGGAGTGTCTCTTTCATCTGGCTTTTTTCTTCTCTTTATGCACTGCTCAAAAAAATTAGGAAGCATTTGAAAACACACTGGATCTTGATGAATTATAGATTAAAAACTTTAAAAATCTTTACTTTTACAGATTATGTAATTTGTTGAGAACAAAATGATGTAGCAATGGTTAGTGGAAACCAAAATCATCAAACCACTGAGGATTTAAAATCACACCAAAAATTAAAATCACAGGCTGATCAAATTTGCGTGAATTTCACCACAGTAACACATATTGTGACCCAGTAGTGTATATTGCCCCCACATGCTTGTATGCACTCCTGACAACATTTGGACATGCTCCTGATAAGGCAGCCGGTGGTGTCCTGGTGCATCACATCCCAGACCTGGATCAGGGCATCAGTGAGCTCCTGGACAGTCTATGGCACTACTTGGCAGTGTCAGATGCACTAATACATAACGTTGTATTGTGTAGTTTACTGTTCTATGTAGCACCTTGGTCCTCGAGGAACGTTGTTTCGTTTCACTATGTACTGTACAACACTGTATATGGCTGAAATGACAGTAAAAACTACTTGACTTGACTTGACATAACACCCCTGAGGTTCTCAAATGGATTCAGGTGCAGGTGAGGTCGAGCCAGCCACGAGCCTTCATCAGTAACTGACTACACACTCTGGCCACATAATGGCTAGGCATTATCCTGCACCAGGAGGATCTCAGGGCCCATTGCACTGCATAAGGTCTGATAATGACTTCTGGTGTTTTCTAGTGAATGCCAATCGAGCTGGACAGTACTGGGCTGTGAGCTTAGGTCCACTAGAGGAGGTTGGTTCTTCATGTTACCCTCATGGACTCTGTTTCTGACAGTTTGGTTGGAAACATGCACACCAGTAGCCTGCTGGATGTCATTTTGTAAGTCTCTGCTAGTGCTCCTCCTGTTCCTGCTTGCACAAAGAAGCAAATACCGTTCCTGCTGTTAAGCTGATGTCCTGATGGATCTGTCAAGATCTCCATGAAGCTGGAAAACCTGAAAGGACTATAGGTACAGCATCATACTGGCAGTAGTAACAAGGACACTAGCAAAATGCAAAACTAGAGAAGAATCAGTCAGGAAGGATAAAGAGAGTTAACACCACCTTGCTGTTGCCTCTCCAGTGCACCTGTTGTGACTTCCATTGGCATCAAAGCAGGTGAAACTGATTCACAATCACTTGTGCTTCCTAACTTGACAGTTTTATATCCTTTAAGTTGAATTGACTTTGTGTCATAGTGTGATAAGTGAGTGCTTGATATATGTAACATATAATGTTCTCCTGGCAAACCTGCCAGATAAAGAAGTGTGATTTGTTGAGCCACATAACACGTTTCCACTGCTCCAGAGTCCAGTAGTGGTGTGCTTTACACCCCTCCATCTGATGCTTGGCATTGTGCTTGGTGATGCAAGTCTTGCATGCAGCTGCTTAGCCATGGAAATCCAAGCCATGGAGCTCCAAGTGCAGAGTTTAT
>JAOVVF010000035.1:7609197-7624323 GCA_028565595.1 Duopalatinus emarginatus | reverse complement strand
GCGCGACAAGCCTCAACATGAACTACGGGTGAATCACAGGGCCAAATTAGAATTTGCATTAACGGCACTATTTTTTTAAATTGCGATAATTTGAGATCGCGTTAATGCGTTATTATTACGTTAACTTCGACAGCCCTAATATATATATATAAACCTGATATTATACCATATCCTGGCATATATTATGGCATGGACCTGATCATTAATTGACAAGCTTTCTAATAGCATTAGCCACCTTTCTCATAACCTTTTTTTTTCCTGTAATTACTTTTCTGTAATAAGAAATGGCTAGCTATTAGAACACCGCTATATATACCTTTATGTAATGTATAGACTGAGGGTGACTAAGCAGGTCTAAATAATACCAAGGAAACTTGAGTGCTTGTATTTTATTCATAAACACAGCTCCTAAGGAGATTATCTAGGGACAAGCATTGCTCTTAACTCAGACATAGGCCACCTCTGTGGATTAATGTCTATACACCAGGCTGTGTGCCGTTTGCGGCAATCGGATGCATTTTTACTGCATGTGGCAGCCAATCAGCCGCCTCTGCATTCACTTTGTCAATGTCTCCTCTGAACTTTTCAAGTGCCTTTTAGCTACAGTGTACAAGTGACTATTCTAGCAGGAGGACAGGAGATTTTACAATACTAACACGGAAACTATTTATTATTTATTTATACTGTGGCGGTTGAAAGTTTGTGAACCCTTTTAAAATGTCTATATTTCTGCATAAATTTGACCTGAAACTTCATCAGATTGTCACACAGATTGTCCTAAAAGTAGACAAAGAGAACCAAATCAAACAATTAGACAAAAAGATTAGACTCTGGAGGAAATGATCTTATATTACATATCTGTAAGTGGCAAAAGTATGTGAGCCTTTAGGATTAGCAGATACAAGACAGGACAATGTGCCACCACACACGTCTACAGATATTATTATTATTATCCATATCATGGTTAGAGGAACGCTTATCTGAGTTTGGGCTTTTGCCAATCCCACCTAAATCACCAGATCTTAAATCACCAGATTTAGGATGCCATGCAACCGGCTGTGGAAAACAGAAATCCTATACCTCAGAATATTTGGTATTGTACATTAACTATAGGTAATTTGCATTCTGTTACTGTCCAATCAAAAACATGTATATCCATTTTTGTGGATTATCCATTCACTAGTTCAAATACAAATTCCATGATGAGCAATAGACAATTTATAAATAGGTCTTCTAACAGTAAATTTTATTACTAACTAATGTGTAAATGAAATATAAATCTACTTTGTACCATATAAGATATAAAATGTGTTTATAATATATACATTAATGTCCAAGCCAAGTGTTTACAGGTTTCTTCTATGGTATTGATGCAGTATTTCCTGTGATCCTATGTTGCATTGCTATGGCATACAACCTGAAAAATTAACATTGACTGTTGTTCTTGTTAGATAAAGAAATATAGCAGTGTATCCTTCTCTTACTGCATTTCATTCGAAAGTAATATAACACATGACAGCAAGTACATAACTTATTAGTTTGAATAAAGTACAAATAGTGCATACATGTGTACAATAACACAGCCAGGAAATGCATGAAATCCATACATTTTCTTTGCCAAGCCTCATTTCACAGCAACCAGGCTGTGCTTGTTTTTTTTTTTCTTGTTAAAGAAGGTGTAGTGTTATTATTGACTCTTCAGTACAAGCCAAGTTTCATAAAAAATTAAGGCAGATAGTGAGATGTAAAATCTTTGATCTTGTTTTCTAGTAGGGAACATTTTTAGCTGCTTCCATTGCAACAAGAGCAGGCTCATTAGAGAGCAAACTAGCATGTGTTCATGCTCTGTGTACTTTAAGATACAGCATAAAAGACTATAAAATAGTGGAATTCAGCAGTGCTAAAACAGCAGTCCTAAAACTGCTAAAGATTTACACCAAATGATTGCGAACCCATGAGTGTGTGTAGACTATATTGCTTTTCTACAATCCTACAGGCTTTAGATCCCTATGTGCTGTTAAATTGTAAATGAGGTCTTAAAATAAAAATAATTCAGTTTTTTTTCTGTAAACTTTTATTTGACTTCATGACTGAGAGAAAGTGACTAAACCAAACACATGCAAATTACTTTGACCCCCGAAAATGCCCAGAATTCACCTTTGGAAAGTCTATTTTATGTTTCTTTTGCAGTCATTGTTTTAACAAATTATTTGTCTTCACATACTGTTATCCTGAGGAGCTTGGTAAAAAATCTATATAAATGCTAAAACAAAATGATTTGTCATTGTCATTTAATCTCAAACGTCATATTTTTGAAACTCTTTAACCATGTTCTCTCTTTTCTTGACGCCATTCCCTATTTGGAAGCACAGCAAGAAAATAGTTCCCCTGAGAGCATTTTGGCATTTTGTCTACTGGTTAGATGTGATGAAAATATATTTGCTCATCCACATTTTCAGGAAATTTATACAATGTACCAAACTTTGCTTATTATCTAAGCTGCTTATCCTACTACTGGGTCATGGGGTGCTGGAGTCTGTTTCTGCATTCATTGTGTGCAAGGCAGGGAAACACCCCAGACAGCTCAAAAGACACATTCAAATACATACACCTTACACCTAGAGGCAAATCTCTCCAGGTCTCAGTATCTATAATACCCCTGGCTACATGTCTTTGAACTGTGTGAGGAAACCAACACAGACACAAGAATGTGCAAACTCTATACCAAAAGTACTCTAGCCAGGGAACTGAACCCAGGCTCTTCTTGCTGAGAGGTGACAGCATCAGCCACTTTGTCTGTCTGGAATCAGGAATGCATGTTGTTGGTAAAGGCCGGTTAAATGCGTACTTTTAAATGATCTCAGGGCAGGTTGCACTGGAAGAATTGATTTCAGAAATCACTAAACTAAAAAAATCAGTGTTAAATTCACTGTCAAAGTAAGAAGATAATTATGAAAATAATCATGTGGGTTTGGTACCGTCTCATTGGATAAGCAGTAACTAACCACTGTTTACGGGAAAAATCCCACAAGACCTGCTGTTTTTGGAGATTCTCAGTCACTCAGATTCTTACACTGCCTTTAACACATCAGCTTTTAAAACACATCAGCTTTCTTCCTAGTATATATCAACAGAAGCCACCATAACAAGATACTCTGACCTGAGTTATCTTGACAAGGACCAAATAATGATAGTTAGATGACTGGGCCAGAGCATCTTCAGAACAGGTCTTGTGGGGTGTTCTCAGTATGCAGTAGTTATACTTGCCAAAAGTGGTCCAGTGAGGGACAACCAGGGTCATAAGTGCTCAAGACTTATTGATGTGCATAGGGTGTAAAGGTTAGATCATCTGGTCCAATGCTACAAACGATTCACAGAAGGATCTGTTGCTAATGTCTTGGTGCCAGATACCACAGCTCACCTTCAGAGGTTTTTTGGAGTCCATGCGTTGATGAGTCAGAACTGTTTTGGCAGCTGCTTAAACAGGTGGTGTTAATGTTATGGCAGATTCTGTATTAGTTTAAGTAGTCTTGGTTGTGACGAATTTGAAGTCGTTGAATTTGAGGAATTCAAAATCTAAAAGATGCACTTTATTTTCATCCTTCATCAGAAGACACTATAACAAGTAAGAGGCTGAACACCATAAGCACAAGATTATGAACACACACACAGACATTTCTTGCTCTACAAAGGCCAGGTTTGAATCAAAAAAGATTATGTTTTGGGACTGAATACAAGTGTGACATTCCTTTATTAATCCCCATCATCCTTCACTCCATCCGGACAGTCTTGGCTTACTTCATATTGCTTTTGGTAAAAATTGTGGAAAAATCCAGATAGACCCACAGAATAGTATTAATATCAAAGCTCTCCAAGACTTCAGATTAATCATAGCGACAGAGCTGCAGATCAGACATAAGAAGACGTTCAGATGGCATGTGTGATTGGGGGACCGACACTCTGCTCCAGCACCTAGTAGGAGATTATGATATATCAGCTCTAACTTGTTAACATATGACAATAGGACGTTCTGTCAGCTGTCATAGGGTCATGAATGTGAATTAATGCACCTGTGTGTGTGTGTGTGTGTGTGTGTGTGTGTGTGTGTGTGTGTGTGTATATATATATATATATATATATATATATATATATATACGTAAGAGAAGAGCGAGAGAAAACTGGAAAGCATTGTGGTGAAGCAGTTAATGTTGCCATTTTACAGTCTAGACTCCTTGGTTTGACACTGAGTTTGGGTGACTGTCCATGTGGACTGTCCTGTTTCCTCTTACCGACCTAAAACATTCTGGTGGGTAGGTTGGCAAGACTAAATTATGTCTAGGTGTTAAATGTGTGCATGTATGAAGCCTTATGATGTATCCATATCAAATCCAGGGTGTATTTCCACCTTGTGCACAGTTCTCCAGATCTACTGTGACCCTGACCAGCAGAAAGTAATTAGGATAAAAAAAATGAATGAACAAATGAGTGAATGAATGTGTAAGCATGTATGTCAGAAGAAGTGTGTGTAAAGTGACAAAGACAAAGGATAAAAGAACTTAATGAATGGAACCATCTTTATAATTTGTTTCTGGATTTTCCATCTGATCTTCTTTGAAATAAAAGCCTACTTTATGGTAGGCCATTATTGTACGGTTAAGCAGTGTGTCAGAGAAGAATAAAAGAAACCATGGAAGTGCTCTATTTCCAGTCCTGCATTCACGATGGGCTTTGTTTTTGAGGCATTTACTGTTCCTTACAGCAACAGCCTTGAGAATCTCTTTGTGACTAGTGTATGCGTTTGCATGTGTGTATACCCACGTTCGTCGTGTGCTTTGCAGCTGAGTTCCAGGCAGTACTTGTTGATAACAGGCAATATGTAGGATGACACTTTCTCTCCTCTCATCCTGCTGTAGACAGAAACCAGAGTGAGTACAAGACTATGAGACAGATTAAAATCAGGGGTGAGTCACAGGATTGATAATGTGGGAATCGTTAACGTTAACTGAAATGACTAAGATGATGATTAAGTAATGATTAGGAGTTTTCGCTCTGTAGCTGACTAATCCCCTGGTAGTTAATGACCTAAACAGTGGTTAACACCTATGAAGGTGTCTAAAGTCCACTGTGACACTAATAAAAATCTTGCATGCATCCTGCACTTTTATTTTGTCTAGGATTTGAACACATGTGCCCTGTAAACCTTTTACAAATTAAATGTATTAATTTGTTAGTATATTTGTAAACCAACCCGCTGTCACCTCACAGCAAGACGATCTGGGTTTGATTCCCAGTCCACGGCGTTCTGTGTGGAGTTTGCATGTTCTCCCTGTGCTTGCGAGGGTTTCCTCCTGCAGTCTAAAGACATGCACCTTCGGTTGATCGGTCACTCTAAATTGCCCACAGGTGTGTGTCCACTGACAAGACATTGGGATGCTCAGTCAGTTTATCTACTCCTATAGAGCACCATGAGTACGGTGAATGCCTGACACAGTCGTGCAGCCGACCATCATGAAGCGATGATGCCATTGGATGTAACCATTATGGTCCCAATGCCCTTGAAAGCTTCAGTAAAGTCTTTTTGTTTTATTATTTAATAATGAAACCATGTTAGTGAACAGGGATCTGACTCCACAGTAGCTGTAAAGCACACATCTTAATAAGCAGCAAAACAATTAGACGGCCATGCTGCTTCACAGCCACACAAATGGGAGTCAGGCAGACATTTCGGATTTGAATTTTCAATAGGAGATTAGTTTAAGAGCTTATAAGTCACTTATAGTACAAAATACATTCCATATTTGAAAGAAGAGATTGTTATCACTAACTAGATGTTAATGGAGTGGATAGCTTCATGCTTTTTGTTGCTATCTTATACAGTCCCAGGTTCAATCCTGGGCTTTGGCTAGTCTGGAGTTTCACACATTTCCCATACACATACAGTGTGAGGGGTTTCAGGTCTCCCCCAACTATTCAAAAACATGCATGTAGGCAGACTGGCTATGCTAGATTGCCTCTAGATCAGAATGTGTGTGCATGTTGCTCTGCAATGGACTGGTGTTGCAGCTGGGGTCATTGATCCTGCCAGGATAGACCCAGACCCCAGATGTGAATTGCATTCACACTTGGCATATCAGGTTTCAGGAGGGTCGAAGTTTACTGGACAGGTTTGTTAACAGTTTTTAGACCAACCTATATGATTTACTCCTGCATGAGAATTACATCTTTAAAAAATTAGGCCTAAAGAGGAAGGAAATAAAACAAGACTGATACAGTCTGTAAGCAGGTTAGGACATCAGGCTGCTGATCAGAAAGTCAGGGGTTCGAGCTCTGTTATCAGGCTGCTGCTGTTGGGTCCATGTGCGAAAACCTTAACCCTCCGCTCAATCCAGACTCTAACGGGTGTAGTCATCTTGAGCGCAAATCAAAATGCAGAGTTGATATAATGTGCCGCTGAAGTACAAAAAATTAAATATGTTACTGCCTCATGATTGTCTTTATTATTGTAGTACTATAGGATTTTATGCCTGTAAACTACATTTGCATGTACATTTAAATAATTATTCTTCAAATTAAAAATAAAAATTCTGCTCATATATAATATTCGTTTTATGGATACAACATACACTATATGACCAAAAGTGTGTGGACGCCTAAATATTGAACATCCTATTTTAAAACCATGGGAATTAATATTGAGTTGTTCAGCCTTTGCTGGTATAACAGACTCCACTGTTCTGAGAAGGTTTTCCATTAGACTTTGGACTTTAGTTTTCATGATTTGTCCTTTTAACAACACTCATGTACTTCCACCCTATCGACTCTATAAATCATATTTTTTGGATCTTATCTTTTGCACAGTGGCATTGGCAGGTTTGGGCCTCTTAGTTCCAGTTATTTGAAATATTTGGCGGGGGGCCACATGCAGGTGTTTGGGTGTCCATATTCTTTTGATCTTATAATGTATAGTGGCTTATTGTTTTTTTTTTTAATGTTTTGGGCAACCAAAGAGGCATGTAATGATCTTGGAATTGCATTATTGTTGCCTTCAGAAGTCACATGACCCCACCTAGAACCTACAGCTATCACATGTTGCCAAACTAATAAGGTGATAATTTGATAAATGTCTTATTTTGGCTTTCTTAAACATAATATCTTAATAAAAAAAGAGCATTATTACCACTCTTTTTTAAATTAGATAATCATATCCTTGGTAACAGGATTTATCCTGTATAGGGCAGTAAAACATAATGAAATATTTCAGAAAATCAAAATATCAAATATCTACCAGCAATGTTTAAGTTTTTTTCCAAAGGGTATACCACTCTGGATTTCAGAAAGCAACATCCCAATAGGAACATGAGCATATGATTTCCATGTTAGTGCAACTGATTTTTTCTTTTTTTTTTTCTTTTTTCTTTTTTTTTTTTTTTAGCAGTGGTTCACATCATTTCTGTAAGTTGTAGAGCATACTTATTTATGAAATTTGCATTAGTATAGTTTCTCCTAAGACAAATTTCTGGGTGTACTGGAAAGGCCCTTTCATTAATCTCTGGTATCATACTGCAGATGTTTTGCAAGAAATCAATCACTTTAGGGCATGTCCAGGGGCAATGCAAAAAAAGTACCTTCAGCAGAGCCACATCTAGAACAGAGGGGTGAAATTTTGGAGTTAAATCTATGCAATTTAGATAGAGTAACATAAAGCTGGTGTATAAAATTATACTAAATTAATCTCTATCTAGAATTTAGAGTAGATGTAACACTATCTTTACACAGATCACTCCACAGTTTTACACGAAGGAGATCCTTCATGTCAAGCTTTCCACAATCAAGCTTTGCAGTAGGTGCATAAGCAAGGGGTTATTTGTTGCCTTTTTGACTAACTTTATATCCTATTTATATATAGGGTCTATAGGGGTCTCCTCCTTTATTTTTAACTTTTCAATATTTAACCATGAAGGAGTTTTGCCATGCCATATAAGTTGACCAACGAACTTGAAGTAACTCCAAACATACTTTGTTTTAATAGAAATATCATTTACTATTAGACAGCAGGGTTTGAATATGTCCCACCTGGACGCACAGCTTCACTGGTATGCAAAGAGTACTTCAGGGCTGGGGTTTTTTTTCAGATGATGATTGTGACACCTCTGAAAGGGTTGTAAGAAACTGCCAATTACTGAAATGGTAATGTACAGGATGGACAACATTTCAAACTTAAATATATCAACATCAGTCAGACTCAAAGTGTTCAGAGCTTCAGGAGACAGTCAGTTTAGTAGTTTACCCCATTACTAGTATAAATGAATGAAAGAAATGAATGTGAAATATTTTGCCTTACTGTGTTGGCGCACAGAAGGAATGTGACCTCCGCATTTAACCCATCAATGCAGTGAAACACACACACACACACCAGTGAACACACTTGCCCAGAGCGGGGGGCAGCCCCAAACCATGGCGCCCAGGGAACAGTTAGGGGCTTTGCTTAAGGGCACCTCAGTCGTGTCTTGCCCTGGGTGGGAATCGAACCCACAAATGTCTGGTCACGAGACCGGTTCCCTAACCACTAGGCCACGGCTGCCCTCAAACTACTCACAAACCATTGAAACCAGCATCAGAGCTCTATATGCATGCTCCCGTCTCCTCATTCGATTACAGCTTGTAATTATATATGTTAGTAATGTTGTAAATTAATTCTGAGTATGAAGTTATCTTTATGTACTTTATTGTTTCCTAAACATTTAGTTTATGTCTAGAAACTTAGCTTAGGTTAGTTGTTTTTAGCAATGACAAGGCATTGTTGTCTTTGGTTCTGCTATAAATTATAAATGCACAGAGAGCTGTTTCCCCTATTGTAATACCAGCTGCTATTAATAAAATTGATGGCAATCCCTTTTACACCAACATACTAAAGACTATAAAAGACCATACAGTGTGTTCTCAATTTGAGTGTGGGGTCATCCAAAATATGGATGGACTCAAAGAAGATTTACCAACCTTTAATTATAATGTAGCTCTATGCACATAAACATTTTTAGAAAATTTCAGATTTTACACCCGACTGCAGTTTATCTAACTTGCTTTTACCCAGATAGCATAGAGATGCAGGCCACTTCATGATATGGTACTGCTGGTTCACTGTCAGCTTTTGCAAACTTCCTGTGAGCCAACATTTAAAAGTGTTCATATGGCTCACATGTCCCAAAACATATCTGGGTCACTTCTGGCATGGTAATTGACCAGCTGTACACATGGGTGAGTTGTAAGTGGGGAGTTCTGGCATACACATCTGGCCTTCTTCTGTGCCATCATTCCATGTGGTATGGGGGCAATAAGTCAAATTTCAAATCAAACTTGCTATCTGGGTTAGATATTAATAAAAGTGTCCTTGACACCAGATATTAACAGCATAAAAAGAAATTGTTTGCACAGCACAGTTGTTTCATCTTAAAACACAAAAGTGCCACAGTGTGTGGAATAAAAATAATAGATTAACAAACTTTGCGATCACATGTAATGATAATGTGTTAATGTGTTTGGGGCATCCACAGGCTTGTAGTTGAGGAATCAGCATTGTGATTAGAAGGTTGCCGATTTGATTCCCGCACCGACATGACTGAAGTACCCATGAGCACGTGTTCACTGCCCCCTAGTTTGTGTTTTCAAATGTGGAGGTCAAATTCCTAAATAGATTTGTAGATGAGACTAATGGCTGCAGGTATCTGCAGTGTTTTATTAAGACAGCTGATACCACCTTTGGATGAAATGCTATATCACACCAGGGTCAGCCTTAGTATTTTTAGAAACACAATGATATATTATTTAGATCAGGATATACCTGTGGAGAATGTCACAGAAGGTGTCAGTAATGAACACTGGTGCAGCAGTGGATAGGCCATAAGTCATATGCAGATATTTGAAGCAACCATTCATTGTAGAGACAGCATTTTCCCACTCATCTTGTTCAGTCTGTATAAACTCTAAGTCCAGTTTGGTATAGCACAATTCCCAAAGGCAGGAGATACACTGAAATAGTATAGTGGTATAATGGGTGAAACCCTGTCTCAGGTCCTCACTGATGTCTGCCTCCAACACTGCTGTTTGATTAACGGAGAGGTTATCAGTGAGAGCCTGCTTGTCTGAGCTCTTTAAACAGTCCTTGATTGAAGGTGATCATGAACCACAGGTGTCAGGACTAGGGGGAGGTGGAGTATTGGGAATGCACTGCAGGGGGCAGATATATGACATTTATCATTGATAAATTTATTAAACCAATGCTGCAATCACAGGAAAAGGAAACTGGAGTAATACACCATCAAACTAAGAAAATTATTTGTGTTTTATTAAATACTTTCTTTTTTATTTGTCTTGGGACTACAGAGAAGGGGTGGGTCCCCTAAATCTCAAACAATTAATTCATGGTTAAGCATAACCATGTTGTTGCCAATATGAATGCAGATTATTTGAAGTAATGATGCAGTGGGGTTTTTAGAGGCTGCCAAGATTGAAGCAGCCCTGCAGAGGAGTTTCTGCTGGCCAAGACTGGGAGATGATATGTGATGGTGGGTGGACCTGAAAACAGACCACCACTTCACCCTATTATCACTTCCTACTCCCGTCCTACATCTTATATTTGCTATAGGCTACCTGTCTTTGGGAAGGACAAAATATCCATACATTACTACTGATCTCATTGCCAGATATGGCTGATGGACCCACAAAGGACCAAAAAACTATTACTATAGGCAGAATGTCTGGCAAGGCCCCTATATTCGTGTATGCCATTATTGAACAGGTTTGAATGTGCCAAGGCTCACCCAACCCCTTACTACCCACAGGGCTACCCTCAAACATGAAAAGTTAGGGAGGTGAGCTGATCATCCTAAACCTACAACAATACAGTGCGTAATAGCACAAAGCAGGAAGACCAGATAGGTCATGCTAGGTTGCCCTCAGAGTTGGCAACTGGAGCAATGACCCATGAAATTAGATATGTCTGGGAGAGGTGGGTCTGCAGACAGCCCAGAATGCTTGCCCGTAAGCAGCAGATGAGCCGCGATATGACAGGCAAGCTAGGGATGTCCCCCTGATTCTAGTTAAATGGATCAAGATCAGTTACCTTGATCGTGCCAGCAGTAGACTCTACTGAGAAACCATTTTTCACAAGCTTAATAATAATTTAAGTGAAACCAACCCATGACACTTTACTGTGCCCTTTCACACCTTTCAAAGCTATTTACAACAAGAAATTAGGCAGATAAGCAGACTTTTCGTTTTCCCCGGTAACTCATATACCTCCAGTAGCAAGGAAAATGGCACTTAATTCTGCTCCGACATTTGTGTGTTAAATCTTTAGTATTACTACTGTGATAAGGAAAGCTAATAATTTTTTCCCAGGCTACATCACAGCACTGTTTGGCTGAATAGAAAACACTGTGGAGCAGGGATGGCTGTGAGTACAGCATGACAGATGATGACGCCTGATTTGCCCTGATGAGATTTTGTAATGGAACTTAATAATGTTATTACAAATATTTAGTTTTTCCTGTTTCAGTTTTCAATGATTTACTGTTATACTTATTGTTGTGTTATCTTCAGACATCTGGGTGAGATGTAGACTATAGCATTAAGAAAATCTTGGCAGTGCACAGAGTGTATGTTGTAGTACTATAATTTATTGGACTACAGTATCAACTGAAACGACTAGGTTTGGAAGATTGTTTCCTTTTTTATTTGTCATTAGATTATTTACCTCTTCTGTTTTCTATATTTATTGCTGTAAAATAAAAGTATTGTTTACCTCATGTGTATGTTATGTGCCTTATATGGGCTGTGTTGTTGTGGCCCAGGATCTTCAGACCCTGTGCAGAGAATGGAGTCTATTAAAACTCTTTTTTTTATTAATTTGATATTAATTTATTTATTAATAATAATTCTTACAAAGGAGGATAATACAGATACAGACTATGTCTCCTATAATAGAAAATAATTATAACACAAAAAAGTGACAAATATAAAAATATCATTATTTTGTGTATATTTACAGAATAGAATTCGAGTTAAATACATATCCATTATTTATTTTTTGCATTAGCTTTGTAGTTCTATCAGAAAACTAAATAAGCAAACACTACAAAGCACAGCTTTATACTGTAAATTAGATTTTTGCATGCATAACACCATGTAAACTTGGCATATCCATAGCTGGGAGTCAAAAAAAGCAGAATTGGTGGTGCTTTAGGAAGAGCTGGCTCTCCACTGACAATTAAGCGATGGTAGCCATGATTGGCTTCTGTGAGTCCATGCATACAGAAGTGGGTAAGAGCGCTTTCCTCCATCACACCCTGATGTTGCCTGAGCATCACCTCAAAATCAATCTTGAAAAACTGCATGTGACTTGAAGGAATCACGTGATGGCCTTTACTCTTCCTGGTTGGTAGCTGTGGTACGATAGGGAAGAGAGGTCTGGGAATGTTTGAAAAACGGAAATGTCCAAATTAAGGAGAAATTCTGGGAGGAAAACGCAAAATTTTAAAAATAGACCGTAATCAGAAGTACCAAAGTGTAAATGTATGAAAACACTGTAAAATAATCTGGGAGGTAGGAGATTACTTAGGGTTACTTATATTTAGCACAAAAACATGCTCCCAATTTGTCATAGAAGTCTGTTTCTGTATGTTGTCCATTATCCTATCTGAAATGAAGCAATTGGTATGACCTTTGAGAGTTTAATGAAGTAAATCTAGGTGTGCATCTCAACTTAATATAAATATAAAGTCTGTAAACGGTCATTTCATAACAATAATTTCATTACCTTTTGAATCTCCACAAAATTTGATGTACTTTCTTACAATACGTCATTCTCTTTATATGTACTACCTATATCAATATACTGTATGTGTCTCTGTCAGTCAGGTCATAGTACATGTACCTGGCTTTGGAAGGTTGGGGAAGGCTGTGAGGTTATTAAACAAGCAGAAGCAGAAGGTGAACAGCATGTCATTACCTTATAGAGAACATCTCTGGTGGTCATTTGGTCTTAGCATCTCAGAGGTGAACAGCATGTCATTAGCTTATAGAGAAGATCTCTGGTGGTCATTTGGTCTTAGCATCTCAGAGGTGAACAGCATGTCATTACCTTATAGAGAACATCTCTGGTGGTCATTTGGTCTTAGCAGTAGCATTTCAGAGGTGAATAGCATGCCATTACCTTATAGAGAACATCTCTGGTGGTCATTTGGTCTTAGCATCTTAATGGTGAACAGCATGTCATTACCTTATAGAGAACATCTCTGGTGGTCATTTGGTCTTAGAATCTCAGAGGTGAACAGCATGTCATTACCTTATAGAGAACATCTCTGGTGGTCATTTGGTCTTAGCATCTCAGAGGTGAACAGCATGTCATTACCTTATAGATAACATCTCCGGTGGTCATTTGGTCTTAGCATCTCAGAGATGAACAGCATGTCATTAGCTTATAGAAAACATCTCCGGTGGTTATTTGGTCTTAGTAATGTTTTACATATAGTCATTTCCTCTTGGTCTTTTTCTAATCTCTTGCTTTTCTTGTTTGTTGTGTTTTTTATCTTTTGCGCTTTCCGTTTCCCCCTTGGCGTGAAAGTGATTATGATTTATTGAGCTCGCTACAGTGTAAGTAGTGGCCTGCTGGAGCTGTGCATGCAGTAAGAGTTATTGAATTACTGTCCAGCTCTATCGGGCTACATGCTTGGTGGACATTCATCTGATGTCCGTAAATCAGGAACTATATTAAAGATACATTCAGTCACTCATAGTTTGGTTAATTAGCAGCCACCACTCCTAGCTTTCTTAGTTCGGTTAGTCAACCTGTTCTTCTTTTGTTCTGTTCCTTTATAGGCTTCCTCTAAGTCTACCATGGTTTATGACCATGGCATACTGTTATGGTCTACAGCTTGATGTATTTGTTGCTGATGTTCAAATTCATTATGCGTTTCCTATTTGGGAAAATGGGAATTACAGCATGAATATGTCAGTGTTGCCATGCATGGTTGTGTTTGACAGGAAAGATAATGCTGTTATACACAGGGCTCATGTTGACATTAGAACACTCATTTAAATTACCTCAAGCGATCAAATTAATAAAGGCCACTTGCCATTTAGCTCGAAATGTGCAGAACGGCATATGAACTACTGTAAGGGATTTCTCTCCCCCCTCTCTTTCCCTCTGTCTTTCTGTGTGAACGTGTGAATTAGTATGTCTGCAGTCCCCTCATACTCTTCTTCCTCTTTACCTTATGTCCATCTCCTTCATATTCTTTTCTGTTCTTGATTATACCCCATCAGCTACACCCCCCCCATCCCTCTCTCTCATTCTGAGCCCCCTTGTGATTCTAATTAAAGTCAGTCATCTCAATTGTGATTGGCTGAGAGCAGATGACTCACACCTACAGGGGTTTTAGAGGTGGGGGGGTTGCTCTGTCTCTCTTAGAGGAGAGAATGCATGCTTGCTTCACATGCACCATTCCTCCAAATACACACAGGCACAGACACAGACACAGACACTCACACGAACACACATTCTCTCCACAGTCAGATGCAAGCTGAGCTGAGCTGAGCGAAGCATAACAGAAGGAAAAAACCACAGCACTAAAGAAAATCCTCTGCATCTCCCAGGAGGTTGAGAGAAGAGGAAGACTTCAGCCATCTCTCTTTTTCCATCTCCCTCTCTCCCAACTCCTCCCTGAATCCTGCCTGAGCTTGACAGACAGAAAGACAGAGAAAGAGTGGTGGGAAACAGAAAGAGAAAAAGAAGAGGTGAGTACCTCTGCATGCTTTTCATCTAATGAAACTGAGATTCATGGAATGTGTGCATGTGTGTATTCTCTGACCACTCTGAAGATATATAATCCATATTCATGGAGTGTGATGCTGCAGCAGCTTCTGCTTTGCTGAAATGTTTGAACTTTTCCTTGTTGAGATGAGAGTGTGCAGAAATCTCCAGAAAGTTTTCTGGAGAGCAGTTGTGGCGCAGTTACAGTTCAGCCACTATGTGATGTGATGTGATGTGGTGTGTGTGTGTGTGTGTGTGTGTGTGTGTGTGAGGGGGGGCACATCTGTATGTGTGTGTGTGTGTGTGGGGGGGGGGAT
>JAOVVF010000035.1:7590657-7609097 GCA_028565595.1 Duopalatinus emarginatus | reverse complement strand
AAACTTTTCATTTCATGGTTAAAAAAACATTTTTTAAATGTTTTTGCAGACTTACTAGACAACACATTGCTGGAGAAAGAAGACAAGTGTTCACCCCAGAACAGAAAGAGTAGTAGTATCTGGACAGTGTGGAGGGAATGTCACTATATGAACAGCTGTTAGCCAGCAAGGTGTCCTCCATCACCATGCCAACTTTGGTCCTTACAACCAGCCATGGGTTTGTGGTTACGGAAACAGCCTTGAGACTGGAAGGTTGCCAGGTTGATCCCCAGAATCACCTTGACATGGCCGAAGTGTTTTTGAACAAGACACCAACTACTCCCTAGGCATCATTGACAGGGTTGGTAAAGTGTGCCCGCTTGCCCCCTAGGGTGTGTTAAATACGAACGTCAAATTCTTCTGTGTCACAATAAATGGTTCTCTTCACATTCCCAGACATGGCACACATGGCATGCTCATTGCAGCTAAGCAGAGTGGATGACCAAAGCAGCTATGATATATGTTATGGAACAACACAAGTTACCACTGGGATGCTGTGATCTGTAACTGGTTTATTAACCACCTATAACTTATTGTTCTATACCTGCTACCATATTACCCATTCCTAAACCCAATTAAAGAGGTTTTTTGAGAGAATGAAAGGTGTATGACTGCCATCCTTTTGCACTCATGCATCTTCTCCAAGCAATAGAGGATAGAGTATGTTAATAGAGGAAAATAGATGATTGAAGTGGAGGAAATTAATATGGGGGGGAGGGGGGTGTTTGCATTCCATGGCTGGACTTTCCTTGATTGTCCTGATTTTCTGAATTTCTCCTAGCTATTTAGCCTGGGAGAACATTGCTTGTGATGTAGATAAGGTAATGTGGCTAGACCAAAATAGGAGGCAGGATGCAGCCTAATTTTTCTTTTTCTTGCATTTCATTTTTAAAAATGAGCCACTTTTATTTATTGATTTATTTTTCAAACACCCTTAATCTTGCTGAATGGTCTTTCTGGTTGTCTCCTTTTAGTTATGTAAAAGGTTACAAGTGTTAAAAAAATACTCCATATTAGAAAAAAAAAAAATGTTGTTGATACTATATTGCATTTGGATGTGTTTATTTATATATTTATGTATATTTGAGTAGATATACATTAGACTATAGTAACAATTTAACAACTTGCTACACTGTAACACTGAAAATGCTGGTGGTGTGTGTTGAGAACATCAGTGTGCTGTTGACTGATTGAAAAAATAGACATGTGATGACACTTGTATGTGTATGTGTGTGTGTATGTGTGTGTGTGTGTGTATGTGTGTACCTTTTGATGCAAAAAATGACATTGTTGGAAAGTGATAAGTTTGGAGCGCATTCTTTGCTTTTGCTACAGTTGTGTAGTGTGTAGCAGGTTGTTTTTGCGGTTTTAAGCAACTGTTACTGTATATTCATATTGTATGTGTATACACTATCACCTAACCTAACTATTTAATACTTATGAACAAATCATTATTTAAATACTACCTAATACCATCTAGCATTTTGTAGTTATAAATGATTATGATTACTGATGTACTTCTATTTACTTTGTCATGAATTGCATAGACCAAATATGTGTGTATAAATAGTAATGGACCATGATTTGTCATTTGTAGCAGTGTTAGTTAAATGTCAACCACACTATTAAAATGTGTATTTAAAGGTTAAATCCTTCCAAGGACCTAATAATACAAAAAACATGGACAATCTTGGCTATTTGAATTAGAGACATATACACAGACAAGACAAAAACAATTAAAAGCCATTAGAACATTGTTTATTAACTAAATACTGGAATCAGAAATCTACAGTAATCAAATGCACTGAACAAAGCAGATAACTGCTGAGAACTTCTGTGAGCCTTGTGTAAAAAACTGTAGGACTGTATGACTGAAGAGGATACTGCACATAGATCATGTATATTATTATACTGATATGATTTGCTATGACCTGTCATTTGGGACCGTATCATACCAGTATGACTCTATTAAAAGACACTTCTGGGTTTTTCTACATGCAAATTCCTTGTACGTTTTTAGGAAGAGAGTAGGCCTTAAGAGTACCTAAGCGAAATGAGATCTCAAATTGCCATGTGTCATGAGAAGATGAGTCTGGGTGTCTAAATTCAATCTGAAGTTCGGTGGGAGATAGATTGAGAAAGGCAAGGAGGGCCTCCTTGGGTTGTGTTTGGTTTTATTTGGGGAGCTATTTGCCAGAGAGAGCTCCCTCTGTCTTCATTACTCTCCCACTGTGTGGCGGATTTAATGACACATCGGCTGCGGCAAGCTTGTTTCCTTGCGCGAGGCTCGCAGCTGCGCAACGTTTCCACGGAGACCTGAAAGCTCCATGGCGACCAGTATGAATGTCTGACAGCCTTTAAAGGATGGACGATGCCACTGATTTTCTTTTGTAATCTGGTATAATTAATAAAAAGGCTAATATCCTGATAATAATCCCTGTATAAACTGTTGTGATTCCTACACTGCAGTATGGGTGGACATCCTTGCCTATGTAGTACATATAGCATACAGTACATTTCTTGAATGGTTTTTTATTTCGATATTTTTTCTCTTTCTCATAGCATGCTACTCCACACGCCTGTGTGTTGGTGCATTTTTTGTACTTGTTGTGTATCAGAGGTACATTCCAGTCAGGTGAGTGCCTCAAAATGGATCAAATCTACAGTTGGTAGCTTATGGCTCAGCAAGCCTTTTACTCTCAAAATGCTTTTAGGGTTTTTAGGCTGTGTTTTACCAGTGTGACAGTCTCTGCTGGCCTTTAAAGACAACTAAATCGTAAATTTATTATAAAGAAACCACAGTGAATAGATAGATGGATGGATGAATGGATGGATGGATCGATGGATGGATGGGTAGACAGACAGACAGACAGACAGACAGACAGACAGACAGACAGACAGATAGATAGATAGATAGATAGATAGATAGATTACACTCACACTACACTGCTCTTATTTGTTCTTTATAAGATCAGGTTGCCAGATTGTGTAAATCAGCACATTAGACTGTATTGTACAGTGGACTGTAATAATAGCAACAGAATAAATAATCAGAAATTGTTTTAAATATTATATGGCAGATTTAAGCATAAACATTTGGCTATTTTGGATAAATTTTTAGTAAAGTTTTATTCTAAAGGACGTGTTTTTTCTAATCCCATGGTAGCATAGCAAATATAGAATAAAAGACTGGGATGACTTTGTATATGTAGTTTCCAGAGTCTAAAGGGCATTGATATCTGCCAAAAAATGGCAGGACTTCCTCGTTTTGCCAAGAGCATGACTGTAGTGTTGCAGAGAAAAACAGGGAACCGTGGTGTAATCTGCCTCTTACATGTAGCAGTATTCTGTTATTGCATAACTCCTCTCTGCTGTTCTCCTAAGTCTTCCTGATGACTTGTGGGGGCATATGAAATCTCATTTCCAAATGCCTATTGCTCTCTTCTCCATGCAGTGTGACCTCTGGTGTGCACTGTCATAAATTCTCCTCGTCTGTGGTCGAGCAATCGGTGTAAGCGAATAGGAATGGGATCATAGGGATCATCCAGTAGTCAACTATTTTCCTAAGTCCTCATTCCCCACTCAGTAGCAGACTTCAGAAATGGCAGATAAAGAGCATCGTGACTATTCCAAGTCAGCTTGGCCTCCATGTCTGCTATGCAACAGCTGGAGATGGGATTCAAGAGTATGGGAAAGATTTTCCATCTATTGCACCAGGCATAATTTCAATTTCAAATGTTCGAAATTGTATGAAGGTGTGTTTGTGTTACAGTAGTCACTTTAATGCATGACTTGTGAGATGTGAGATGGCAGCCATGTTCATGTCTGTGGAATCCTCGCCAATCTGTAGGAATAGCCATGGAATAGCCACTGACACTAACTGACCATAGATGATATTATGTTTTTTACAATATTTTGGCCACACCAAGACTAATAGTCTGATTCTGTTTATCATTTCAATGCGATTAAGTAATTGCCAAACCACTGTGTGGGGTAGGCTTAACGCCACTGTGCGTGAATCACTGACTCATTGACTGACTCCCCTCAAGAGTTTTTAAAGACGTCACTCCAGTGTGGGCGATGCCATTTTCAAGACTGGCTATTGACAATGTCCTTTGCAATTACAGCAAACCAAAAAAAGCAGTCTCATATTTCCACACAGTAAATACTGACCATAAGAATGACGACCTATTATTTCTTAATCATCACTGAAGTTATCGCTCAACATTTTTGCATGAATCACAGATTTTGTTAGGCCAGTCTGATATCAGCAGTGTGGTTGCGCACATCTCACAGTGAGATCATTGATCATTGATCTTTGCTACAGACCACCATAGAAATGAGACCTCTCTAATGTTCTTTAATTTGTGCTATGAATAGAAATCTGGCAGATGGAAATCTGTTAATACTTCTAGCTATGTTGCCTGGTGTCATTGAATTACCAACTAATTATTGTCTTTAAAAGCAATTACTTAAACAACACAATCTTGGTACTTGGCATGAAATGACGTAATAGCCATACATTTCAGTATAATGCACATATAGCAATGTAGCACCATTACATCAATTAAGATTGAAATATTTAAAATACTTATTTATAATATTGACATGTTTACTGGTATAGCATATGTTAATTGTATACTATTCCTCTTATGCAGTATGCTGTTATACAGGTATATTTTGTGACGTTATTTTCATGCATCAATACTGCAGTAAAATATACAATTAATTATATATTTAATTAATTTCTAATCATAAGACATTTAACTCAGTTGCCAATAAAGAATAAAATATATTTTAGTTTAATTTTAGCTTAATTTCAGCTTGACATAAACAGTTTTTGGACTTACTGAGATTTCCCAGCTCATAAAAGAATAGTCTTTATAATGTGCATATAAGGTTATTAGGCCATAAAATGGTTTCTGAAAATTATGATAACTGTTATTTTGTTGCATTCCTCATCTAGTCGATAAGCAGTTCTGTTCACTCAGAGATAATAAGCTTTGTGCATGTTAGTGCTTACTGGCAGAAACTTCTCCAAATGGAAGAGGAAGACACTTTCGTAAACACGGTCCTCTTAAAACTGCATTATGGTCATTAAACATTGGCTTTATCTCCTCTGTTTAATGACTGTTATTTCATATGAATATTTATGAGCTTGTGCTAATCCATGTGGTGCTTGCATCAGCAACTAGCTGCTGGACTAATTGGAAAAGTATTTTTTTCCGGAATTTAGCGCTTGTCTGTAAAGTCACATTAGGCCCTTTTTTACAAAAAAAGGGTTTCCAAGGCTTTGGCCAGTCCTTGGAAACCAAAAACATTGTCTGCAAAAAAGCAGACAGTGTGATTCTTTGTTATTGACTAACTCTTCAGGTCTAAAGGGGACATGTTTTTGCAAAGTACACTAATTCCATGAGGATAGTTTTTACTATAATCAAAAAGAGTCTTATCCCAAGCCACAGCCTCTCTAGGCAGTTGTTACCTGGATGTTTAAGATGCAGTATACAGAAATCATAAACTATATGCTCAAAAGTATGTATGTACACACTTGACCATCATATGTGGTCCTTTTCCAATGTGTTGCCACAAACTAGAAAACTCACAGCTATATAGAATGTCTTAGTATCCCCAGGCCCAAACCTGTTCCAGCCTTGCAGTGCCCCACTGAACATCTTTGGGATGAACTGGAGATTTGAAATGTTTTAGATATTCAAAAAGCAGATATATGTGTGTCATTTACAGTATGGTCATGTGGTTCATCTGGCTCGCATCAGTTCACAGTTTTCCATCCTGCATATCTCCTTAAAAGCATGATTGCATATTTCAATTTCGACAGACAGAATTGGTTTGAGTGGGTCAAGTGGAAGGCTTGTCACTGTTTTCATGCAGTTGCAATTCACTTTGCAGGCAGCAGAGGCAGCAGTTCTAAAAATGACAAACTGCCCCCTTAATCAATGGGTAAGCAACTTCATTAACATGTTTTGGGAGTTGTTTTTTTTTTCTCTAATGTTAACCAAGACCCAGAGCCGGCCCGAGGCATACTCGAAATACGCGGCCGCTTAGGGCCCCTACGCCACCAGGGGGCTCCCAAGAGCACCAAGATATCATGATAAAATATATATATATTTTAAAAATAACATTGAATAATAAAACGAAATGGTATTACACAGGTAAAAGTGATTATTATATTTTAGTTGGCACACCTATATATAGGTTAATCAGTTGCTGCTGTTTGTTTGTTTTTTTGTTTTGTTTTTTACTGGCACAGGGAGAAAGGTAATTGAGCGATATGCAGAGGTGGTCGGAGGGGGTATGGGGGGCCTCGAATGAAAATCTGCTTAGGGCCCCATAAAGGCTTGGGCCGGCCCTGCCAAGTTATTTTACCAGCACATTGGGCAGCTTTGAATAGATGTTCATCCATCAGCATTTCGTCACACTTGGTTAATTTTTGTTCCTTAGATACTCATCAGCCTCACAACAGTGTTCTTGCAATGCCATTTGTTTACTTGTTGATTACAAATGTTTGTGTTACCACACTACCACATAGCCGTATGATGGCTGTTGCTTTTCACACAATAAGAAACGATTGGCATGCGGCAAACACAGCAGGAAATTAGCCAACGTTTTAGCATGAGGGCTCCTTTGCACAAACGTTAAACCATCCCGAGGGTGTCATTTCAGCATTGATAGTATTACATGGTCACATGCAGACATCACTAAGGGTTAATTATCAGCGCACATCCAGTAATTACAGTCGCATTATGCAACATGGAGGGCCCACTTGCAGCTGCTGCTTGACACTGGAGTGTGTGGAGCTCATCAGCGTTTCCACCATCATCATCGTTTTCATCTTTATTGCCAACAAGTACATTTTCACATCCTTAGGTAAAACGCAATTTATGTCTTTTTCAAAATCAGATACCATTTCATCTTTCAGTTGATGAGTGATGGCATGAAAGGTGTTAGGTAATAAGCACGTCTTTATTGTCTTCACATTTTATCTCCGAAATATTAATGGCACATTTGATTGGTCTTTTTGGATCTAATTTTAGATGAAATGAAGTTGTTTTCTTTAAAGACTGGCTGTGCCTCGAAGAGTTAACCTATTAGCAAAACAGCATTCAGCATCAGTGCTTCAGCTGAGAGCCTCCTCTCACATTGCCTTTTACATAAATAAGAGTTCTTTTTTTCTCCCTCGCTCCCCCTCTCCTCTCTCACTCATCTCCCTCTCTCCTGTTCGCTCTCACACACACCCACACAAAAGCAGTCAAATCCACTGGCAGAGGGAAAGAGAGAAAGATGAGGCAGGACACGTGAGAGAGAAAATCGTTTCTTTTAGCACGGCTTTTGCGCCTCTCTCTTTCTCTCTCTCTCTCTCTCTCTCTCTCTCTCTCTCCCCCTCTCTCTCTTTCTCTCAACCCTCTGGGGTTTGTGGGATGCTGATGAGAAGATAGGTTTTAAAGCAGATCTGTGTGAAGTCTTTCCTCTAGTTCTCATTCTATTTTGTGTGTCACTGATCCCCACTGATCACTCCACTTTAATATGTGAATACATACAGATTCCTCTCATGTCATATCACACTACAGCAATTGTAAGAGCCGGATTTTAGTGGGTCTGTGGTTGTTTATGCAGTATTGTTTGTTTTTTCTTCTTGATGAAAAAGGTTGAATGGTGCCTGAGCAGCCTAGGGCACGAATACATTTCCAACTGAAATTATATTTAAGCAGTGTAATGTATAACTTGTTGCAAATTAGAAATGTGGCCTACAGCAGTGCCTATATCTGCATTGACTGTGTGTAGGAAACAGATTTACAGGCATGTTACACATACACATACATGTTCATGCTCAAGCATATTACATATTTCAAAAGAATCTGCATTTTTGCAAAGCCAGGCATTCAAATATTTTTATTGCATATTGCTTTTATAGGCGCATTGAATGCCAAGTGCTCTTGGATTTGTTTCTGGCTGTGTGTTATCTGTTTTGCTGTTTGACACCTTACAAGCAGTGACTATTCCCAGCTGATCTAACACTTCTTTGCTCCTCTACACTGTGTAGACTTTGTCACAGGTCAGTCAGCAGGAGTATAAGACACGGCTTTGGCGTATACATCCACACATTAAAAGTGCATTCATATTGAAAAAAGGGACTCTATCCCCATTCTTTGGTTTAGCAGCACAATCTTGAGTCAGCTATGACTCACTGTATTTTTAAATGGTGTGGGCAGATAAGCAACAAAAGCTTGCAAGCAAATGATTAGACTTGGACTTATGGATTCTGGCCATCTGACTACAAACCAGCCTTTACCACTGGTCAACAAAGGTGCAGATACAAGAATATAAATAACAGGTAGTGATTCAATTCATCAATTATTTGTTCTGTCTACATTATGTGACTTTTGCTATAGGATAGCTCCTATAACCAAGCTAAAGACCTTCGTCAAGCAGAGACACAGATCTTTACTAGAAATTAGATTTACCCCATCCATCAACAGGAATTGACTACCGAAGGATTATCACAGACTCAGTATCATTTCACAGTTAAACTAGCTGTTTAATTAACCTATATCCCTTTATCATGCATCCTCAAGACTTGCTAAGAGAAAGATCAAAATGACTTAACCACACAACACATGCATGTGAGTGACAGGAGTCACATACACACACATGGCCATAAAATGTGGGCACACAGCATGGAAGTGGCTTCACATAAAAGACCCCTCTGTAGACTGCCAGGCCCAATACCATCAGCACAGCCAACCTCCACTTGACATCTATGGAATACAAAAATAAACTACTACTATTAACAGCAGTTTGTCCAAAAATGAAATAAACAACTCAAAGATGAAACCATCAGATAAGCATACGGCAAAACAGCAGGTGTTACAGAAGTACAAATAACATCATGTCCCAACAGCAGAGCAGAAAGTCAAAACCGATACAAAGGAAGCAAAAAACCCTGAATGACTCCATGTCTAACAAAACTCTGTATGTTATATCAGAGAAGATATGTTCTACTTGGCATTGTTACCCAGGGCAGTTCAATAATTCATCATTAAAAATAGATAATCCTGATATAACTGCTGTGAAATAATGCCGCAGGAGCATTGTATGGATTGTATAGCCTGAGCCTCATTGATTGCCATTGAACACTATATAAGTAAGGTGTAAAAACACCACAACCACTAATTACCTGTGTTCCTTTACACCATGGCCAACCAGACACAATAATCGAATAAAACATGTTTCTGTTTCTTCATTACACTTGTATTGGTGCATCTACAAACCTGGTTTGCTTTATATCAGAAAAAAAGAGAAGGGATAGAAAATGCAGACTCAAATAACATTTTTTAAAATATACTGTCTGATATATAAGAAAGAGACAATTTAAAAAATAAAAAGACTAATGCAACTATTATCTTAATAACTAAGAATTACATGTAATTCAATAAAATGGCTTTCATTCTCATTATTTGGCGACTTGATTCAGCACATCCTATAATTTCAGGGTTTTGTCATCATTCTTTTACACACACGAGGCCAATAAATACTCAAAGTCAGAAAATCTAATTTAAACAAAATTTCTATTTTCATTCTCAAATTTACAAAAATTTTTGTTTATTTGATGTGCTGTGTCTCTGTGGGATAGCTGGGATGTGAACTTGCACACAAATTGTGGTTTTATTGGTTTTATCAAATATGTAACCAAAGCAGTTTTGTTGTTTGTGTACATAACTTTAATAGATGTTCAATTGGGTTTTGCCATTCTATCTGTATAGCGCTTTTATCAAGAGATAATGTCACAAAGCAGCTTTACAGGAATTCAGATTCAAATAAGCACTTGTCAGCTTGATCCTTTCTTTGGTTAAAGTTATTTATATGCAAATGTATTTTTTATACATTTGAGGCTATATTATCCGATTGCTAAGATCAGAGCATGTTTGATTAACTGTCAGGTTCATTTTAACCCAACACTGTTTACAATTCTCTATAATAATGATACATTTGAGCTTTCATTGTCCCTGGTGTGAATTTTAATCAGTAATCTTGAAGTGATGCAGATGTCCGCAAATCAGTCACGATGGCTTGTCTAATCTAGATTTTGGTGCTTGGTGCACATGTTAAATTGATGTGAGCCCGAGGCAATAATGGTGATTGTTATTATAAAGATTTCCTGAGATATCAATAAGAAAACCTTTAGAGGAACCAGATTCAAAAGGGAAATAATGACACCAGTGATTAGGATTAGGAATCATAACTCATTTACAACTACATGCCACTCAATGGTACTAAGAATTCTAGATAAAAAACAGGAAAGTGTTCAGGATTACAGCAGAGTTTATTATTAGATATAATTATATACGTTTCTAGGTAAGATTATTTACTAAACCCACTAGGAGCTTCTGCAGGGCATTTTACAGTCTACATACAGTGGATATTTTACTAATATATATATATATACAAAATATCTGTATACATGGACAGAAGTATTGGGACACCTCCATGTAACACTTAAAGCTTTTATTATAAATTATAATCATTAATACTGAGTTGGTCCCCACACTATAGATTTAACAGCTTCCACAATTCTAATAAAGACTTTCTACATGATTTTAAAGTGTGTCTTTGGGATTTTTTTCCTTTTGTGGGCACAGTTTATAGAAGGTCCTTTTCTGTTTCGGTGTGACTCTGACCCAGTGCATTATGCAAGGTCTATAAAGGCATGGTTGGGTGAGTTTGGTGTGGAGAAAACCTGGCCCACCTTTGAGCCCTGACTTCAACCCCTTAATATCTTTGGCATGAACCAGAATGAAGATTGTAAGCCTGGTCCTTTCATCCAACATCAGTGTCTGACCTCACAAATTCCCACAGACACACCAAAATCTTGCAGAAATACTGGAAGCTGTTATAGGTGCACAGGAAGGACTTTTAATGACTATATAAGCACAGTTAATGGAAGTCAAAAGGAATTGTCTATCTAAGTCAGCTGGAGTTAGAAATACAGCTGTGTGCTAGTGAACATGTTCTGCCTTAGTGAAAGGTGTTTTAGACAAAACATCTGGATGCGTGTAAATATTTACATCACAATGTATTCAATTTAACAGCTGTTAAACAACTTTTTTATATAATGTATTTCTAAGTACAAATTCACACTGGTGGTATTGTGCCGTTGTATTATGATCAGAACAGTGGCTCAGATGATGAGCAAATTTTTGGGTGATAATCATAGATGAATTAAATCATGCCATATTTTCAGTTCTACAATGGAAGCTCAGGAAATGCTGTTATATACTACCCAATTTATACTACCCTGAATACTGACTTGATCATACATATTGTATATTTTATGAAATTAGTGACAATTTATTAGCCATCTTGTGTTTGTTCAAACATGAACAAAATTTCACAGCCAATAATATTCATTATGTTCCTAAGCTACTGTTGATAACTCTTACACTTTTCATATTAATAACTCTTAATGCAATCCCATTTAGTGGGCATATCAAACTTTAGGCCTGCGTTTAATTAGCACCACACGTTCTCTTCTGCCCTGTTGCTTAATTTTCCTATTTTCAGATAATGATTAGTACATAAACATATTCCTCAGGTAATCATGGACTATTTGTGAGTTCTTATATTCTCTCTGTCTCTTTCTCCATCTCTTTCTTTCTCTCATATGCATGATTATTAGTGGCTAAAGTAATTTAAATGCAAATGCATATTCATAGGCTTCAGCCTATATTATCAGATTGCATGTTGAAGATCGGAGCATGTCTGATTAACTGTCAGGTTCATTCAAACCCAACACTATTTACATTTCTCTATAAAATAGAATGAATCTGGAGCATCCATTGTCCCTGGTGGAATTTTAAATCTGTTATCTATAAGTGATGTTAATCAGTCCACATATCAGTCTAGATGGATTGTCTAATCTAAACTTTGGTGTCTAATGCACCTGTGGCTGTGTTAGTTTGACCTATTTTTATGCTACAGATTTAATCAAACTAAACATCATTTACTGACCCATAGAATGTTGCAAGTTTTTGACAACAAAATACTGGTAGATGGAGCATAGTCGCAGAGTTGATAACCCCACAGATTGGTCACATCTGTACATGTGGTAGCAGTAGTTTGCCAGGACATATAGTCAATATTAAGGCTCATTCTCTCTGTGTGCGCAGTAGGGATTGGTATGAGGCGGTGATGATGGCTTTGGACATGGAGAGGACGGTGTCTAAGCTCATGTTTGACTTCCAGAGGAACTCCACCTCAGACGACGACTCCGGCTGTGCTCTGGAGGAATACGCTTGGGTGCCCCCAGGCCTCAAACCTGAACAGGTAAAATTCTCCCCACGCACAGACACAGACACACACACACACACACACACACACACACACAGGTACAAGTACTGTTAAGCATATTTTTTTACTGAGACACACTTTTAGATTAAAGAAAGATTAAAGTTTTTATTCTTTTATTTAACAAGTAAACAAAACAAAAGTAAAGTAAGGAGAAAAGAAAGGAAAATTTTCACACTTTGATCTTATGATCCAGCTGTCTGTTAAATGAATAAATTGTTAAAATGCCAATATGTCTTTCTTTAAACTTTAATCTTCCAGTCCACCAAACACCAAACGAGTCAATGGCAGAACAGATTTGGCAATTTTTTTATGGGTGCAAGCCACATACTCGTACACATGCTCATACCACAAATGCATGTTCCTTACAATTGTGGCATCTTTTAAGAGGGAAATTAACAGGCTTCCCAATGGTATAAGATTTATTGCCAAGAAGCATTGTTACCAGCATAATCTACCAAACATTATTTTATTTTTTTACAAATTTTCTTACTTTTTGTGCTATGTATACGGGCATTTCTGGTTAAAAGCATAGCTCAGACAGAGTTTTTTTTCTTCCCATGTGTGATCTACATATAAAAAAGAAAAGACACTGTTGATAAAAAAGGTGTGATCATGTGTAACATGGTATAAGGTAAATAAATGTGTGTCGGTGTATGGGTGTGTGCAGAAAAGACCATGCAATATAAGAATCACTGGCCAAGGCCAATAACCTGTAGAACATTTCATGGTCAGCAAGATGAGGAATGGGAATGACTCCTGTTAAAAAATGACCCTGTACGAGTCCCTATCTCACACATCATCTCTCTCTAATACACACATGCATCACCTCATAGTGCGACTGCAAAACCGAAACGAAATAACAGCGAAACCACGCTATCTGTAAACGTCCCACATCTGAACGTAGTGGTGCTTCCTTGTAGGTAATACAGAGAAAAGATGTTCTTCCAAGAAGCCCAGTTTATTCCATACAGTAATAAATAATTAGTAATCACATTACACAACACTTAAATAAATAAATAAATAAGATGCTTGTTACCGGCATCCGTTTAAATGTTTCATAAGATACTAAATCACCAGGTAGGAGGATTTTTCAAATAATGTGACAAAAGAAAAAAAATGAAAACAAAAGGACGCAAAAAAACAAAGAATAAGTGACTCAATGACTCTATCATTGAGTCATAGCCTTCAGCATGAATGTTTTCATCAGACACAGAGCACTGACAAACATTTTATGCTTCAGGCAGTCAAAATATACCTTAGAAAATGTATTCAAATGTAAATTATTCAGATTTTGTAATCTGTTAAGATTATGTTGCAATTTACTTTTTTTAGCTAGATATGTGCATCAGATCTTTATACATTCTTTATAAACTTGATTTAGAAATTCATTCTTTTGCCTTTATGAACAGTTAAATTTATTGTGGAGTTAATTTTATTAACATTAAGTATTTTTTAATGATGGTTCCATAGATTTGGCATCACCAAGAATGATTTCCAGAGCAAACAGTAACAGTATGTATGTGATATCATTCAGAGTGCCAGTAACAAAAGTATTGTTACAAGCACAGTGTTATTTTTCTCGTTTTTAACCATGCAACATCTAGTTTACAGTTTTATATCTGCCGAAATAAAACTAACTGAGATTATTTGCTTCTTGCTGAAGTAATAAATAAGCATAAAAATTGACATCCTATAATTAACATCTTTTACGACATCATCCAGACATGGTGGCTGAGTGTGTTTCGTTGTCTCTTCACAGATCCAGAATCCTAGGCATATTCCTATACTCATTCTGGATTACTGGTATAGCCACTTCCCCAGAACATAAACTGTGTACATGGTTGGTGTGATGCAGTGCTGTCACACATTGTATTTCCTCTTTGTGCCCAGTGGGATTAATGGGAATTATGTGCTTTATGGATTCATGATCCCAGACTCTGCATCTATTTAGACCAGAATGATGTGGACACTGAAAATAAATAAAAATAAATGGATGGATGGATGGTTGGATGAATGGATGGGTGGATGGATGCTGTCTAGACAGACAGACAGACAGACAGACAGACAGACAGACAGATAGATAGATAGTTTTTTATTAAATAGATGGATTAATCCTGAAGAAAATGTAGTATTAGTACTAAAATAAAAGTAATATATATACAAGAATACAAGTAATATATATAAGTAAAAGTAATATATTTAGATAGAACGGGAACCTTTTCATACCAAAATACAACATTAAAAAATTGCAAATATGATACAAATTTATGTGTTATTACTTTACAACTCCATGTTTTATGGTTTGATCCCAAGCTTTTTTTCATGTTCTCCCTGCTGTATTGGCATGAGTATGTGTGAGATATATATATATATCATCTATATACATAATAACATAACATAATATATACAACATCAACCCTCTCACACTCTCCATGGCACAAGCTACTGTCTCCACACCTATTGTTATGAAGTGCTTTGAGAAACTGGTCCTCAGTCAATTGAAAGCAGCACTCCCACCATCACTGGATTGTCACCGGTTTGCATATTACTCACACAGATCTCTACTGCTCTTCATTCTGCTCTTACCCACCTGGATAATAAAAACAGCTACGTTTGTATGCTGTTTATCGATTTCAGCTCCGCCTTCAACACAGTCAACCCCACCAGACTGGTGTCCAAGCTCAGTGACCTGGGTCCAACAACCCCATGTGTAACTGGGTCTTGGACTTCCTCACAAACAGACCCCAGTCAGTTAGGCTGGGCAATCAATTGCCCTCCAGTCTCACGCTGAACACCGGCGTGCCACAAGGATGCGTATTGAGTCTCTTGCTATTCTCTGACAATGACGAATCAGCATACAGGGAGGAGATCCAGCACCTGGCAGCATGGTGTTCGTCTTACAACCTCACCCTCAACACCGAAAAGACCAAAGAGCTCATTGTGAACTACAGAAAAAAAGCAAAAACACACACACTCCTGTCCAGATCAGTTTTTGGGTGTCCACATCTATTTGGGTGTCCACATCACAACTACTGACCACATTACACACAGTGGACTAATCTAACACAATACACTCACTATTCACTGGACATTGTAAATATTATAATCATATTTAACCATTCTACATATTTATTCTGTATTCAGTTAAATCTGTTATTACTATTTTTTTCTACATATCTTTATTTATCTCATCTATTTATCACACTGTCTCATAATTGCTACACTCTGTTTTAATTGCACAGCTTTCCATATTTGCACTCTGATATTGCACATTGCTTTTTATATGTGCACAGTTTTTATATTTGCACTTTTGCACTCTGCAAATAATAATATTTGCACTTCTGGTAGATGCTAACTGCATTTCGTTGCCTTGTACTTGTACTGAGCAATGACAATAAAGTTGACTCTATCTATCTATCTATCTATCTATCTATATATTGTGATATAAATTTAATCAATATTTCTGTTTTACTCCTAAGTGAAACGTGACGATGTCAAAAGGCAAATTCTGGTTTCAATTTTATTTATTTTCCATCAGAACTGGAGAATGTTCTATGGAACGTTTCTCCACCGTATTCCGAATAAATTATATATTAAATATATATAAACTAAAATCTGAATTCTAAGCAGTCAGAAACTTCCAGGAGAACACAAACAAAATGTACAAATAAATTATTCAGTCACATCCAAATAAAAAACACAGGAAATAGTAAACCAAAATCTGAATTCTGACCAAAGCTTTATGTTTTATACACACTAAATTAGTCGGTCAACCCCAAATAAATTTAATAATCTTCATTCTTAAAATTATAAAATCAAAGTAAATTCTATTAAAATAAGTATTAAATATTAACACAAATAAAACCTCAAAACTCGATCTCTATACTGAATCCTTTTCCTTGTTTGGACTCAAACTTTTTTGAATTGTGGGAAAAAACACAAACACAAATAAATAAAAAAAATATTCTGTATAAATCCTCAGCATGAATTCAAGCAGCTTTTAAATGTAAACAAAAGAAAACAAACACAACAAACATTCACCGAGTTGTGAATTAGTTCTGGCCTGCACGTCTGCAGTAACCCAAACATTAGCATGTGGGCTAATTCGCTGCTATGCTACGCTCTGTGCAGTGAGCGTCAACCAAACCTGAAACAGCTGTAACTCTAGTTCGGTCACATGATCGGTTCGGTGCGGTGCTGTTCTCGTTCTCCTTGGCTATTCGTGATCTCTGTCAAAACATGGATGGAATTTATTTTATCAAAGGGATGTCTTATACTTCTACCAAGGAAACATTATATCGCAATAATTATTGTTTTATTGCCCAGCTTTAGGGTGTGTTTGCACCTGAAAGTCCAGACCAATGTTTGAACCAAGGTTGATGGATTTGTTACATATTTGCAGTAAATTTTAGTTTCACTTTGTCATTTACCGAGCACACTAAAGACCTTATGTGTGATATACATACACATGTCATCATCACCTATGTGGACTGTGTCTCACTATACTGAACACTGATTGATTTTCAGAGAAACGTGTCTCTGACGTCACATGTTGCCAATTTAGCATATTACATCTTCCGTTTGGCTGAAAAAGAATCAATTCATTTGATTCATTTTATTCCCACTGTTATAATTATAATTAATAATTATGGTATTATTACCAGCAGCACCAACTTCAGGCATACTGCAGGTGAGACGGACTGTAGGAGCCACATTATCACTTTATTTAATTTATTTGTTTATAATAAATATTTAAAGACTGTGCTCGCTCTGCAGGTGAAGGGAGGTACCTGGGAGATTTAAGCGAGTGCTCTTCCAGTCCTATAGTAGGCGCTGATACCAAGTTATACAGTCTTTGTACAGTTTTTGACACTGTGTTTGTTCAGCAGACCAGGGAAATACTTTTATTTTGTTACCTTTTTTGTTTACCATTGTTTGCTTGTTTGATTAAAATAAAGTATAAATCATCACAAATGAATCAACACTTGCTTTGATCTGGACTTACTGCAGTATGTGCATCAAAACAGTTACCTACAGCTACTCCCAAATTGGATTTGGTTGGTCAAAGGGTAACCACCATACTTTGTTTGGGTAAAACAATGGTTCTGTTGGTCCAGAAAGAGACCGCCTCTTTGTCGGAACCAACTTTCGTCCTTTGATCCGGACCGTGGTCCCAGGGACCTTTCACATCTGATATTTAGGTTTGAACCAAACTGAGAAGTCCGAAAGTCAGGACCAAACAAGGCAGGTGTGAAAGCACCCTTAATGCACTTATCAGCAGTTTACCTCCACATTCCTCCAGGTTTCTCCTTATTTTCTGTTTTTAATGCACTCGTTTAGTTAGTGTGACATCACATCCTGTAGATGCCTTGACTGCATTCATACCTGCATTCATACAAATCGCACCAAGATTTTAAATTGGACCGAGACCTGCCTGCTCAGATCGAATTAACAGACCAATGTTAGGTGTAGTGACTCATTGACCACTGTGCTTACACAGAGGAATCTGACTTCCTCATATAACCCATCCATGTAAAACACATACACTAGGGGGCAGTGAGGACACCTGCCCAGGCTGATGGCCAAGGCTATGCCAGTTTTAAACCAAGGACATTCCAATCACAAGGCCAGTTCCTTAACCACAAGCCCACGGCTGGCCATCACGCTGCCAACTGCACCAGGGTTCATTTTATCAAACCAAGTCTGAACTCAGCCTAGACTTGCATATTCATATTCATTTTCGTATTCAACATACAGTGAATCAAACCAGAAGCAGACACACTGCCCAGTCCTTCTGCTTATCTAATTTTATTAACATCCTCATGGACAACTGAAACTTCTGCTCAGAATGAGACCTGACCTGAGTTTCATGTCCAAATACATGACTTGAAGCTCAGTCAGTCCTGGGCTCCAAACAGTCTGTGACCTTTGCAGCTTCTTGGTTGGTGCTAAACTTTTGGAATGCAACACTTTATTCTCATGAGATCTTGAGGAACACACGCACACTCATTGCACAACAGCCCCGTTTAAATGGGAAA
>JAOVVF010000035.1:7556050-7569147 GCA_028565595.1 Duopalatinus emarginatus | reverse complement strand
TATATTATATTATATTATATTATATTATTATTCAAACTTAAAAAACAAAACTCTATGTATCTACAGCTCATCTTTGCAACATTAACATGGAGTACATCTTTGAATTTAGGGGCAAACAGAGGCAAGAATGGCCCGAGTTTAGGGAACCAGTCTTCGAACACTGGTTCAATCTCTTCAACCTACAAGACGCAACTGAAGTGCACCTAACCCTCCTAACTGCTGTTCAGGGGCAGTGTATGGGAGCTGCCCACTGCCCTGGGCAAGTATGTTCACTGCTAGATGTTACTGCAGTTCCCCATGTATTTAAATGTATTGATGATGCTGGTTTTACCTCTACATCACCACCCATCTCCTCACTTTCCTAGACACACTACAATATCCTCATTCCAGCAAAAGAAATTGATGGCTCAGAGCAAGTTTCTAGCAGGCTGCCTGTTCTGCAGCTGGTTCATCAACCACCTTTGTTTTTCCGTCTTTTGTCTGCCACTCAATCCTCCATTTCGTAACTCCACTGAGGAGGGTTTTTTTTCAGTTTGGCAGAATGCAATCCACATGACTGCAGACTGATCTACAAGTAATGGAAGCATGGGGTGACAGCTGCTGAAGCATATCAGGGCTGAGATCAGGTAATATTCCCACTGGGTAAGTTGTTGATGAGGTTCTGTGGCCAGACAAAATCAAAAGGCAGGGTGCAGCCTGATTTTCTTTTTCTTTTCAGATTTATACATATGTATAAGATGTATTACAAACCAGATATAACAAACCAAACTGCTAAAATATCCTAGTTAATGCTAGGATAGACTCCAGCACCCTACCAGTAGTAGGATAAGCAGCTTAGCTGAATTTCAGACCCACATTCCAGTTGGTGGCAGTGATGCACCTTTTGTTTGGCAGCTGCCTCAAAAATCAGGTAGCACAGAAAGTAGTCACATACCTGCACACCTGCTAGACTGTTTCCATTTGTAAATGTTCTCCGAATGCTAGGAAGGAGTCTTGAGTGTCTGAAGGTCCTGTCTTGATAGGATCCATCCTACCAAAGACACATCCTTGACATTGGTAAAAAGTCTAGCCCAGGCGTTCCCTTCTCAACTTCTCAAATATGCAAATGAACCTCACCTGACAGTGTGTGTGTGTGTGTGTGTGTGTGTGTGTGTGTGTGTGTGTGTGTGTAAAAGAGAGAGAGAGAGAGAGAGAGAGAGAGAGAGAGATTCTCAAACCGGATAAACCAGTATGTGTATGTTTTTTTTCAGATGTACTCTGACTTGTTGCTCCGTATGCATACAGTTTTTAAAATCTGACATCAGGAACACTGACATCAGGAACATTCCGGTAAGGTAAAGTGTTTTTTTCTAAAAGTAGAATTAACATTGAGTTGTTGATTTATATATGTATATAAGTTAGTTTTTTAAGTTAGCCTATCAATGTTGGCTTGTATGTTAGCTTAAGTTAAGTAGTCAGATTTTCTGATTGCTGATTGTTGTTGCTGGTGTAAATGTACAGTATTTACCTGGTGTGTTGTGAGGACCAAAAAGAGCCAATGTGTCTTTACACAAAATGAAGTGTTTTACAGCTTTTATATATTTATTTATTTGCCTTTAATTAGTTATAGTAATCTTTGTGCGATTGGAAGTTCCTCACAAATATTAATAGTGTGTGTTTGTGTGTACATGTAAAAGCCTAGACGGTCTCTAGTTTGTTAATCGACTTTGCAATATTGGCCATTATAAGTTTTGCAGACAGAACTGACTACCCAGTTGGGACCATCTCATGTCATGTACAATTGTGATAGTTCTGTTCTAGTGATCTGAAGTGTCCCAACACCACTGTGGAGCTGCTGTGTGTTTAGCTTCGTGTTTGGATCGCATCATGCTTGATGCACAAAATAACAAGCAGTGTCTTCGAAAGGTGTTTGTTATAGTTTGTGGATTAACTATTTTTCTGGGAAGGCTTTCCAGAAGATCTTGGAACAGGGCTGTTTACCCATTCAGCTACAGTCAGGTCAGGCACTGATCTAGTGTTAGAAGGCTTGATGTGTATTCAGCATTGCAATTCATCCCAGAGGTATTCAGTAGGGTTGAGTGCAGGCCACTCAAGTTCTTCAAGTCCATGTCTTCATGGAGCTCACTTTGTGCACAGCGGCAATAACATGCTGGAACAGGTTTGGGCCCCTTAGTTTCACTGAAGGGAAATTGTAAAGATACAACATACAAAGATATCCTAAATAATGGTGTGCTTTTCTTAACTGTCTGTATATAAATTATAGAAATTCTACAAGAAAACAGGTTGGATACAATACTCCACAATACTGTCATATACCAGTATTTTCCAAAGAAGTTACAGTTGACTCCAAATATGTATAACTGACTTTGAAGTAGCACTTTAATGATTTTATTAACATTGCAACATTGTTAACAAGCATTGTTATGTTGCTGGAATATAATATATAGTATCTTTGAGAAGAAAGAGTATTTAAAATATACATTCATGCATCTCTTTATAAGGAACACCCATACACCTCATTTGTGTAATTATCTAATCACTCAAACATCTAATGTTGGTGGCAGACAGACTGGTCTGAGTACACTGGTAGGTCCTGGGTATGGACTCCACAAGCTTCCGGAAGTATTCTGTAGGCAATAAACGTCATACTTCCTGCAGAACAGCCAACAACTGTGTCATATTCTGGAGTGTTGGATTTCTGTGTTCCACAGAGCGTTGCATGGCATACCAGATATGCTCAGTATCTTCGATCTTGGTGGGAATTGCAAAACTGCAAACTCAGATGAGTGTTCCTCTAACCGTAATTTGACGTCTCTAGACATGTGTGGTGGTGCATTGTCCTGTTGCAAGAGGCCAAACACATCAGAATGAATGCAGGACATAAACGGGTACAAAACTGTCAGAAAGTAGGCACACATAACGTTCACCTGTCAGAGATGTGTGTAGATGTACCAGGGTCCTGCTGAAACACCTGAACAATCTGCAGGTATTTTATCTCTAAGGAATGTTTTCAACATCTTGTGGGAACCATGCCATGAAGAATTAAGTCTGTTTTGACAGTGAAAAGAGGTGCTATGGGTATTAGTATAGTGTTCCTAATAAAGTGCTCCATGAGTGTATTTTGCTATGTTTGGTAAAGTGTATTGTCCAGAATACAGACTGTGAAACAGATCGCTATTCCATCAGCAAGTAATAACTCAAAATTATCAATGCATACATAATATGTAATATATACTGAAGTACCAGAAAAAAATGGTACACTAGTAAAATACTTAATAGGTCCCCCCACATGGCATGGACTATTTTTTAGGAAATTAATACCAAAGTTCCTGCAGAACAGTCCCCAGTTCTGCTGTATTTTGAGGTGTAGGATTTTAACAGCGCCTTGCCAGATGTGTTCAATCTGGTGAATTAGGTGGAAATGTCAGATGAGTGTTCCTCTAACCATAATTTGGCATTTCTAGATGTGTGTGTGTAGTGCATTGTTTTTACAGTCTGTATCAGTTTTTCTTGTACTTCATTGTATATACTTTATATAAACCACTGTTCAGTGTATTTGTGTATTTAAGAATTCAGAAGGAAAATCACAATGATTCTTTCTAGTTTGGTTGAGCAAAAAAAATGTTTTCAGGATCCATGAATGAAACCTTTCTCAGAATATCTCAAGTTACATGGAAACTGCTTACAAAACCACTCTGAATCAGGTTGTTATTTCTAACACACTGCATCTGGCCTGTAGTGGATGAACCACATGAGTTCAAGGGGAGACTGGCTTCTGAACACATTGTATGCAAACTGGTTGGACTCAAGAACAAGTTAGAAGAAAAGAACAAAAATGAGGTAAGAATGCTAAATAGAGTTAAAAGCCTATTAATGTTGCCTCATGCTGATGAGCTATGTTCTCCCTATTTCCACCAGTTCTTCTTATTTTACTTTATATTGGCTTCATTCTTTCTTTTTCTTCCTGTCACACAGTGGGACTCATAACAAATCTGTTTATTATCTATAATATCTGCCTGCATCTGCAATGGTACAAACTGGTGGCTGCAAAAGGAAATGTCAGCGGTGTTATAGATATATGAAGACAGTTTTTGGATACATGGATGTTTAGATGTTTTATGTTTGTGCATATTTTGCAGGATAAGAACATATCCAAGAGCACACATTCTGCAGAAGTTCCATAGCCATTGTCAGTCTCTTGCAGCCAATGGCAAAACAGGATATCTAAAGGAATTTGAGGTGCATAGAAATATAGTCTGTAGTAAACGTTTCTGTTTCAAATCAGTCCTTAGTGTAGTGTTTTTAATTTTCTTTTATGTAACTGGATGTCTTTCCTAGGAGCTGAGTGACGGTGCAAACGAGTTTTCATGCAGGGCTGGAGAGCTGGATGCCAATAAAGACAAAAACAGATACCCTTTAATTTTACCCTGTGAGTACTTACAAACCTTATTCATCACCCTCATTCATTGTCTAAGCTTCTTATCCTACTGAGCTGTGTTTGATGTTGAAGTCTATCCCAGTGCCTATAGGGTGAAAGGTGGAAAACACCCTGAACAGGTCACCAGTCAATTACAGGGCAGGCACAGAGACACATACCCACACCTAGGGGCACTTTAGTATCTCCACCTGTTTCCACACAGAATGGACTAGCTTAATCATTATACAATTTTGTATCTGGTTGTTACAATTACAAACAAAATACTTAGAAGTAAAAATTCACCCTGAATGACTTGCATATTAATCCTTAAAAATAAGATGTGATCTTAAGTTATCACTTGGACATTTTTCTCTAATGTTTGACATCAATATTTATTGTAATATTGTAACTGCACTAGCAGTTACCAGTGTAATATCAGAGTATCAGACGACTGCTAACGTCCCATAGGAATAATAAAAATACACAACCAAAACACCAGATTAGCACAAGCATCACTAGCATTGTCACAAATTTTAGTATGAAAATGTTTAAAGTATTTCAGGTAAATATAAATATCAATGTAGCTAACCATTTATTACTTACCAAGTTCACTGTAAGGAGACACTGTTTTACTGTTAATTTAAACAATGCCATCATCAATAAACCTCCTTAAACAAATGGCTCATTCCATGCTAAATCAACCAGAGGCTCCCAGGTGACCAAAATTAACCTTATGAGGGGGAATTAAAGCTCACAAAATCTTCCCATTACTTCTGGAGTTATGCAATCTTTAAATCTTGTCCACTCTTTCAGAATATGGCATCAGAATAAGGGTCGGTGTAGGCATTAGCAAGTTATGAGACTGCCAATATCCAATTTTGGTTGGCGGCGAACCCCAATTTTGGATTTTGACCCTAGAGTCACAAGATTATCAAGAGGTCTGGACCAAACATTATACTGGATTATTCTTATTTGGGGGAGGTACTATAAGCAAATGCAGTATTACCCCAATTGAAGACAAGATCTCAGAGTTATAGGCATGTGCCATATTCTAAAAGAGTGCATAAAACTGAGCCAGGGTACCAAATCTTAGCTTAGCTCCATAAATAGCTCGAGATAGCTCCATAGCTCCAGAAATAATGGGAATTTCACTCCAAGATTTGTGGGCATTTATTCCTCCTCGTGATGTTCATTTTGGCAGATTTTCATCAAAATCTTAAATGGTTTTCAGAACTTTTCTGAAAATTGGTTGATTTTGCACAGAATGACCCAAATACCCTTTATTTGTATAATTAATAGTAGCTCTGCTCTGCTTCTCTAAGGACTTCTCAAAGGCTTGTGGAGCTGGTTAGACAGCTCTCTCCCTCAAACCATTTATTCCTACTACTTCTAGAGCAGCTAGATCAGATGACAGAGCAGGCCATTACAGACAGCACTGTCGCATTCCTCTCTAATTCCAAAGCTTGCTTATATAGTCTTAAGGTCTGTTTGGGGTCAAGTATTAAACATTACTCAGAAATAAGATTTCTTTAAAAACCTGAAGAAGTTAAGTATACTTCTTTCAAACAAAAAATAAGCAAGTATGTTTTCAGGTTACTTTTTATGTACTTGTCAGTGATATACTAAACACAATTATACTTAAGTAGACTTTGCTTATACTGACAAGTATGCAGAAAGGTTTTAAATATATTTGGTCTATACTTATCAGGAAGTCTTGACTTATATATAAAGTTTAGGTATACAGGTAATTGGCAGGTACAGGTACTGTAGTTTGCGATGGAATAGCTTAGAGTAAATAATACATTGGTGGAACTGAACCTGATCTTTTATGTACACATTGTTATTAACGAACAAAGAAACAGGTTAACATTTGGCATTTTTTATTGACAATATTCTTCCATGGTCTGAGATTATACTTAAAAGTGTATGTTCATAAACTAAAAAAAGTGGTAAGTAACTAGTAATCTAACAGGATATCTGTAAGTTTACTTTTAGTATAAATAAAAGTGTAGTTGCAGTACAAATAAAAACTTAGATGTAAACTAGTAAACTAGTGTACTCAAAGTTTACTACGTTTATGCCTGAAGTATTCTTAAAAATATACATTTATAAACTAGGGACCAGACAGGTTAGCCTTAGACATCCCTGTGTCTACGACACTGTGACAGTGACACAACCTGCTCACCAGTGGTCATTCCTCGGACCATTTCTGGTAGGTAGAATCTACTGCACACAAGAAATACCCCGCAAGACCCTGTTTTTTGGTGATGCTCTGCTCCAGTCATCTAGACATCACTAATTGGCCCATGTCAAACTCACTCAGAGTGAATCACATTGATTATCTTGTTGCAGTGGCACTTGTCAATATATGGGATATACTAGGCCGCAAGATATAGTCAATTCTCAAAGCTGCGGTGTTGGTTGCAGGAACAATAGGCATGTATAAAGGATTTGAGTGACTTTGATAAGTACCCAATAATTGTGAAGGCTAAATCCACAGAAGATTTGTTGATATCATCTTGGTGCCAGATACCACAGAGCACCTTTAAAGCTCTTGTTGATTCTATGTCTTGACAAGTCTAAGCTCTATGGGCAGCTGTATAGACAGTTTTAATGGTCTGGCTGATCATCTACAACCTCCTGATACTGACTTGCAGCTAATGAAGTGAGCGTCCTAACATATTGACTTTTTGTCTTTCAGATGACTACTGCAGAGTTAAGCTGTCTTTATTAGAGTCACAGCCACACTCGGACTACATCAATGCCAGCTTTGTGCCTGTGAGTGAAACAGTTGGTGATCTAAATTATTAATAGTAACAGTTCCTGAGTTAATTAATCGTTTTATCCATATTTTTATGGACATACTATAAACTCAAGAAGCGAATGATGTCTAACTACTGTTTCTATCATATTATTATAAATCTAATTAGCTATGGCACTAATTAGGCACTAACAAATCCAAAATGACAAAAACGAAGGGAAGAAAAAGAATATAATTCACATTATCATTACCCCAAGGAGTTGCCTTCCGTCTTCAGAATCAGAATCCAATTTACTTGGCCAAGTAGGTTTGCACACTCAAGGTATCTGGTTCCAGTCATTGGCGTCTATCTAGATACAGCTTGTACCTAGTAGTATACATATATAGGTATACATATATAAGTAGGTAGTATACATATAATTAAAATACTAAAGATGCATGAATAACGATACTAGTATCGAGTATCGGCATGTACATGTCCATTCATGTACTCATAATCGTAAATGAGGCGCCGATACCAACATCCTTGTGCCTAGTGCATGTCACAGGGCTAATAGGCAGACAACTCAAAATGTTGGTGATCTGGAATTATTTCACAATCAGCGATGCCAAGCCAAGCAAAGCAGACTGCAAACTGTGCACTGTGAACAGTGGTGGATTTAGACATGGGCCATTTGGGCAGTCCAGGGTGGCATCAATATACAATATACAAACAATGTACAGATAATATACGTACTATATACTGACAATATACAGACAATATACCTAAGGTGAGGGAGTTGTTGTAGTGCAAACAGTAATGTGCAACATGTTTGGGAATAAATTGTGTTGGCAACTGTTTGGACGTCTGGTAGTTTTGTGTACATGGTACAATAGAGCATGTCAGAGGGGAGGAGTTGGAAAAGTTATGTGCAGGGTGAGATTAATTTGTAATGATTTTCTCTGATTGTTTCTTTAAATGGCCTGGAGGTTGGGCAGGGGAGCGTACAATGACCTTTTCCGCTGTCATTCATATATAAAGTCAGTATTCCTGTGGACTTTGATGTTCACATCAAACATCAGAATGCACAGTTGTTGAAATATTTCAGAAACACATGACATTCATACGTGACATTCTCTAGATTTTTCCCAGGAAACCTATAGCAAGTTCTGTTAAAGGAAATACCTTGTTGATGAGATATGTTTGAGGTGAAAGGCCAGACAGGTTCAGGCTGACATGAAGACTACCATAAATTAATGAATCATTCTTTATAACTGTGGAGAGTAGAAAAGCATTTCAGAAGGCACAACATGTCAAACTCTAATGCTGATGGTCTACAACAACAGAAAACCACATTGTGTCCCACTTTTGTCAGTGGGCCATGTTCAAAGTAAATAAGTCTGCATGACTTTATGCATTGCGTAAACAATGCATAAACAAATGAATTATAAAAGAAATGAAATATTTATGCATTTTCCCTTTTAACCACTCTGTGTAATTATGTGTGTCTGTAGGGTGGATGTACAGAACGTGACTTCATCTGTACCCAGGCTCCTTTGCCATCAACCATGGCTGATTTCTGGCGGATGATCTGGGAGCACAATGTGCATGTTATTATCATGATGACAGCACTACATGAGAATGGCAAGGTGTGAAAACAGAGCAGTCAATATGAGAATTTGTGTTGTGGTAGCACAGTATCCCTGTTGTAAACAAATAGTGTATAATAATAGTGTACTCACCCACTACACTGAAGTGGTTTGTTTATGTGGCATTACACGGGACCCGTGGTAGGTGTACATACGTCTATGACAGATGAAAGATATCTGTGCCTCCTTTCTAAAGAGTTACATCATTCATGTCCTTTCTTCATTCTGATGGGTTTGGCCTCTTCGAACAGGACAATGCGCCACCACACACGTTTAAGGATGCCAAAGTATGATTAGAGGAACACTTATCTGAGTTTGGGGAGTTGCCATTCCCACATGAGTCACCAGATCTAAGTGTTACCGAACAGAAATCCTGTTTGCGGGAAGTATGGTGGTCATTTTCATAGAATATTTCCACAAGCTGGTGGAGTCTATGCCCTGTGGGGGACCTACCAAGTATTACAAGTGGTACCAGTTTTTCTGGCACTTCAGTTGCACATATATAACTGCATATCTAAATGTCTAGTCCTTTTTACACAGTGCCATTAGGGGGGGCTCAAAACTTTTGATTTAGATGTATAGATATAATTGCATATAAAAAGCACTGCTTGGATAACAATTCACTTCAATTACATTTTATTTGTATAGCATTTTTTTTACAAAAGACATTGGCAAAAAGCAGCTTTACATTTACAATTATGGCATTTGGCAGACACTCTCACATGGGAGCCCGTGAAGTTGCCACGGTACTACACCAACCAACAGAAATCCAGATACAAATTTGAATTTGTAATGTTATTACATTATAATGTTATATCTACTGAGCAATCTAGAGGCTATGGCAAGGAACATGACAACATGACAACAGCTTCTTTTACTTAATTACTCTTCTAAGAGTATATTATAGAGTCATTTAAAGTAGTGCAGAGTATCGCTGTCATCGCTTCGCGATGGTTGGCTGCACAGATAAGTGAGGAGTTTGCCATGCTCATGGTGCTCTATGGAAGTAGATAAACCGACTGAGCATCCCAATTCTTTTGTCAGTGGACACACACTCACACACAACTACGGGCAATTTAGACAACCGATCAACCTAACGTGTATGTATTTTCACTGTGGGAGTACCTGGAGGAAACCTGGGAGAACATGCAAACTCCACACAGAACGGCCTGGACCGGGAATCGAACCTGGATCATCTTGTTGTGAGGCGAAAGCCACCGTGCTGCCTGTGCCGCCCATGTTTTTAAAGAACCTGAATATAAACATCAGAGTAGTTTCTGATTTATTGGAGTTTTAAGTCTACAGTTTTAAAAAGTGCAATCTTAAGCTATCCAAGTAATTGCATATATACACATCTTTAGGGAGAACGTGTGGTCAGGCAACAATCTCAAGCTTTACCCAGTCCATGCACGCCATTGTTAGCAGCAGTGAGTGATTTTCCCAAGATTAGTGGTATGGTGTGGTACAGCTGATGTGGTAACATCATTGGCACCCATGTGAGAGACCTGGGTTCAATTCCTGGTCTGGGCAACCAGTCTGTGCTGCACCAATAAGGGTCCTTGGGCAAGACTTCTAACACTACGTTGGCCTACTACAGTTACCTTGTAAGTCGCTCTGGATAAGAGTGTCTGCCAAATGCAGTAAATGTAAATGTAAGGCTCCAAGCAGAAAAAGAGCATCACAATGGATCAGGCAGGTCCGGAGGACAGAAGGAGTCTGGTTCAGTGGTAGCTTATCAGAGAGAGAGAGGGAGAAAACACAGATTGTTAAGTATGTCATGTAGTTATTTAGAAAGAGGTACTTTATTCTAGTCTCTGGCAAGAGTAGCTATGACAGCATAACTAAAAGAAGGAGCTAAAAGGAAACAGAGACATGAGGGCACCATGTGACATAAAGCAGCCAGCCAAACGACCACCATCAACAAACCTGTGTGAATGCATGAGAGTGCGGGAAGGCTCTCATGCAAAACACTTTATGCCCAGGAATCCTGCAGATCTATCTAAGAGAAAAGCTAGATGGATGAAAGTAAATACAGGGCAAGAAGAAGAAAGTGTCCAATATGGCACAGCTTTAACACCTGTGTTGGCAAAGACCAAACCCATCAGAATGAATTCAGGACATGAACAGGTGTAACACATCAGAAAGGAGGCACACATAGTGTTCAGAGACATTTGTAAATGTACCAGGGGTCCCATGGAATGTCGGCTAAACGCACACCACACTATAATGAAGCTTTTCTAGACATCTGTCGCTTTATATATGCACTGAACCAAAGACATGCCTTTGGCATAGGCATGACTGTGCCAGTTTTTCTGGCACTTTAGTATATACTGAATAAAAAAACCACCGTATATAAATATATGAATTAATAGAGACTATTGACCACATAAAAGTGTGTATTTATTATATTTTGAATGTGTGCATGGGTGTCCAGGTGCTATGTAATCAGTATTGGCCCCCTGAGAGAGGAACTGGCTGTTATGGGTCTCTCCAGGTCACCACCATTTCCCGTCATCATGGTCCAGACTGCTACATCACCACCATCCACCTTCGCCAAGTAAACAATAAATAAAAGATAGACATAGATATATAAGGTGTTTTTTCTGTGTCTCCATTAAGTATCATAGTGTTCATTAAGTATCATAGTATCATATCTGTTGATTTTTTAGCATGGCAACCCTACAGATAGACACATAACACATTACTACTACCCTGGCTGGCCTGATCAGGGTGTTCCAAAGGACCACACCTCTCTCGCCAACTTCACCGAGCATGTACGGAAGCAGCTGGATGATAACCTACACTTAGGTCCCACAGTGGTTCATTGCAGGTCTAGAAAACATACACACACATGCATGCATAATGTGAAATGTTTCATGTGAAATGTCTAGTGTCAGCTAGCAACTGCATTTGTGGAGTACTTTAATTCAGGTAGTTGTAAAGCGGTCACAATCTGATTAATATTACTCTGATTTTTTAGTGTTTTTGTGTATTTGCCCTAAAATAATTTTAAAAATGTGTTTTTGTGTGAATTTAGTGCAGGCGTAGGTCGCTCTGGAACATTCATAGCAATACTGTGGTTGATGCAGCTCTGTGCAAGGGGGATTCCACCTGATGTACATCGTGCTGTCCGAGACCTACGCAGACACAGAGCGATGATGGTTCAAAATGCTGTGAGAGAGCGTACCTACAAATGCACTTGACAAATCAACCTATGCACACTGCGATTCAGCTTGCAGCATACTAATGCTGTCAAAAAAAACAAGTATCAATGGCATATATGTACTCTGTAGGAAAGTAATGTAATGGGTGTGTCTGTGTTGTTATAGGAACAATACATACTTGTGCATCAGTGTCTCCTTTACTGGCTTGGGGGAAACATGGAAAGACCAAGGTAAAAGTCTTATGTGCACATGCGCGCACACACACACACACACACACACACACACACACACACACACAGTACCCATCGGACATTTAACATATGATTTGACTGTACCAACTACATAAGGTGCCCAAGTGCATTCTCCAAGATCTAGAAAATCTCATGACCAGGGCATGAATGTGCTTCAATCTGCCATGTCTCTGGTACTAAAGGTAGAAAAGGTCATTAACAGTTCTCTCGGACCATAATTGCTACCATCTCTGAAAAAAAAACCGTTAAAAGCCTGAGGAACCTACACTTGCTACCATGCATCCTGTAGCTCCAGGAGCATGAACAATAATATTATCTGAGCCCTATCATGCCTAGTCCAGTCAATGTACAATTTTCTATTCAATCTGTTCTGCTGAGGCTAAGTGGAATTATCAGCATGAAGACTTCCAGCAAAGTGCAGAGCATGACCCAGCAGGTGGTCATCTTAGATGCTGGGCCAACTAATCCATGGGAGCAGAGAAGATCACAATATAGGCAGGTCTGGCTGGCTCAGTGCTTGCCCACTGAAGTACTGTGTAGAAGGTTTTTAGTGCACTTTGTCAGTAATGCATACAGCCTGTTGGGCATGAGAGACACCACAAAGATCAAGGCCATTAAGGATACCACAGAGAAAAGGTGTCTACATGTTTTCAGGACAATAAACCCTGAACTGGGTCTACTTAGAGTCTAGTCAGAAAGTGATCAGCCCAAGCTGAGTCACCTGGGTGCGGGTGTCTGTTGATATACCCAGAACGCCCCATGACCTCAAGTTGCATCAGCAGACGTGGTTGGTTGGTTTGGTACAGTGGTAACATCATTGGGTTCCCATGTGAGAGACCTGGGTTCGATTTCTGATCTGGGCAGCCAGTCTGTGC
>JAOVVF010000035.1:7541985-7555950 GCA_028565595.1 Duopalatinus emarginatus | reverse complement strand
GAATCCTGACTTTCTTTACTAACGACTATTTACAGCTCATTGTGGTGTTTGTCTTTCACATAGTAAAAACTTCTTTATAACATTTCTTTGTATGTGCCCAAGACTTTTACACAGTACTGTATATACATAATGCAAGTCCATAACAGGACACCAGGCACACACAGTAGCACCTAGAGTAGATTTAATGTAGCAAAATCCACCTACTGCTATGTTTTGGAGAAATGGAAGGAAACCAATGCAGGCATATAGCTAGAGAACATAAACTCAAGCACCACAGAGACAGTTTGCCAAATTCAGGGTTGAACCTTGGACTGTGGAGCTGTAAAGCAACACTACATGCTGCCTCACAGTGTTGTCCTTCATAAATATGGGGACTGGTTTAGAAATGTTTGCCTTTCACTTGGGCAGTGAATATAAAATGTGTACACGCCCCTGTTAAAATAACATTGTGATGTTGAACAAAAAATGCAAGCCGGATTAATCATGTCATTATGTAGTGTGATTATATCAACAACAACAACATTCAACTGAACCTGGTTACACAAATGTGCGCACCAGTTTATAATAGGGCATGTGACTGGTTTAGATTTTATCATGTTTAAACCCACAAACCCACAGATTCCTTGAGCTCAGACACACAACCTGCTGCACAACTGTGCCACCCCCAATGAAATGATTTCATCTAACCCCAAATAAATCATATATAAATCCACAAAGACCTCACAATATATTTAAAGAGGTCTTATAGTCAAAAAGGTATATATCAGGAGAGGCGTGCAAAAGATTTTCGTAACATTAAATGTACCATAGAACATTGTGAAGAGGCCATCATCAGCAAGAGGAGAAAATGGGGCACCACAGTAACTTCACAACGAACAGGACGTCCCTGCAAAATTGAAAAAATGACAAGAAGAATTATCAGGGAGGAGACCTTAAACATTGAGCGACATTAAAGGATTGTATGGCAACAATCTATCATATTCTTCTCTGGTGTGGGCTGTGGGGTAGAGTGGCCAGGTAGAAGCCCTTTCTTTCTCATAAAACATACATGAACCAAAAAAACATACCTGAATTACCCCAAATCTTGTGGCAAAATTTGTTTTGGCCTAATGACATCAGTGAAGACCTTTTTGGGAATAATTCTAGGCTTGCCATGATGACAATATTTGGTCAATATTTGATTGTGACTATTGCCATTTTACAACCATTTTATAAAACTGCTATAATGATAATATAATAGCGGTTAGTCAGTCACTCTGTCGTCCGCTTTGCCCATCAGGGTCACGGTTTGTCCAGAGCCTATCCGAAATCATTGGCCGCAAGTAGGGAATACCCCCCGGATAGGGCAATATAATAACATTATGCAATTACACCCTTTTGAAGAACAGTGAGCAGTGAAGGATATTCAATCATTGGAATAAAAAAATGTTTTGAAAGATAAAAAAATAAGTCTACTAAATAAAATAGACTGGTATCAGGTCTTTAAACATTAATGTAAAAGTTATGTAATGTACGGTCAAGCTCATGTATGGGGTCATATTGAAGTGTCACCACATATTCATAGTGTCAGAGTAAAAGCAGATGTGTGGTACTGCATTCATAGTGTTTATGTATTTGTTGTATAAGGCTGGAATGGCAGTCTGGAAGACTAAAAAAATATGCTGGTGTTTACAGCCATGTTTAATGGCATCTCTTTGGCTGTATAGTGAGTTGGGCTATATGTGCGTGTGCGCCATTTTTGTGCTGTCATGTTAATGTTTACACTGTAAACATTACACTGAGCAAAAGCATCCGTTATAGCCCTCTGTTGGGAAGGTCCCAGCTCAGCCAACTCGATTGGTTGGTTATGTTTTAGATGTGCTTTAAGCTAGGTGCATTGTCCCTTTTTGTTAATATTGTTTTTAAGCGAAGCTGACATACCGGCTTGTTAACATTAGTTGGCTCTCCACACTCGTTCGGCTTTAAGCCAAAATGGTCTATTCTCATGTAGGCAGACACCACAATGGTTATGCCCTTATATAGGCTAGTATTGGAAGTAAATAGCATTATTATCGTGACTGGCCTACATAATTCTAAAACGTGTTTGGTGCAAAAAAATGTCAGCTTATTACCAAAATATTATTGGTACCCATGGTGAAGCACGATGGTGGTAGCATCATGTTCTGGGCTGTTTCTTTTCATGTCAAGTAGTTTTTTCAAGTCAAGTAGTTTTTATTGTCACTTCAACCATATACAGTGTTATACAGTACATAGTGAAACGAAACAACGTTCCTCCAGGACCAAGGTGCTACATAGAACAATAAACAACACAATACAACGTAAAGTGCACGAGTGCTAAGCATGTGCAATGACGCAAGACAATTAACAATAAATACACAAGACAATATACAATAAATACACTATACAGTAAACTAAATATAGGGAAGGGGTAGTGCAGGTAGCCCACTGGTAGTGGGAGCAGTAAGGTGCAGTTATGTCTATTTTTGTAAACATAAACCCTCTGTTTTAGCAGCAATATTGTCAGCTTTTTGTGAGATTTCTGCTGGAAATAAAGTTCTAGTTATGATAAAAGGGTTTATGATGGCTGACAAAGAGGCATAACAAAAACCCAAAGCACAAATACAACCTGGTTTATTGTAATGGATATAAAACACAGTGTTATAGATCTTGAGCATTTGTGCTCGGAAACAATGGAATAAAATGTTACAATATATAGTTGGTAGACTATTACTTAAAAAGCCTGAGTGTGGTATTACAAGCAAAAGTTGCTTTAACAAAGTATTAGGCAAGGGATGTGCAAACTGCCTACTTGTTCTCACTTGAAATTTGTCATTTGTTATAATCACACACTTTTAAAAAAAAATTGTCCCAAACTAACCTCAGCAGCTTTGCTATGTAACCCAGTTCAATGTGCATAAAAAAATAAGGAAATGTTTGTCAACAGTTGTAGCTAACCAAAGGCTTGCCACTTCTGTTCTCCTAAGAGTAGTTACATTCTGCAATTGAACTTCTGTTCCGCTAAAGAGAGAAAAACTTTCAAATGCTACATTCTGTCTCCCTGCTGTACATGAAGTTAACACTGCACTATTGGGCGTTCAATATTTGTCTAATTTTCAACATTTTTCATCTGTCCCTGGCTGAGTCACCTCGTACAGCCCGTATGGCCTCATTTGAATTTATCATCCATCACAGCTGCCCAGGTTTCAGGCCGTACCAGGTCCAAACCATTCTGGTATCCTTCTCTGGCCTCCCCAGCCTCCTATACTGGGCTCAGCTGACTATTTGTCTCTAGTTCTGGACTTTGCAAGAGTGGTGAATTAAATCGTGTTTTTTTTTAAGGACACCATCAAGCTTTTGTGTGGTTCTGTGTGGAGCTGTTAATCTGAGTGATTGGCTGTCAGTTCCCTTATTCTAGCCAGTAGGTTTACTGTAATCAATCACATTTATCATGTGATAACCACATGAGCCATGACTCTAGCTGTAGCAGCAGCAGCAGAATGTGCCAGAGTGATGAACAAGGGTATGATTTAAATAGAAATTTAATATACAAAATCTTTATATACAAAACTAGTCATATTTAAAGTACTTTAGACAAAAGCCTTGCAAATTGAGTTTTCTAGAAGCACTGGTTATAGAAAGCACCCCAGAGAGCACACGGTCCCATTATATATTTTCAAAATGTTTTTCTAAATAATAAATGATTTTTTTGCATAACAAATACCCAAAATTTCAGGATTTGAGTATTGTCATATTAAACATTTATTTAATTAACCTGTGCACACCCATAGACTGGACACTGACTCGTCCTAGGACTTCAGTGTCTACCTTCCACATACTGGCCACTGCTGAATGTTGACTTTGGTTGAGTGTATTCTCCTCTGAACGAAGTATCTCCTTCTACCACCTCCCTTCTTTGTCGTCTCAACTGGCAGACTTCTCGACACCATTTTGTCCTTATTTAGATTTTAACCTATAACCTTAACAAAAAATATTAGTATAGGGAAGTTGTGGGGTAAAACATGTTGGTTAACTCAGCTGGCTACAATGTTGCCTAAAGGTTGAATACTAGTGCAGTTAATGTTTAATTGTAACACAGTTGTATATAACGTCAATTAAAGTGTTAGCATTAGTTTTGTAGTGCTTTGTTGTGTTGTTATAGTTTATATAGCATTCCTAGTTGCTGGCTGGCTCATTAGAAGATTATATTCAGTTGCATCAGCCTTCATACCTTCCTCAACTAGTTTGCCAAGACACTCCTTATGACACAAGACAACCAAGAAGAAGCTGAGCCGCCATTCGCTTCAGTGTAGACACAGCTTTCAGACGTTGATCTGTTCTCGTGCTGTAGATGGAGAGTTCAGAGGAGGCGAGCTGGGTGGTGAAGCCGGAGACAGCCTGCTCATCCTGCAGCAAAAAGGAGCCTCCTGTTCCTGGAAAGGCTTTTCGTAATAAACCAAAAGCCAGGAGCATGTCCACCTCGGCTGTGACCAGCTGTGCAGAGTTCAGGTAGGAGCAGAGCCATATGAACAACTTTTAACTAAAATAAAGCACATGCATGACTTTAGGGCTGTTTTCCCAGTGCAGGAAAATCCTAATGATGACATTTGGTCATGTTTGAGCCTTTTATGTATGGCAAAAAAACTGAAGGAAGAAATTGTTACACTAATATTTTATTATGCTATGTAGTTGATTGTGTATGATGATGCCTAAATTATACTCAATTGACTTAAATATGACTTGTGATTAAAAATCAAATTTTATCTGTCCTGTTTTAAATAATATCATGTAAAGCTAAACATAAAATTTAAATCTTGTTATTTTACTAATTTTCTCCTAATCGAAGGATTATTCTCTGTTAGACTGGTAACCAATTTAAAATGCAAGCAATGAATTTGATTAGGCATTGTTTTAAAAATACACACACGATAGTTAAAATTTATTGTCTCTATGTCTATAACATCTATCGTTTAATATTTCGCTTTATTGTCTGTATCGTTGTATCACAAAATACACACTGTACTGTAGTCGTTTTATTGTCTGGATTCCACGTTAAAAGCGTGCGTGGCTCATTCATTCGATTTTTATTTCATATATAGAAATGTCGAAATGAAAAACAAACAGTTTTCTCAAACTGGAAGTTTACACTCACCAGGCTGTTGTCAAGACATTTTTGGCATATTGCACAGCCCTACACTGAACTGCCAGAAAAACTTCCTAGGTCCCCCACGGGGCATGGACTCCACAAGCTTGCGCAAAAAATTCTGTAGGTAATAAACACCATACTTCCTGCAGAACGGTGCACAATTCTGTTGTATTTCGAGGATAGGACTTCTGTGTTTCTGTCCTCAGGAAGAGGACAAAGCCACCCTATAAACGTAAGAAAGGAAGCACACACAGCATTGACCTGTCACAAGCTTTGGTAGATGTACCAGGGGTCCCATGAAATGCCTGCTAAACAAATCTCATATCATTATTAAGCCACCAGCAGTCTTTGTATTTTGGATAGGCTCGTCTCTACCAGTTTTTCTGGCACTTCAATGTATCTCTATATGACAAGGGTGCAATTGGTATAATTATTCGGTATTGCAGATAGAAACAGATTTAAAAGATTTAATATAAATATTAATGCTCTTTGTGTGACCTTTGTTTCAGCTTTTATAAATAGCATTAATTTACTGAAAATAATAGGGGTCTGATTAATAATTGTTACTAAATACTTTGGCACCTACACACCCGGTATGTGTCCTCTTTTTGTTTGACTGAAACCACTTCTTATATTTTCTTGGTTGCAGCATCTCGGGGGTTTTGTTGTTTCCTAACAGCTCACCTTGCAACATGTTGAGCTCAACGTGTTATGCTCAATTCCGTACCGTAAAATGTGCGCAAAGCATTCTGGGTTTGAATAATGTGCCTTGTACCCTGGAGGAGGGCGAGAACGCTGTCCTTTTATTGTTTTATCTTCTTGCCACCACAAAAAAAAATGTATCTATCAACATTTCTTTGTAAATCTTAACTTGTGTAATTTCTTAAATATGACCAAAAATGCTTTCCTTACTGAATGAAGAATGCAGAATACTGAGTAGATGTTTTTAGATGGGTTTGAGAGTTTTTCATATACAAAACAAGTCGTATTTAAAGTACTTGCAAATTGACTCAGCCTGAAGCATTGGTTATAGAAAGCACTCTGTTCCATTATATCTTTTCGTAATGTGTTTTTTTTTTTAAGTAATAAGTGCATATATAAGTGCTGGTATGAGTAATATTTGTGCGCTATGTGTATTGTAGTTGTGCTACAGCTCTGTTGTCAGAAACACAGAAAATGCTTTCAGTGTCCTGGCATCATTTCTGTGACCCAGTTAGCCACTGTTCCATTTTTTTTTTATTATCAAATGTTATATTTTTAGAACTAAAGCAAGATAAGGAAAATCCATGTTGGTTGAGTCTGGTCTTTTTGTATCATGTAGGCAATAGGGCAGTCTTTTTATGTACACTAAGTCACACTGGACATTCTTGAAATTATCTGATCATGTGGCATTAGTACAGTTCATAAAATCATGCAGATCTGGAGATTTGGTTAACGTTCATTTCAACCATCAGAATGGAGGAAAAAACTTGGGGCACTTGAGATTTTCAAGCTCAGACATCTATAGAGTTTACACAATGGTGTACAGAACTAAAAAAAACTTTCTGCAGGTAAAAATCGCCTTGTTAATGATAAAGGTGAGGGAAGAATGGTCAGACTGGGTTTCAGTTTACAGGAAGTCCAACAACTTAATTTAGCTGATGAAATTTCTCAGTATGTTTTGCAGGTAATGTGTATGTCTCGGTACGTTTTGTCAGTTTGTGTGTGAATGTATTGTCTTTAAAAGCCAGCAGAGGGCATTACAAAACCTACTGTTTTCTCCTGTTTGAGGCAGTTCCCACATGACCGGAACCTGTACCTAAAGCAGTGCTTGATTCATAGAGCTATGAAATGTCTGTGATTAATTCAGTTTCATTCTCAATCCATTGAGTCGTCCCTAATTATCTCTTGAAATTCACTGTCTTTGATGCCGTTTGTGTGTATATACGAAGGCTTTTCATTTGCCACAGGTGTCCTGTTGTTCTGCAGCCTTTTATATTATAATTGTGTTTTTCTGTTCCAAACCAAATTAGAGTTTTTTTCTAATTTGTCATTTTATAATTAAAATATTAAACTAGTTTGGTACCACGTTAATAAGACAATTCAAATTATGGGTGTGAATTTTATAGAATAGAAAAGAAACTTTAGCATCTGATATTTCATACTTTACATATACAGTGGAAGATGCTGCAAACATTTTTATTAGCTGCTATGTTTTCTTAATTCACAAATGCAATACATTTCTCATTTTATTCAAAATAAACTAAATACTAGGTACTAACCACTGCATACCAGAACACCACACAAAACCCGTTTGGAGACGCTATTACTCAAAATGATGCTCGTCATCAGAATTTAGCCTCTGTCAATTTCCTTTAGAGCTTTACACTTGCCCATTTTTCTTGGTTTTAACACCTCATCTTTGAGAACTGCTATTCACTAGCCGTCTATTGCATATACCACTCTTTGACGGGTGCCACCATAATGATTATAATGATATGGGTTTCACGTCACCTCTCAGTGGTTTTAATGTTATGGCTGATTAGTTTATATTGAAATAGTATTTCATGTTTTGGATTAGTATTTTACTGTTATGCTCTGAATGTAGTAGTCCATGTGACCTAAACAGAGGAAGTTGAAGGCATATGACCATGTCTTTTGTAATCATACAGTAACGATAATGAGTGGGTCCAAAAGGATTTAACTTGTCGTGACATGATCTTGAGATGTCATCCTACATATTATGTGTATTATACCAGAAGTTCCCTTTGAAATGTTATCCTTTGACTAATTTGTGTAGGCTATTTAATGGTACATTTGTCAGACAGGGAACAAATCTGAGGAAATACTTGTTTCTGTTTCTGTAATATGGAGCAATAGTATGACTGAAACTAAAACACCAAAATTGTCTTCTTTATGATTTCACAGATTAGGTGTTTGCAGATTTATAAAGGCATAACATTAACCGTTTTTTTCCCAATTTCTCTCTTTTTTTTTTTTTTTAGGCGGACCCAGTCACTGCATGGACCAAGTCCAGTGACTACATTTGGGCCTAAAGCTTGTATGATGAAGAACCCAAAAGCAGTGATGTAAGTCATAATCCATTGTTTTTAGACTCATTGATTCACTATGAGCTCATTCAAGGGGAATGAATCTTTGTGGATCACTGGTGGAAAGAGTACGGCTCACACTGACTGCTATTGTTATGATAATTCACTTGAGTAAAGGTAAAAGTAGCTAGTCTGAGTAATCATCTATTAAAACTATGAATTGACACAAGCAATCTGAACCAACCAACCATATGTTTGTAGTTAAGGAACCACCGCCTTGTGAGCGGAAGTTCCCCGGTTCGATCCGCACACCAGCAAGACACAACTGAAGTGCTCTTTAGCAAGCCACCTAACCCCCAACTTCTCCCTGGGCACTGTGGTTACTGTTATGTAATGCTCTGACAAAAGTTCACTTCCCCCTAGTGTGCATGTTCACTAGTGTGTGTGTTTTACTGCATGGATGGGTTAAATGTGGAGGTCTGCAAGCACAGTGGTCAATCGCTTTGTTTTACTTCACTAAGCAAGTGAGCTATGCTGAAGACAACACCATCTCTAACATCAACAGTATATATAAAAAAATTGGCATGACCTTGCTATCTCAGTGCTGTCAGGGTTTCAGTTTGTTACCTATCCATCCAGCTCATGTGTTAAATCATACATTTCCAGTTACACAATTTGCTGTCTAGCAAAGATGCCTTTTACATATGATCCTGAGTGTTACCTGAAGGTTGTAGTAGCACTTGGATGTTTAAACACAACAGACACCCACCACTCAATACAGAGCAATCAGGACATTTTTAATTAGGTCTTGAAATTAAATGCTTTTAAAAATTTGCTCTTTTATTGGCTTGCAGTCTGTCAGGGATCCGCTATTATTATGTTAATTGTACTGTAACAGTGGTCAAAAATAAACACAGCAATTTTTTTTATTCTAATGAAAATACTATGATATAATTATATTCAAAAGAAGCCACATAATCACTTTCCCCGCCTGTTGGTGAGGCACATGAAAGTAAATCTGATCTTATAATCACAGAAGTCTTTTTAAATTCCTCTAAACAGTTTGTTTACTGTTTGCACAGATTAGTTTCCGTCTGTCTGGTTTTTTTTTCCTTTATAAAACTGGATGCATTACAGTTCAGGACTGAACTACTAATGTAATGCTTGTATAGCGTAAATAGCATTAATGTAGTAAATTAAATAAAATCTTCATAAAAATATATACAAGGCCTGTTGTACTTGTGCAAAGAAACGTGGATAAACATGGCGAGAAATCTGTTTTTTATAAAACTTTTTGTTTTTTTTACTATACAGGTTAGACTAAAACGTGTAATGCTGTGAGAGACTTTAGTGTAACCTGGGAAGGGTGTTTGCACTGTTTGTAATACAGTATGCTTTGTTGGAGATGGTTTAGATTTCTTATATGGAAAATGAAATATCCTCTTTGACTTGTGGGTGGGCGAGTGTGGTGAAAAAACGAATCTGTGCAAGAGGAAGCTGAATACAAATTATATATTATTTTTGTTAAATAACTGGGAAAACCCTAGTTACTCAACAGCAAAAATTACGTCTGACACTGTTTCCTGAATTTAAGCATAATGGCACCACTGACAGCACAGTGCGGTAATAATGAGGCACAGAGGAAGAATTGCCGATAGAAAGTTCAATAATAATAAGAAGAACTATCACACTGTTAGGGAAAATAAGTAAGAAATAAACGTTCATATTAAATAAAATGGATCATGGGAAGACAGAGGTCCGTGGTTGCTGCAATAACACACCTATAGTAACACTGTGATAATAATGCATAATCACTAATAATTATGATAATATTGTTGACACTAGTATAGCATGCCTTAAAATCTCAGGTGTATTATTCCTGGACAGTGCATTGCGCAAGTACCAAGATTGTATTGTAAACTAAACACCAAGCTATTACTTATTATTCACATGCAAAGGATTCAGGACTTAGCCTACACGTACACTACAGATGTCCTTGAGGTTAAGGAATAAAAACTAATGCCAAGCCACACCACAACAGGATCAACAGGAAGGTCTCAATTTCATGAAAATGAGTTAGGGCATGGTAAAATAAAACGTTAAGTGGTTTCCTGATGGCAACGTTTTTATGGCACATCCTGAATCTTATTAAAAAGGATACACCTGGCAAAAACGTTATTTGCTGTCAAAGGAGAGTCACTGTTAATAATTGAATTAACAGAAATAAATAAAATTTTAGCAGCAGGAATTTTAAAAATCTGAAAACTACAAGCACAAAGTGATGTGTACTAGTTGTCAGACATGTGTTCAAGTGAACACAGGGTAATATATCAGCAAGACTGACTTCCTGTATCCTGTACAGCCTTTTACTGTACATGTTGCAGGTAAGGTTTCATAATGGTCATGAGTGTTGGACAATGCTTTTATAGAAAAGTAAAACCGTGCAGTTATGTGATGTGATCTGATATGAGGTAAAGTTGTTGTGACCACCCTAAAGTTGAGTTCCTAAAACCGCATACCCTAAATTGTCACCATGTTCAACTTCATTCGTTCATGTGGAGCATCTGTCATACCTGTGAAATTGTGCCTGTGACTATGCTGTTTCTATAGAAATGACAATGTATTAAATCGTAGCCATTGTTACTGTTAATGCTGTTGTTACAGAAAATCAGTCAACGCCTGGTCTGATTCTGACCAATCAGAATGGAGATCAACAGGACTGCACTAAAAATGGTTTAATGGACCAGTGGGATAATGTGCTTCTGAATAAATAGAGTAGCATTTAGTGGTATTTGCGCAGAGTGTATTGTCTTCTAAAGTGCTACTCCTCAAGTTGTAATACCGTTTTTGATTTTAATCACCCTTGTTTGGATTGTGTTAAACAATAGTTGCGTCAATAAACCTGCATGTGACTCGGCAGTATAGAATCATGCCAAGCACTTGCTCAACAGGTTGAGTCATATTGACATTTATAAATTAGCGATTAGGTTTTGGGACTTGATCTGACAGCGTAACCTCATTAATTTTCAATGAACAATCGCGCACATAATGTGAAGTTCGTTGAAAACAATCTTGCGTTTATTCTGCACCTGTGTTTACTTTCGGCTCAGCCCCGGTGCTCCTGTTAAGCAAGACGTGCAGGAATTGCTTACTTATCACTGACACTGATGAATGCAGATGAGGCATCATAGAGACTTAAGTCAAATCACGCAGGTGTTTGCAGGTCGGCATGCAGACGGGTGATTGCACAGCTTCTTAACACATACTCTTGTATAACAAGTAATATGAGCTGATGCGAACATGGTGTAGTGAAGGCTAACAAGATCATGTTGATGTTTAATGTGAAACCTCATGAGATACTCACTGGTCTTTAAATGGTGCCCTCTTTTGATGAAACTGCTTGCCCACCTCCCTTTACTATGCTAATGAATGGAAATAGGGGTTTAAGCATTCATGTGGGTTTGTTGACGCTGAAAGTGGTTACTCCCAGTTTCACACTCAAAACAATACGCAGTGGTACAAAAAAAAAGGAAATTTATTATTGTTATGCTTTTTACTGTTTCTTTTTTTTGTTTTTTTTTTTGTTTTTTTGGAATACCCCATTTATCTAGCTTTAAGGTCAAAGTTAGCATCTAATTTAAAGTAGACAGTCTTGTTTATAGATAGGTTATCTCTTGTGGACTCTGGACTATCTTTCACCTGTTTCAGGGCTCAGGTTCCTAGAATTCAGGGTTATTTTTAAACATCTTTCATTGCTCTTATAGTAAACAAATTTACAATTAAAATTGTATTAAAATGTTTAAGATTTATTGTGTTAAAACAGGATGATTCAGTGTTGTAATTCTGGGAGGCACTGTCTGTAGGGATAATACTGTGTAATGTAGCCAATCACAGAGAGGCTGTCTTTATGTGAGGGTGAACCACATGGCATGTGGGTGGGGCTTAAGTGGCGTGGTCAGGAGAGAGGTTTGTTTTTAAAGTCAGAGGCTTCCTCTAGTCACTCTAGATAGCAATCAGGCATGAGGACGGAGACGTTCAACCTGTTTTTACGGACTTTTACACGGAGGTGATGGTGAACACATTCAACTAGCCAGAAGTGGATGTGTTTATTGTGGGTCTCTGAACAGATTACTTCTGCTGCTACTGAAAACCACATCACATGCTGAAAACCATGAAGTTCAACATGTGGAATTGGTAAGATCGCTGTTAAACTGTGTATATGAGAAAGGTAGTGTTGGTATGAATGTAGTTTATAGAAGTCTGCTTTAGAATGTGACAAGCAGGGCTTTAGTGTTACAGATTATAACAAATGGTCGTCAACATGGTATGGCAGAATTCCAATAATATTGGATGTTAGGGTACTTTGAGGTACTGTGCTTTCTGATACACGTCATAGAACAAAGTTTAGCCTCTGTATAACACTACATCAGAGAACAACTGCTTTGTGTGTGACTGTATGTGAGAGAGCTTAATAATGATTAGAGTTGTGTAATATGTGAAGTTTGCTTTTTGCCTATATTTCAGCTGCTTGTGTGCTTAGCCTCAGTGTCCACTATGGGGAAGTTTAGCAGCTTGGTGATCACAAAGATTCATCGAAAATGATTCATCTGACTAAAAAACTTTTTTTTACTCTTAAGTCGCACCCGAAAAATCGCATTCCTTTGCAATATTTGGGTCTATTTAGTGTTATTGCTGAAATCAAGCACAGAAATTGTTTTCTCAGACTGAAGTTGTGACTTCAGCATATTTTCTCTATAGAAACTAAGGTTTATTCCTTAATTATGTGTAATCATTTGTGGGACTATTTAGAAGTGAAAACAATACCGAGGATTATGCTAATGATGTATCTAAGAGCTCAGACTCATTAAATCTGTTTAGTATTTAATTATAAATGTTTAATTGCATCCTGTAATCACCTGCCTCCTTTGTTGTATGTGTTTTACAGGCATATTCAGGACCCAGCAAGTCAGAGGTTGACCTGGAACAAGCCACCCAAAAGTGTCCTTGTAATTAAGAAGATTCAGGACGCCAGCCTTCTGCAGCCTTTTAAAGAGCTTTGCATCTTCCTCACAGAGGTCTGAATAGTTACTCACAGCCTGTAAAAATGTTTGTGATTGTTAAAATGCAGTTTGTGAAGTCTTTTTTTAATGTGTTGAAGACCTTTAAGTAGTTTCCTATATCGGTAGAGCTGTCTAGCCTGGATGACACTCAAAATGTCTCATTATCCACTGGCCCTTGCTTGCATTGTTGCGACATGCTTTTACATTCAACCTAAACTCATTTGTTGTCCCTGTCACATATTGATGCACCTTAGCAGAAAAAAATGATCGTTTACGTGGAGAGGAAAGTCCTGGAGGACCCCGCAATTGCTAACGACGAGAGCTTTGTGGCAGTTAAAAAGAGTTTTTGCACTTTTAGAGAAGGTACACCATAGGTTTTTTTTAAATCACTATCCACACATATATGACAGTGTTTTATTTCATCCCTGACCCATACTTTTGCTGTTGTACTTCTCACAGATTATGATGACATCTCCAATCGGGTAGACTTCATCATTTGTTTGGGAGGAGATGGAACTTTGCTCTACGCTTCCTCTCTTTTCCAGGTACTTGATTAAAGCCACATGAAACAAGCTCATTTTTATATGTTATGACAAAAGGACTGCTTAGATAAACATTTTTCTTCTGCAGGAAGCTTTTATGCGAATTCAGATTCAGAACACATTTTATTACACTGCAAAAAAAGGAAGTAAAATTGAATCTTGTATATGTGCAAGTTTATAATCTAATATTT
>JAOVVF010000035.1:7514275-7529372 GCA_028565595.1 Duopalatinus emarginatus | reverse complement strand
TATTCATACCACCAGGCAAAACTGATCAAAAACATTAATTTGGTGCATTATTAAGCTAAAATATTAAATCCAGAACAAAATTACAAAAGGGCATTCCCATGATATATCATATTAACTGTACATATTTAGGAAAGAATAAAATCAACTCAGAAGTTCATCACAAAATAAGCAGTAAATGTCATTAAAGATCACAGTTAAGGATTGACTATGAAGATTATAAGCAAGTTAAATTGCTCTGTGCAAGCACAGTGGTCAGTGAGTGGTTCACTTCACTTCTGAGTGGTCTTTAGTGTTAAGAATGTAAACTATTGTAGTTCATAATAAATCCATTAGGTTGTGTTGTTTCTTAGGTTGGACCTGCTGGTGATAATGAATGAACCCTACAGAATAGCAGGGGAAGGGCTGATATCTATAAGGATTTCATTTGCTCACAATCCATTAGTTTACTATTTTAACATGTAAAGTGATATATTTGTAGAAATTAAATCAAGACCCACATTTCTAGGCACAGGCGGCACAGTGGCGCTGTAGGTAGTAATTTTACTTGCTGTTTTATCCAATACCTACTTTGACCATTATATTTTTTCAGCCTGGTGACACATGCAGACTCAGTCTAAAACATATCATGACCTCAGGCTCAAATTTTCATAAAGGAAGTAATTCACCCTGCATGTCGTGGCCATGTCCCCCCCCCCCCCTTTTTTTTTTTTTTACTCTTACTCTTGTCTTTCAGCCTGCCAGATATTCCACCCCTCTGAATGGATCATTGAAAAAAGTACAAGGAAAAACTGACCAACCCTCAAAAAGGAGATTGTCATGCATGACTGGTTCTGGGGTCAGGTCAATGCAGAGGGAATGTAAAACTGTGTTCCTTGCATATGAATTGTACTACATTAGTATTGAATTATCCAAAAACAGATGCTAACCATTTAAAAGTCTGCAGAACTGCTTCACACAGGATGTCTTTGTTGCATCATTCTCTTAACACTGTTGTGCTTAAAAACCTGAGTTATGGTAAAATCTAAGGAATGGTGAGTTTATCTGCCAGAGGTAAAATCACTGAGATCACATTTTCACTTTATTCTGATGGTTGCTATATACACTATATATAAATATAAAACTTCTGTGCAAGGCCCTGGATGTTTTAGGTCATATAAAATCCCCTGGCTCCATCACTGTCCAATTAAAGCACAAAACAACTTTGGCTGCTACTGAATTATACTGAATTATAAACTTATAAATATATCAAAATATCAGTATACAGAAAGATATTTCTGCTTGTGTGTATTCTTGTGGACACGTGATGCCTTGAGAAATGAACGATGTTTAACACTATTGACTGGAAAGCAACAGTGCTTTTATGATGCTTTTAATAAAGCATGTTTTCAGAAAAAGTAGTAATACAAAAACCACAGGCTCAGACCACAGTGGTTAGTTTACCACACGACTGTTTATGTGCAAATGAGGCCAACCCAAAAGGCCAAACCAAAAGTAAAGTACAGCAACTGCCAGTCAGTAGACAGATTTAACAAGGCTAGGCTTATCTAAAATGTTTTGGTAAACAAAACAGAGTGAGCTAGGGCTAGGCTAGGCAGGCTAGGCATGACCATGGGTTTGCCAGGTCTAAGCAAAAACGACATTTCAAAAATACTAATAAATAAATAAATGAAATAATAAACAAGAAATAAATGAATAATGATGGTTATCCCACTACTGGGTCACAGGTGGTACTGGAGCCTACCTGAGCTTAACTGAACGGAAGCCACTGACTGATACACCCTTGACAGGTCTGCCATTGCAGGGCAGATATACGCACATTCATGTACACACACACACCTACAGGCAATATAGTATATCTAATTCACCTGACTGCATGTGTTGTCATACAGCCATGGGGAGAATGTGCTCTACACAGAAAGGATCATGGGCTCCTAGACGGAGAATAAAAACCCGGGACCTTTAGAAATATTTTCTACAACAGAAATGGTATTGTGTAATGTAGATTGTCGTTCACTTAAATTAATTATATTTAGTAAAATTTATTTGCTTTGAAACAAGATTTTGGTGGTTGTGGACAATTTTTATAAACTGTATAAAAAAAATCTTCAAAAAAATAAATGCACAACATAAACAAAGAACATATGATCCGCAATTGACATATCACAAAATCTGAATACAATCACAAAACCTGGATAAAAAATTGCTTAACAAAATATTATAGTGATAAATAATAATATAAAGAATTTTAATTTAATAATTATTTAAACTTAGCCATTAAATATAGATCACATGTAGTAAATTCTTCGCAACATACTACACTTAAGCTGTTACATAAATACTTTTACACCTATTAAACCTTTGGAAGATTTCACAGGAAGTTGCAAAAAAGAAAAAAGGTTTTTTCTTTTTTTCTTTCCCCCATTTTCCTTTTAATAATATTCACTGAGGCTACTCTGTTATTCACAGATTATGACAGAAAGTAAATTATTACGTTTGTAAAAAAATATTCCTCATGCATGGCAAAGATGGCTACTAGGTGGAGTAAGCTTGGTGGCTCTTTCCGTGCCTTTGGGGCAGCTGTAGCCTTGTGGTTAAGGAACCTGCCTTGAGACCAGAAGGTTCCAGGTTCCCTAGGTGCTATGAATAAGGGGGCTGCCCACCGCTCTGGGCACATGTGCTCACTCTGTTCATTAGTGTGTAAGTGATGGGTTAAACACAGCGGTGAATTCATAGTGGTCAGAAGAGTCTTCACCATTTTTTTCCAATCTTATGTTAAATAAAATTTAACTGTTAATAATTTAATTGCTAAATGTAGGTGAGATATTGCTGAGATGGCTCAACACATTTTAAAATAAAATGTCATTTTTACTTGTGCACACTGTGACTGGAGGTTGAGTAGCACTGCTCTGGCTCCACTCGTACTTCTTTTGTACTTCTTGTGGAATAATAATAATAATAATAATAATTATTATTATTATTATTATTATTATTATTATTATTATTATAAAAAAAAATTATAACATGCATGCCTTATGCATGACTGAAAATGTTTTCCTGGTTTCAACATAACACTATATTTTTTATACTCTTGCGCAGTTTGAGAATTTCCAAACCAAAAGTCACGATCACACACTGGCTGGGAAATAGCTTCCTAATTTGATACTTAGCACACTTCCTGTGAAGTTTCCAGTTTTCACCAACTGCAAAACTGAAGTGCCAAAAAAAAAAATAAAAAAAAAAATGGTACAGACAAGCCTATGCAAAATACATAGGCTGGTGGTGACTTCATAATGGTGTGAGGTTTGTTCAGCTGGCATTCTATGCTACCCCTGGGAACATCTCTAAAACATAAACGCTCCTTTCAGATGTGTTACACTGCTTAATGTCCTGCATTAATTTCAATAGGTAATGCCAAATTATGGTTACAGGAACACTCGTCTAATCCCACCTAATAAGATATATTCATATCTCAATGTTTTTGAACAGATCTGGAACACCATGCAATGCACATGCAATCCTACACCTCGGAATACAACAGAATTGTGGACCATTCTGCAGGAAGTATGGTGTACATTACTTACAGAATATGTCTGCAAGCTTTTCGAGTCTATGCCCTGTGGGAGAATTGTGTAACTGTGTAATTGGTGTAACACTTTTCAGACAGTACAGTGTACATAGATAGATATCGAGAGAGAAAAAGAGAGAGAGAGAGAGAGAGAGAGAGAAACCTGCCACTGTGTTTGACAGAATACATATAGCAACTTCATTCACAAACAGCATCCTTAACATTTGGAATCTGAGCCATTTAGAGAAGATTGTTTAAAATATATATTTATTAAAATGTGTATCACAAATACATGTTTCTGATAGTAATAAAAACATGCTATTAAAACAGGAAAAAAAATATGATGGTTCAACAGAAAAATGTCTTGTACAGCTCTTGCAACTGTTCTGGTGATTACAGCATGTAAAATAGTGCTGGAATCGACATTAAAAAATGAATATTCAATATAAAATTATATATATTAATTTTAAACAGTTAATAAACTTTGGTTTCCCTACAATAGGAATGGAAACAAAAAACACAGGAGAACAATGAACTTTTGTTCACGTTGGTTCATAACATTTCTTTAACACTGAGCTCATGATCTGTGTGACAATAAATCTGAGGTTAGTGTATAAAATAATATGACCCAAAAAATAAATAGGGTCAGAGTACAAGGCGCTTTAAAAAAAAAAAACAGCCGACAGAGGAAATCACCATCATATAAAGTGGCTTTGAAAGTCTGAGGTCAACAATCAATCCTAGTAATATTTACATGTTCTAGTTTAAGACAGTGTTTACGTGCGAATTTGTGTATCCATTTCACATTGAATCCATTGGAATGTCATCCTTACTCATGACTCACAGAAAATATGACCTTTTTACAAAGCAGTTAATATGGTCACTATCACAAATCTAACTACATTTTAATAGTGCCCTGTATATTAGATTCAGAAATTTATACCCAATTTCAAATAAAAAGACAATTCCAGATTTTCAAGTCTTTTTTAGGTCTGTAGTACCTAATGTAGTACACTTAAAGCTTTGCTTTGAAAGGTTGTTATGGTCCAATGATGTACTCTATATAGCCACGATTGCAAGGGACAGATACATGTTCAAACTCTGAACAAATGTTATCTGAGAGTGAAATCTTTCTTCATTCTGAAGATTAAGCCACAAATCTGAATTTAAAATCCTGGATTATTAATATAAAAGTATGTCAGGCATCATTGATTTGTAGGAACCCTGTTCTGTTATCTGGCATTAAGACTTTAACACCTGACAGTGATCTTAAGTGCTTCCCATTCCCAAATAGGATACAGCCTTACAGCTTGTTGAACATTTCAGCCTGATGCTGTGTGATCAGAAACTCTTTCTCTCTCTCTTTAGCTCTCTCATATATACATGTTATAAAATATATAAAATGGAGTGAGAGAATAGCATTTTGCATGCAATTTACAAACATTACACAGTTTGGCTGATATGTATCCAAACTTAAACTACTGAAATTAATACATGAGGTACATATCTAACATAGTTCAAGCATTCGGAAAGCCAGTATTCCAAAGCATATAAAAAAGAAGACGTAAAACATTAAGAGATAATGATTTAACCAATGAATGTCCAATCATTGGATATCTGTTGGATGAAATAGATGAAATTCTTATGCTTTACAGATAAAACTTTAGTACTTTCATATGGTCTCTTCTAAGAAGTTTCGAGCTGGATTTCTGAAGACTTTGAACTGACCTTGAAACATGCATAATGGCAGTGTGGGTTGGCTTAAATTGATCTTTTCCACTTGATGAATCTGCTTAAGTGAAGTTTTGGCCGGCTATAAGGGGACTGCACATGGAACTTGCTGGTCCTCTTCATAATGATCCTTACTGCTTACCTGCAGCAAACACTTTTAAGAGAAGCAAGAGAAAGACAGACAATCAGACACAGCAACATAACAAAAGAACTGTACAGAGTTATAATTCTATAGAACTGAATAAAGATTCGGTTCTGAAATGAAAAGGATTACTCTCAGCCTATCACTTAGAGTTACCCATACATTTGGTGGCATGATAGCTGACATTAGTCTGTTGTTTGGTTAGACTGCAATTTTGTTTTGCTGGTTTACTGGTAAACTTCTTTCATTCAACAAACCTTTGGCAAGTGTGTAGAGATCAGTAAAGTATGCAGAACATACAGCCAGTAAACAAATGATTATAATTTAAAACATTTTGTGCCCCACATTCAGTGTTTTTGCTGTCAGACCAAACATTCAAAACACACTATATGTCTGCAGTACTACAACTCTGTCCTTTGGACCAGTTTACTCCCTGCAGGTTATCTGAGCTGCTGGCAACTCTGCAACACAAACTATACAATTCAATTAATTTCTATTTGTATAGCGCTTTTAACAATTGACATTGTCCCAAAGCAGCTTTACAGAAATGATGGAAAGGGTTATATATTTGGAAAAATTTTATCCCTGATGCACAAGCCAGTAGCGACAGTGGCAAAAACTCCCTGAGATGACAAGAGGAAGAAACCTTGATTCAGGGATTATAAATATGTCTATTATGGTGTTCTATAGACTGTCCACCTCCATATTGGTTCAGATGAGGCTCCAAGAAGATACAGGGAGGTCAGAGTGGATCAGGCAGGTTTGGGAAGCATGGGGGAATCAGAAACCATCAATTTAGCTGCTTTTGCCACAACTGGGTTGGATCAGAATCATTCTGATATCTGAGAACGGTGTTATAGGCCTACATGCCCCTCAGTCATTTTATATTCCTTTGGCTCATTAAATTTATGTGTAACGTGAAACCAATCCAAACTAACAACCCAAATGTATCTGTTTGTCTGTGATTCTGACTCTGACAATGTGTCAGAGGCAGTGGTGGCTTAACAGGTATGTCTCTGGGTTACGACTGTTTGGCCCTTAACCCTCTGTGTGCTCCAGGGATACCGTATCATGGTTGACCCTGTGCTCTGACCCCAGCTTATATATTGAACGGTATACACGGCACTGTAATGTTTATGTGATATAAAGAATTCTTCTCTTTTTCTACATGGACCTGTAGAATAAGCAAATAAGTATACACAGTGGCTAAAAAAAACTAACTCTCTCTACAAACATGTTGATCAGAAAAGCAACTCACAGTGGGTGCAGGCTCACGAATACTGCACAGCTTCAAATGATAGGGCCAGGTGATGTTTTTCTAATCTCTAATGATTTTATACATTGCTTTGCTGCCACATGATTGGCTATGCTGATGACAGCATTAATGCACAGGAGTACCTAATAAAATGGTCTGTGTGTCCATGCGGTAGCTTTTTTTTTTTTAAATCAATCACTGCGATTTTCAGTAAACAAGCACAGCAGCCCTTACTTCTCTCCCGCAGACCCTGGCCGAAGCTGCGGTACAGACGGAACAAGCCCCAGAACAGCACGCACTTGATGGATAATGATATCACACAGCCCGTTATGGAGGCAGCTTCCAGTATGTATGTTTTACTCGCACCCCATTCAGAAATGATCTACGAGAAAAGCAAAACAGGTTTCAAATTCTCCAGAAGGCCTCACTTACATTTAGACATTTACTAATATATAATCTGTTGTAGCTGCAGCTGGACGATATCCAGCGTTCAACAGGATGAGGTACATGACGTAAACAAGAATGTCAAAAAAAGGAGTGGTTTTTTTTTGTATACATAGTCTTACCGTGTATAGCATGTAAATAAAATAAGCCAGCTGAGGTAAGTTCAGGAGTGCAAAAATCCAGACCAGTGGCTTCACTTCTTTTAAAACCTGAAGAAAACAGTGGAAAAGCTGATAAGAGACAACACCAATGTACAGGTAATAATCTGATAGTGATAATGGGCTTATTTGTCAAAGTTGCCAATAATCAAATCAAATCGTAAAACAAGCTTATGGCACTTCCACCTTTCCTTATGTACTGATTTAATGTTACCATAATCAAACCCACATCTGGTGTGTGTGTGTGTGTGTGTGTGTGTGTGTGTGTGTGTGTGTTGGGGAGTGAATTAAAATCTAAGCTAACCATTTTGACAAAAAAAAAAAGCCTTGCTCTGCGGATATATAGTCAATAATTATAGTAATGTGAACAAATTATTAATCAATCAGTAATAACATTAAACAGACCACTGGTAATCACAATTGCGTGTGGTAAACTCCTGTGAAGGGTTTAGTGTCAATGTATTGAGCATGGATTTATCACCTTATTAGTCCTTCATGTCAACTAACAAAGCAATAGCCTACAAGAGCAACCTTTAAGACTCCTGCATAATATCATTGTATGTTTTTTTAATTTATCTCATAATATTTGATTTTATACATTTCAGTAGTCTAAATGGCAGTATTTAATTATTTATTTTTAGGATTTGTTCAGGATGGACACTTTCTACATTTAATGAAATTAAAGATACTAACGTTAAATCTGATCTATTTGAGATGAACATATTTGGAAATAAACATAATGTCATGGTAAGTTCCCAAAGCACACCACGGCCTACACATACAGCCACCACCACCTGCCACTTCCAACACACCTCTAGATCTGTAAGTTCACCTTCACCTGTACGCTAATCATGCACACCTTCACACCCAATAGTAACAGACTTTGGACATTCACTCACTAAAAAAAAAGTTATGCCCAGTTGATCTTGTGGACCTTATACCAGCTTTAAGAACCTGGTTTTCTCTCCGATATCCTGTTTGCAGATAACTGACTGCCTGTTACGCTTCTAAAGACATTTATGATTTAGACGCCTATTTGTATCGCATGGCTAATGTAACAGAGGGCGGATAATAAAGCACTGAAACGTTTATGTTGGCCTGTTCCATGAAGGCATTAATTATACTGTATTACACATGCGTAAACAAAGTCTAAGTCTCTTGTGGCGAAAAGAATGCATTCAGTAGTTGACAAAAGGATTTCCAGGTCATTTAGAGGTCAGCTATCCACCACAGTTTATTATAATCCTTACTATAATATACAAACTTTAGTTCTCAGTTAACAGTCAGATCCTGTGAAACAGCTCTGATTTATAGAGACTTACAGCAACGGCTCCAATCACAGCAGTGATAATTGCCCAAACGACTCCAACTCCCAGAATGATGGTGTGAGGGATGGACACAGAGGTGCCTGAAGTCAGGATCAATATGCACAAGCACAGCTGGTAAAGAGAGCACAACACATCTGAACAGTCATGTCTCAGAATTTTTGTTTATTAAAAGTTTTTTCATGGGCCTCAAACAACTAACTGCAGTCTCATGTAAAAATGAAAATGAAACCATGACACCAAGATTTTTTGGGTAAGAGTTGGCACATCACAATCACAAATGGCGGAAGGCAGAGAATAACTAAAAAACTTAAAAACTTAAATATTACGATTACGTACGACCACAAATAATCTTATGAGTAGCTGACACTGTTTCATTCTAAGCATAGTCACATGACCCATTATAAAAGGGTGTGATACGTGTGCAACCAGCTTAGTGTTCTCAACCCATCAATCAGTTTTTCACTTGACTTCTTCAAGTTTCTATAGTACATGATTTATCTTTAATTTTTTCCCCACAAAACTCTTCATTTTTTGAAATGTGCATGAACCCACACCAGTGGGATCTGATGAAGGCACACATTTAGTAAATCACAAGACAGCAACACTGATATAAATTCCAATTTTTAGCAGGTTGTATCGAGAATTCCTTTCTGTAATTGATATTAATATTTGACGAACAGTTGCGCACTTTAACATTTTGTTAGACAAGCTTGAGATTTTGATTACAGTGCACATTTGGCATGGCACTGTTTCAAGAACCATATGCAATGTCACCATGTATATTCCAGATTTACACTGATTTCTTATGAGATCTTATTGGTGACGGGAGAGACAGGCTAGTCTTCTCTAGCATATCCCAAAGACTTTCAGTAGAGTTGAGGTCATGACTCCTCATGCTCAGTGAATCACTCACCGCAAATGAAATATTTGAATAATTTGATAACCAGAAGCAAACAAACACACACTTGCAACCGAGGTCAAAAGTTTGCATGAACTTCTAATGGAAAAGCATGTAATGTAATTTCAGTGAATTTTGCAGTGTTTTTTTTCTGTTGGAAAACACATGATTGGCATACATCTTTTTATTAAAAAGCTACTGGCACAGCTATTTTATGAAAGATCTTTGGAAAATCAAACAAAAGTGAACATGGGTCAATGACATATAAGGGTTTTTAACTAGATTATTTTAAAATACAAAAAATCTGAGTAATTTTTGTAATCGTTTAAATATTAATAATGTTGTGTACACATAAGTTCATATAAAATAAAATAAATTAAGCAATTTTAGTGTTTTTTAATCCAGAATAATTGGCCATGACTTTACTTTACATTTAAAATGTCATGTAGTATGACTGTGATTTCTCTTAAAATAAAAAAAGAATTCTCAGTTATATAATAATGTTCAGAAACAGACAATTTGCATTGCTTTTAGATTTTGTAAATAATAATCACATATCTTTGTTCAATAAATATCAAAGTCACCTTCTTAAACTACTTACTTAACATGCTTATATATCCTGTAAATCACATATAACTAATAAAATGTTTTAAAACCTACAGTTATCCTACAGTAAACCTACATGCATCAGTAATTTATATTTTTTGCCACATAAACTAGATATTTTATTTAGAATTGAATACTGTTACTTCTATAACTGGTCACACTACATGATATTTTGGCACTTTAATAAAAGAAAAATAACAATTAGCCAATGTTTTATGAAAGGTTAAAGTACTTCTATATATGAGAGAGATACTACAAATATATGTCATCTTTTTATGCATTATTATTATTATTATTATTATTATTATTATAGTATTATTTTAAACAGAAGAAAATGCAGTTAGACATTATGTAGACATTATGTCATTGACCCTATCCACATCTGACGGTCATCACATTTTCTAAACTCAGTAAAACTACTATTTTACTAAATCATCATTCTAGTCTTGGCCAGGTTCCAGTTTCCATTCACTAGTCAGCTTTCCCCATCACACGACAGCTAAAAACTCAGGAAGGTGAAGACTGGTTCAACTGACACATGTGAAGTGCATCTTCACACGTTTTGAAGCCAGCCGCGTGCCGCTCATTCTGTGTCTGTGACCTAAATTAAAAAGGGCAGCGGCAAACCAGTGACTGAGGTAAGGGCTAACACTATTCTACCACCACTATGCCACCACCAACATGCTTCTCCTTTTTCTCCGATAAAGATACGTCTTGTCATTGTGGCCAGATAAGCTTTTTGTTTGGTAATGTGATTAGCTACAAACAACACTCAAGCATGAAGGTGGAGATTTTTGAGTCCACCACCTCTTATGTTCCAGGTGGTTTTAAGTCACCAGGTTTCTGGTTAAGTTTGGATTACAATTTGTGAAAATTTCCCCTGAACTTGCATTTATTACTGATTTGCTTTTGCATTCCCATTATGTCACAGAAATCCAGCGACAACCATGTCCTGCATGTTCAATATGTGCATGGAAACAGTAAGCCTCAGCCAGACATGGACATTTGTTCTTTCCTCGGTTATTACAGCCACAATTAAAGGAAGAACTCACCTGCGCCTGAAGATCAAAGGTCACCATAGAGAAGCAGAGATTGAGCAGAAAGTACTGCTCCTGCAGGCGTTCAAAAGCTCCGCCCACCCTGAACGCCATCATGTTGGGTCTTAGGACAAGCACCAAGGTGCAGATCAGATGCAACAAACCCACACATATGACGCACACAAACCGCACCTGCAAAACAACTCGTCATAACCTGAGTGTCAAATTTCACTAGATTACAGCCCTAGTGTGCCAAAAACACATGTTCGCAAAATAAAGTCTCTGGATTATCTGGCCAAAAACTATTTTACTGATAAAGCTACACATTTTCTTTTGGTTTCTTCTTATTGTCATATTAAGTCTTTACGATTGGCCTGGCCATTTCTATGACAGGATAATTGAAGTGTGTATGCTGGCACGGTTTACAACCTTGTGATCTAGTTCAACTCACTTCCTTTCTGTGTAATTTCACATATCTGTACTTTCAAGCTGCTCTTGGAAGTTTTACTTCTGCTTTTGGAAAGCCCCTGTTACTTTAGTTGAGCTGCTTGCAAAATTTCTTAATGGCTATGAACATCCAAACCGCTACACCCTAGGAATAAGTTTACTGTGTCTGTGTTGGTGTTGAAATAACGGCCTCATGTACCATCAGAAGCTTATTTCTCTTTTCATGTACGCTGAAGTTGACGATAGAGCGCACCATGACCACCAGCACGCACACCCCAAAGATAATCAGCTCCTGACGGTTTTCTTGCAGCACACCTCTGGTTATGTAGTACATGCAGAACACTGGGGAAACATCACAGACAAAAACCATATACACGTTATAATTACATGCTGTTGTATTCTTCGGTTGTATGCGATATAGGCATTTTCCCACCATTTTTTCAAAATGCACTACAATAGCAGGAAAAGCTATGTGAAAGTGTGAAAGTGAAGTGAAAATGAACTACCTGCCTACTGTGCTTGCACACAGAGGAATGTGACCTCTGCATTTAACGCATTTGTGCAGAGAAACATACACAGACCAGCAAACACCAGAGGGCACTTACTCGGAGTGGGGCAGCCCCAAACCATGGTGTCCGGGGAGCAGTTGGGGGATTAGGTGCCCAAGGTGCTCAAGGGCACTTCACGCACGTCTTGTCCATTGCAGGGATTGAACCTGCGACCTTCTAGTCACAAGACCAGTTCCCTAATCACAAGACCACGGCTGCCGCGTGTCTTTTAAAATTAAATGCTATCGAATGTGACCTATTATATGGCAACTGCAATACTTGGGAAACATCCTTTAATATTTTACATCCTTTAATATTATACACGTGTTTGAGTATAACAACTGCCCTTAGACCTTAACTATGAGATTTCAGTGAAACTTTTCCACACTTTTGTCAAAACAGAAATCACATCATTGCTTCCTGTAAATCATTCAGCACTCAGTTATTAGGACTTGCACAATCCATTCATACCAGACTAGAACAACTGGTCAAAACCATGTTAAACAGAAGCAACAGAAAAATAAAAGTGGTTATGTAGGATGCTGGTTATATATATTACATATTTGGTATCTAAGTCATGTTAAGGAGCACAGAAGCGGATCCTGCTCTGTGAAAAAAAAAAATCGGTTCCTTACGGATGCCTATAAGCTGAACCAGCGAGACAGTGAGGTCATCATCATCGCCGTCTTTCCACTTCTCTAGTGCGATGTTGATTATAGTGAGGATGAGGAGCGCCAGCATGGAGATGTGTGTGAAGCAGAAGTAGATCTTCACGAAGCACTGGAGCTCCGACCACTGCTTTATCTGGATAGACGAAGAAGGGAAAAAAGATAACAGTGCTGAATGGGATGTGGAAGTGTGAGTTCAGGTGAAAATAGTCCAGAGTCAGAGACGTACTGGTCCACATGGGGTGGGGATCAGCTCCCCGTGCCTTGGCCTCAGGTTTGGAGACGGGAGCTCGGTGCTGTCTTGGTGCTGAGGCAGCAATGGACTGCAAAGTCAAGAATAAGCATATTGGTGTATTATTATTATATACACAAACGCACACACAGAGACTCTGTATATGTATGTATATATATATATATATAGTCTGTCCATATTAACAGTATACAGAAGTAAAGTTTTGAAAACCTCACGCTCTGCATCCTGATTAATCCACTCTGATGTTCATCACTCATCATCACTGATGTCCACAACCCAGTCTACTATCCAAATATTATTTTTTATAAATGTCCTGTGATGATAATCACTTATTTTGTCTTTGTTTTTCACCCAGAAAACTTCACTAGTAACACTCCGACCAAAATGGTTCCCACATTACAGTGGCATCAAATAACTGTATCTGAGCCCTACGTAGTGCACTCCGCCTGAGAAAAGGGAGGCGTTTGTAACTAGACACCAGATGTTTTTAGCTTCTTGCTAACCGTCAACCGTCGCAACGAGCGCATTTTACTGAGCACTTACCGAATCTCGTCCATTGCGCCAAATCCAAGCAGGACACTGATGCCTTTATCTGTACATCTGTCATTGACTTTCTGATATCACTTGCTGTCGGTGCATTAAAAGAAAACATGAAGTAACAGAATGGGTTGGACTGGGAGATGACAATACGCCTACTTCCGCTTTCACATCGAAGCGTTTTTACCAATCAATAATGCGTATAAAATTTGCAGTATATTCATATGTATCTACCTTAATTAAAAAAAATGTTTTCTGTAAATACGCCAAATAATATGTTATATAATTATTTATACTAAATGTACCACATTACTATATGTACACACTAACTGAAATTATATTTATTAAGAAAACGTTTTTCTGCGCAATATTACGCCGCTAGTAACAAAAAAACACTTTTCTACGAACGGGCCAACCGCGGTTAAAAGGCAGGTTACATAACAAATACATCCCCACTGTAAACATAGTGCACTAGAAACGATTCGGCTGCACAATTTCGAGTGCGCTAGAACAGGAAGTAGGAAGCGGTTTGGGATGTGGTGTCTGATAGGAACATGGACACGTTGTGCGGGAGCAGAGGAAGGTTCATTATCCGTGGTGAATAACAACAAACCGCCGGAGAGGTTGTGTTAACTCTGGATTTGTTGGACATGTGATTGTGCGGACCACACAGCGGCTCGATACCTGATTTCAAAGGGGTGCTGTTATAACATTAGCCGTGTTAGCTTAGCGATGGTGGAGCTTGTTGTTGGAGAGCTGGTTTAGAAGAGCACTATGTGGCAGGTAACGTGGCTCTTGACTTTTACTTTGCACTTGATTAAAGACTGGTGGTGTGATGCCTGGTGGCCTGGACTTGCTGTGTTTGTCTTTACTGCTCACACTGGAGATGATCGACTGTCTGCTCGGTTTCCTCTTTGTGCTTTGTGTTCCTCATTGTTCAGTCTTACCTGACTGTGGAGTCCAGTACAGGATCAGGACTGCTGCTCGTTATCTCCTGTATCTCCTGTATAGTCTTCCTCCAGATGTTAATAGGCACATCTGTAAAGACTCTGTTCACACTAACCCACTTCATTCAGGTTCACTATTCTACCTGTCACACACTCCTGGTGAAAATATCATCAAGATAACTCAACGGAAAAGTTAGACAATATGTCGCGTCCATGAAGGAAGGCTACCTTAAGCCCCGCCCAGTTGCTCTGGCAACATGTCGCCTAATTAGCGTTAAAAGAGTCATATTTAACATAAAACACACGTTTTCAACGTGTATTTGTGTATGTGGAGAAACTACAAACTGTAAAATAAGACAAGCCGATCAGTGTTGTGAAGAAAACACGGGATTTGACGAGCTGTTCAGATTTTGCGCCCTTTGCGACGTCACAGTAGGAGTTCTGTGTTCCACAGAACACTGCATGGTTCCACAGAGCACTGCATGGTTCCACAGAGCACTGCATGGTTCCACAAAGCACTGCATGGTTCCACA
>JAOVVF010000035.1:7448909-7482123 GCA_028565595.1 Duopalatinus emarginatus | reverse complement strand
ACAACACATGTTCATTTGGGTGACACAGATCCCTTGCTATAAAAGAGATTGTATAACATATAACCAAACGGAAATTCATTATAGCTATGACATGAAGTCTGATTTTGTTGAATTTTGTCGACTATTCACTAATGGACATTGTACACATTTGACGTAATATTAATTGACTTTTGCTAGACCCAAAATTTTAGATCTAAGGCATTTCATTATATACTTGTTTATAACTGTTTTGTCCCTGTTATAGCAAATACATGGTTGTTCAACTGGACAAACATCATTCAGTTACACTTCAAAGAAGTCGAATTAAAATAAATAAAAGACTCCTGATTTGTTGCATTATCATTATTTTTCTGTAACGCTGACTATGTGTGTTGAAGAGATTGAGAAGTAATATTCAATAAAAGCCTTTAATATTGCCAAATGAGTAAGGTAATCTTTCAATAAATACACAAAAATTATACAAATTCATTAAGCTATCATTTATGTGCATTCATACAGTCAGTGAGTTGTATACAATAGAACAGAACAGAACAGAACAGAACAGAACAGAACAGAATAGAATAGAATAGAATAGAATGCCTTTATTGTCACTATACACATGTACAATGAGATTAAAGGCAACTTCTTCACAGTGCAAACATGTACTAAAAATAAATAAAACAAAACGGTCCATCAATAGGGTTTTATGTTCACTTAGGAAAACTAGAAAAAAAATATGCTATAGAGTATTGTACAGCTATATATTGTATATTGTATATATATTGTATTGCACTCTTAAGTATTGCACAGTAAAGAGAGAAAAGACTGATGGGCAGTGATAGTGTTCACAGTATAAATATATTGCACACAATATATAAATATATAGCACAGTAGTGGGATTCAATATATTATGTATTGCACATTAGGTGAGTAAGTCCAGGGGGGTTGGAAGGTTAAGAGAGAGAATCAGTGCATGTGTGTGTTATGAGAGTGGTTATGGCTTTTGGGGGGAAAAAAAACTGTTCTTGAGTCTGTTTGTCCTTGTTCTGATGCACCTATAGCGCCTCCCTGATGGCAGTAGGTCAACCGGTTCAAAGCCAGGGTGGGAGCTGTCCTTGGTGAAATTTTCCACTCTGCTGAGGCACCATGAGGTGTAAGTGTCTGTCGGGAAGGGGAGAGGGCAGCCGATGATAACATAGACGATAATAACAGAGTATAAGTTTAAATGTTACAAAAAGAAATACATTTTAATGACATCTTGTCATTCCATACAGGGGCAGCCCTTAGGAAGCCCTTATGACCAGAGGTTCCTAAGTTAGATTCCCTCACCAACAAGAAATGACTGAAGTGCCCTTGAGCAGGGCACTTAAACCCCAACTGCTGCGTTCGCTAGCTTGTGTGCTTCACTGCACTGATGGGTTAAAGGAGGAGGTCAAATTCCTCAGTGTGCAAGCACAGTTGTCAATGAGTCACTTCACTTCAAAAGTAGACATGACCATATGATGAACAATTCACAGTTTCTGAGTATTTAAGTTGTCCACTAGATGGCAATAAATATCTGGCGATCCGGCTGTGACCCGGAAATACTTCCAGACGACTGAACGGAGCGTTTTGTTTTTCCGGTACTTTAAAAACGCGCCGAGTAACTTACAGGTTTGTAAACTGTTCCTGTAATACACTTATACTTTCTTTCATTTACTCCTTATGTTGTTTAAAATATTTTATTAAATGTTTACATGTATTTGTCTGATAGCCAGTTAGCCAAAACTCGAGTGACACTATCGTGAGTTAGATTAGCTAGTTAGCCGATTCGTTACTATTTAGACTGCTTGTTAAAGCGGATTATGTATCAAACAGCGTCATTGTGTATATGTAGTGCCCTAACTAGGGCGTCACGGTCCAATCTACGCATGCAGGTTGAAGTGCACTAAAGTTGTGTATATGGAGACATTTGATATTTAGCCCCACGTTATTTCGCGAGTGGTCGCTCTGCTAACGTTACCATTGAATGCGCGGTTACAGTTCACAGTTTGTGTTAAATAAAGCCTAGATTTGTCCAGTTAGCCTTGATGCTATGTAGTTATTATGTGAAATCCGGATTATCTTTAGTAGTTAGCTGGCTAAATAAACCGTAGCGTTGATGATGGGTTTTGATTTCTGTAGAATGCTAATCACACTTAGCTTAGCTTTAATCTATGGTTATGAAACATGTTGCCATGGAGCCATTTATTTAAGTGTAAAATAAGTTAGTGTAGGCTAAATTAACAAATGTTATTTAGATGTTACAGGATTAATTAAATATAGTTAGGTCAGCATTGTTTATAAAACTAGTTTTTGAAGTTTGGATTAAACAAGTATGTGATATTGGTGTAATTATTAATTGTAATTATAGTATTAATTATAATATTTTTATAATAGTAATAATGCATGGTAGGCTGTGTTTTTCACTACTGTAACATTTTAAACAACCACAGACCCCCCCCCTTCCTTGCATTTCCCACTGCGATCAGTCAAGTATCTATCTATCTTGCTTTAAGAGTGAAATCTATAGCGTCCTAACCCTGAAGAGCTAGTGAGAGTACATATGCAAACCTAGAGAAACATAGGAGCCTTTCACATGTCTCTGTTATGAGTCTGGGGCAGCCGTAGGTTGTGGTTAAGAAATCAGCCTTGTGATTTGGTTAGTTTCCTGCACCGACAAGACGTGACTCAAGTGCCCCTGAGCAAGGCATCTAACCCCCAAATGCATGAATGGGTTAAATGTGGAGGTCAGAAAAATCTCTGCGTGCTCACTGTGTTCACTTTTACTTCACTGTTTAGGCCAATTTCAGATTGGAGCTTGTTGAGAGCTAGTGAAAGTACATATTCAAAACTAGGGAAACATGGGACCGTAATAAAAAGAATCTAATTTGGCATGGGTTTAATTCTGTCACAAATCATCTCCTCAAACCTACTTGAGCTGTATGTTCATAAATACTCTATTAAGCTGCATGTAATTTCTGGGAGCGCTCTGGGATGCTCTGAGCATCCTGGGTCTCTTAATCAGTTAAGAAGTACAGTCTGACTGACATACTAAGAATATGAAAGCCAGAGAAAATATCAGGCACAGATACAACACAAATGAGCTCAATTAGTTATCGAGCAAAGTTTTTGCAACTGCTGCTAAACAGTTATCCCTGTCTCACTGGTTTCTTGCACTTTTCCTGCAGCTCGTTGTGACTTGGAGCTGATGGGGGACGAAAAAGACACCTGGAAGGTTAAAACACTCGACGAAATTTTACAAGAGAAAAAACGCAGACGAGAGCTTGAGGAGAAGACAGAACCTAAACGCCTGAAAAATGTAGGCAAAGTTTTGTGCTCTAGGTACAGCTTTTTTTTTTTTAAATGGCTTGGAGTTTACCTAAGGAGGTATCCTTTAGTCTTTTTACTCATGTTTAACATCTGCCATGCCTGTTGATCGTTGGATCACACGTGGGTCACTATTCACAAGCCTGAATAAGCCAGTAGCTCACTGGTACGAAGTCACGATTGTTTCAGTTATCTCAGGTCTCAATTGTCTCAACGCTGTTACCTTATTTAGTTACAGATATTCCAGGTCTCCATTATCTCGGATTTAAAATACTGATCTTTTGTCTATATAAAATATACTTCAGGCAAATGACAACTAGGTTATAATCAAAGGACAGTCTCAGGTCCCAGTTATCTAGGTTATCTCAAGCCACAGTTGTCTCTGTTGGAACCATGTCAGAGGCAGAGTAGGATACAAGTGCTGGAAGATTTTACTAAATGAGAAATCGGCAGACAAATCCAAAAACAATCCAACACGTGAGCCAATATCAAGCAGAGGTCAGGCGATCAGAGTAACACGGGCTAGGCAAATGCAAAAATGTAAAAAAAAAAAAAAAAAGAATATACTGTACGTAAACAGGAAATGAGGCTTAGTATGAATGATTATAAAAAAACCCAAATAATTAATTTTTTTTAATGGAACTGAGGGCAAGGGTTGCTTTTGTGGACCGCAGCAGTATGAGGAACAGGTGTGTAGACTAAAATACAGGTGATTGTGCGCATCGGTGTTGCTGGGAAGTGTAGTCAGCAGCCTTTTTTTAGGCCGTCAGGAGATTTGGGAAACATTGTGTTGTTGAGTTGTGTATTGAATGCGGGCTGCTAATGACAATCTCAAGTTACCCCAGGTCCTAGTTATCACAGGTGTCACTTATCACAGTTACCTCAAGTCTTATTTCAAGTCGGCTTTTGCAAGTTTATCTTAAGTATCTGTTGTCTCAATTATTTGAAGTCTGCTATCCTAAGTCTCAGTTCTCAAGCCTCAAATCTTAATTATCTAGTTTTATATATTTAAAGTTGCCCTTATTAAGGCTCAGTTATTTCTTGCAGCTCATCCTATAGACAGCAGAGGGCTCTAAATGTTGCAATCTGTTTTCTCTTTGGACAGACGGATGATCGGGAATCCAAACGTGACACTCCAGAAGAGGGAGAATTACGGGACCACAGAATGGAAATAACAATACGCAACTCTCCATATATAAGGGAGGACTCAACTGAAGACAGGTGGCTAACTTATCCTCCTTTACTACTATGAAATGATGTGCTGTAAATGCTATAAAACGTTGCAATCGCATCTATATCATATATACTTACATTCAGGAAAAGGAATGTAAGTATATATCATATATACTTACATTCAGGAAAAGGAATGTAAGTGTAAGTTTGCTTATGTTTTAATAACTTTATGATGTTTTCTGTTTATTGTAGAGGAGAAGAAGATGACTCTCTGGCTATTAAACCTCCTCAGCAGATGTCCAGAAAAGATAAGGCATATCACAGGAAAGAAGAAAAGCGGAAGGATAAGAGGAGGCGCCGGAGTCACTCTGCAGAAGGAGGTAGCCATCATTGCTGGGGTTACTAAGTAGTAGGTCTTAGACTTTTTCATTCTGTAAAGTAAGTGTTGTTTCACAGCAGGTAAGCACCTCCGCGTAAAAGACAAGGAGAAGGAACGGGAGAACGAAAGGCGGAAGCGACAGTGGCAGGATGACAGCAAAGTTCGCAGGGACTATGAAAGACAGAAGCGGCGCGATCAGGCAAGGGCCCACTCACGGAGAGAGAGGTAAATACACACACGGACACAAATACAAGTTTTCTCTTTTCTCTATTTGTTTAGAATACAGAGAGAGGCAAGGTGGATGCAGTGACCTTGAAGCAAACAATGGAGTAAGTGTTGAGAAAGAAGGTCTTTTTTTTTTTTATTAAAATTATTTAAGGTAATTAAGGTATTAAGTAACACTATGATAAGACAAAAACCCAAACCAACCATCTTTTTATTATTTTTTTTTTATCTGTTTCATTTCATTTGGTCTGTGGTTTGTTTTTTTGTTTGTTTGTTTACATTATTAGACTTTTAAAGTACAAACCGTAAATGAATAAAGGTAAATCTAAATGGGTGCCTGTATGAAAAATAACAGCACAGGTTGTGGACTCCGTCACTGCAAGTTTGTCATAAGTTTGAGTTCTGTGGTGTTTTTTTGCTTTGTATGTAGCTCCTCGAAGCTTTTACTCATGTTTATATTATTTTTATTATATTTTATTTTCACACATGCTGGAAAATGTGGTTACTGAAGAGTTCACAATCAATAACATATGATTTATGGCAAATTATCCAGCCAGGTGAGGGGAAAAAAAAGTGTAAAATATTGCATTGTTGGTTAGAATGTTTTATTTAACCATAAATCCAATTCTTGTATCAGGCTAACGTCATCGCACATTTTTATTTGACTGCTTGTGGTATATTTGGAGTAGAATGTAGTTTTCTTGATGCACTGTAAATAAATGTCACAAAAAAAAGCATGATCTAGCCAATATGGATCAATAAAGCAACATCATTTTACCACCATATAAATTAATTGTAACCGTGTTTCTTTAATGAAGAGGAGAACTTCGTCACTTTATATCCATTTTTCATAATCAGCTTTGTGTGAGAATGACTGACTGAAATTGGTACGGATTATATTGCATTTAGTGGCTCAGAGTGCTAAGTTACTGGGTTTGTGATTGATCAGCTAAAGAGCCTTAGGGAGATTTGGTTGCTGCACACTTGGAGCTAATGAATTGCAACCCACTGACCTGTTTTCCTGCTGCATCCTCAGGGACCGTCTGGAGCAGCTGGAGCGCCAGCGCGAGAGGGAGAGAAAGCTGCGAGAGCAGCAACAAAAGGAGCAGAGAGAGCACCGTGAGCAGAAAGAGAGGGAAAGAAGAGCTGAGGAGAGGCGCAAGGAGCGGGAGGCACGACGAGAAGGTAGTACTGTATACTTGTCATGTATAATGGCAGCATAATGATGAGGGTTTTTTTTTAAACAAACACACAAAAAATTATTTAGAAGGATATTTGTGCAAATGTGAGTTTATATTAGATTAAGCTTAAAGCTCTTCCTGTTTATGCAGGTCCCCCTTCACACCACCGGGGCAGCATCCTGGAGGATTACGGAGCCAAGTCTAGACACCGCAGCCGTAGCCGAAGTCCCGCTCGTCTACAGAGAGAGCAAAGACCAGAGAGTAGTGAACAGAGAAGACCAGGTTGGTAAAACCAAGTCAAACACATCATACTTGTCATAACGGATTGCTGTATAAAGTTAGTTTCACCATAATAATCTCTCCAAAGCAGGAACTGATGATCCCAAGCACTGTTGATCAATGATCTGACCTGTTAATTCCATTATCCTAAAAGTAGCCCAGAAATGTCAGTAAAAAATCGATGTTGCCTTAAGGTGCAGTATCACGGTGTAAACATAGAAAAGCAATTAATACGTCTCTTTTTGTGAAGCCTTGTGGAGGAAAAGACTCCTGTAATTAACATATTAACATCGTTTTTTTTTTTTTTTTTGCACAGTCATTGGCTTAAAAATAAATCTAGCTTTGCTGCGAGTGTTTCTAAAGAATTTGGACAGTGTATCCTGTTTAGTGTAATTAGTCAAACAGTTAATTGGATTAGATTATTGTTTTATTTGCATTGCAATTAATCAAGGCCTATTGTAGAAACTTGCTTGATTTACAATAAAATAAGAATTTTCTGATAAAACAAACTAGACTAGAGAGAACTGCTGGTTTAAAACAGTGTAACTTTCGATTGTCTAGCCATTTTCACCCTCTTTGCACAATTTTTTATTTTTACCTTTTGTGCTGTTACAATTAAATTGAATAATATTAGAATTGACTCTGATTTGCTATTTGATTTAGCCAATATTAAAAAAAATATTTTTTATTTTATTTTTGTTGAGACACCAAGGTTAATTATACAAAAAAACTGACTCCTCTGGGTGATTTCTTGGTAAGATCCCCTTTGGCTTGCAGTTACAGCTTCAAGCCTTCTGGTTAATGTCTCTATCAGATTTGCACATCTGGATCCTCATATTTTTGCCCGCTCTTGTTGGCAAAATTGCTCAAGATCTGTCAGACTGGATGGAGACTGTTGGTGAACAGCAATTTTTATGTCTTGCCTCACATATGCTCAATCAGATCTAGGCTTTGACAGGGCTGTTCTAGCACATCAAAATTCTTGGTTTTAAACCACTTTAGCATAGCTTTGGTTGCATGTTTAGGGTTAGGAGGTGAAGCTGCACATCAGTCACGAGTCTCTTGGAGCCAGGAAAAGCGTTTCATCTAGGGTTGTCCTGTATTTGCACTGTGGCATGTCTGGCCTATGATTGTCCTGTAAACAGCTTCCACCATCTAAGCTGTGGATCTCTCTCTATCTTTCTGTCACTAACTTTTGATAGATGGTCCCCTCTAGGCAGAATTGCAGTAATGTTCCCTGTTGTCTTTTCCCTTTTAATAATGCTTTAATTGTGGTTTATAGGATGTTCAAAGCCTTGTTTTTTTTGTTTTTTTTTTAAATAACCAAAACCAGAACTTCTTCCCAGATTTACTTTTGATAATTCTGTGGTGTTCATGATGCTGGTTGTTTTGGCCGTATGAGAACTAAGCAATAGGGGTGAATACGTACACAACCACAAATATAAATGTTTATTTTAAGTACTTGCAGATATTATATTGATTTTTCTGTCTTCACTTTGATATTGTAGGTTATTTTGTGTGAATTTTTGATGTACAACCTGGAGCTGAAATGCTTTGTTTGACTTAATAATGGCAGATTGTTTATCAGTCATAAGTATAATTTATATCCATTTAATTTAATCCTGTGTTCTTTTAATGAGACAAAAAAGAATACCTGCTAGAAGCAACTGTTAAGAATTAACTACACTTGATCAAACATGATTAGAATTATTGGTCAGAAAATAGGATCAGGCTCAAGGCTTTCCCAGATCAGTTATGAGCTAAGGGTCGAGGCCCTGGCAGTGGTACTGTTACAATTTTTTACATCTATCTATTTATTTTAGGGCTGTCAAACGATTAAAAATTTTAATCGCGATTAATCTCAGAATTTCATATAGTTAATCGCGTTCAATTGCATTTTTTATAATATATGTAAATGAATAAGGCTTTAAAGTGAAATGTTACAATTAAAATGGCGAACACATGTTTTTGCTAAAAGTACTTGTTAAAAATTGCTGGGACAAGAGAAAATGGTAAGGGAGTTTATTCACTCACATACTAGGCAGTACGGAACATACAAAACACAAATGAAATAAAACTTTTAATTTAACAGATCTTTCACCATCACTCAAACTTGGGCTGCATCTGAAATGCCATACTCCTATACTAATTAGTATGCGACACGATATAGTGCGTCCGAATACCTACATAACAAGTAGTATGTGAAAGGTTCCTGGATGTCCTAAGTATGCTATTTCGGACGCAGCCTTACTCTTACTGAAGCAGCGTGCGACAACCCTCAACATGAACTACGGGTGAATCGCAGGGCCAAATTAGAATTTGCGTAAACGGCACTATTTTTTTAAATCGCGATAATTTGTGATCGCGTTAATGTGTTATCACGTCAACTTCGACAGCCCTAATTTATTTATTTATTTGCAGGTGCACACCTGTTACATCCTGCCAAAGTTTTTAAAGTCTCAATTCATAACCACCGAGCTAGCATACCCAGACAGAGTCTCACAAACCACACCATATGTGGTTTTCCTAAAGCCATTATAAATCCACCCTGACTGCACTAGTGTACTACTTTGAGATAATTGCAGTTCTGCAGTCTGTAGTTTCCATATGGACTTTCAACAATATGATATATATTTATATTAGGCTAACATTACATCTATTCAGACACTTCCGTTTTCCATTTTCTAGACCAGACAGGGTCTTTGTGGAGCTGGTAGCACTGCTTTTCCTGAATAATAATAATAATAACAACAACAACTATTGTAACAGGTTTGGTTTACCTTGTATATTTATCACATTGACCCTTAATAGTTTAAGAAAGCTAAAAAAAAAAAATACCTACCTGATATGGCCTGAGTATTCCACTGCCATTTTATTAGCCTAGTCGCTGGCTCAAAGACAAGTAGTCTGCTACTTTTGCAACTGTTATGGTAGCTGTTAATAAGTGCATATAAGTTTATTTCCATGCTATAAAGTGAGTTCCAGCCAGAGCTTTTCCTCCAGATCTTAATGGACTATTCTAACTCGGCTTGTGTGGTAATAAGACACTTTTAGTGGCGTGTGCTAGCCATTAGAGTTCTCTCACTGGCGGAGTATGTTGTGCGGTCTGCTGCTCGGAGGCCATTAGATCACGCGGTTTCCTTCGCAGTGTTTGCGAGATCACTGCAAAAGTGATAAGCATTCCCAACATTGTGCCCAGGCATTATGTAACAGTTGTGTGGTTTTTTTTTTTGTTTTTTTTTTTTGTTTGTTTGGTTTTTTTTTTTCCCCAAATCCGTTTGTAAAATACTAATATTGATTTCAGGAACACTTATTTTTTTGTCCTCAGTAAAGGAAGAGAAGCAAGAGGATTTACTGGCTGATCTTCAGGATATCAGTGACAGTGAGAGGAAGACTAGTACCGCAGAGTCTTCAATTGGTAGGCACATACATGCACAGACACAAGAAACTGAAATCAGCAGACCTGTTTTGTCTGCATGAAATTCGTCACCAATGCCTTATGAACGTTTGCAATTATAGGCTCAGCTTCCGGTTCTGAGGAGGAGGCAGAGGAGGAGGAGGATGAAGAGGAGGAGTCAAGCAGCCAGAGTGAGGAAAATGGAGAGGGAGAATCAGGATCTGATTCTGAAGCAACTGATCAGAGTGCAGGTCAGTATCTATCCGGCCCCATTGTAGTCTGCTAAACCAGCACTGCAGGTCAGTGTTTGAGTTATTCTGGCAGTAATAAGTCACATGACTTTCCAGATTGAACACAATACCGATTATAGAGGTGGAAGTTATTAATGCGTAATTCACATTTGTCTTTGTTATTATTAGACGTGAGTGAAGAGGAGCAGTCAGAAGAGGAGGAAGACGAAAGGGAGAATGGCAACCACATACCTGCTGGTGAGGGTGGGCTTACAGAGCCAGACACTATATGACTCATTTCAGTCTTTTCGTTTATGGGCTTCTTTTTTTTTTTTTTTTTTTTTCTTGTCCTGGCTGCTGCATAGGCCAGTATATTTGCTCTGGCCTCTCATCCTGAAAAGCAGCTGTTACAGGGGCTTAGTGCTGCTTAAGAATAAAGAATTGATCACACAAAACAATTAAACAAAGCTGCATATAAATAATTGAGATTTATGCACAGGCAAAAATAGTAGACTGATACTGAAATATAAAAATCTGTGTACACATGTAGGCATTTTGCATCCATTCATGTGAAAAAGTAGGTGCACCCTAGGAAATGTTTTATCAGTGACCCATCAATAGTCACTGTTCAGAACTAAAGAGTATGTTTAGATAATCGTTATGTAATAGAATATAAAACAATAGAAATTGGTGAACCTTTTGCACTCAGGTTAAATTTTCTCTGGTGGAGGGAAGGTCATGGGTTGGATCCCTGCACATGGCAAGACACGACTGACTCCCCCAACGCGTGCCGTGGCTTGGGGGTGCCCCCCCTGGCAAGTGTGTTCACTGGTCTGTGTTAATTGCGGAGGTCACATTCCTCTGTGTGGAAGCACAGTAGGCAAATAGCTCACTTTCTTTCTTTCATAGATAATCTTTAATAATTGATTTCCAATATGTTGGAAACACCTTTCCCAAACTCGCAGGCATCTGCAACCTTGTTACGACCTGAAAGTCCCCCCCGGAAAGCTCTCTTGATCTAGCTATGATGATACTACCACACACTCCAAAAACAAAGAGAAAGACAGAGGCCAGAAATCTGAGGTTTAAATGAAACAGGTTCCTCGAAGATATCCCCTAACAGTGTTTGAATCTTTGGAACAGGATCCTGTGCACCTGATTTTAATTTGGAACATATGAAGTACTGATGTCTGAAAGGGTGTGCTTACTTTTTCCACATAAGAAAGTAGTAATTCTGTTTACTTCAGTTATATACAGGCTGTCGATTTTAAGTGACACTTGTTAAATTGTATCGTCTTTATATATCAACATGGTTAAAATAAAGACCAGATAACTGTATGTCCAGCTGTGTTGAAAAAGTTTTTTTGTTTTGTGCTTTGTGATGACTGATCTAGTGATCTGTGCAACAAAAAAAAAAAATTAATTGTGCTCCAAGTAAGCAGGTTTTGCTTATCCTGCAGTGGTTTAGTGTCGCTAACGTAAATGTTTTTCTACAGTCCCAGAGTCACGATTCGATCACGACTCTGAGGAGAGTGTAGATGATGAAGAAGAGGGTGAAGAGGTAGACGCTGGAGACGTAACCCCTCAGTCTCATTCTCAGTCAGCCACACCAGAGGAAAATTACGTCCCAGATTCACCGCCAGTCTCGCCTGTAGAGCTGAAAAAAGAGCTGCCGAAATATCTTCCTGCTTTACAGGTAAGCAGTAGGTTTGTTTCCAGAACATTTTTGACTCGCTCTAAATTTATCGGTGGGTATCTGATGTAAAATTACTGGCTAGAAAATGGATAATTAACTGTGGAATACACAAAAGTGTCTTTGCTCCGAACATTTGCCACAGTTGTCTCTTGTTAGTCGAAAAAGAATTACTGCCTTTGTTTTGCATTGCATTTCGGTCCTCCGTGTTGCATTACGGTCTTCCATGTGAATTTCGTCAACTTAAATTTCCAAAGGGGAGTAGCAAAAAATGTGTGGGATAGCCAGCAACAAGACCTTCAGTCATGGTGCGGCACAAAGAGTTGAGCTGGTTTCAAGCCACATGGGTGACTAATCGGACAAAAACCATCTTTCCATTGTCTGTACCCAGTTGCATCCGTCTGCATTGTTCTGCCTATATATCTTTCAGTCTCGCTCTGGATTGTAAAATAACACATCTCTCAAGCAGCAGGGCATAGTTGAAAAGAGCTAAATGTGACATTCATGCTTCATTCAGCCTTAAAATTCAAACAAGAAACTTGTCTAGAGTGGTTTCTATGCATTAAAGATTATTGAAATTATTGGTAAATGTCAAGCTTTTGTAATGTGGAAACAAGATGGCATTGTTTCTTCAAGTCATCAAATGGATCCTAAGCATGGGTTACTGTGAATTGATGGTTTGTATGTCGGGTTGTTAGGTTTTTGGCAAATGCCCATCTCTCTAGCAGTAATGTCTCCAAATATCCAGACATTTTTTTAGGTTGTGGATAATGCCATAAAATCTGAGCTGTTTAAATGCATTTTCATTTACACATAAATTTCCTTAACTCAAGGACCCAGTAAGATTTAAACTCACAGCCCAATGCCTTAACCACTGAGCTACCACTAAAATTTTGTCTGTATCCATTGCATACATTATTTAAATGGAAACTTGATCCTTGTGGATTTTTATACTTGAGGCACTCACCATAACATGCACGTGACTGCTGCATCTTTGCTTTGTTTCAGGGCTGCCGTAGCGTTGAGGAATTCCAGTGTCTGAACCGTATAGAAGAAGGCACTTATGGGGTGGTATACAGAGCCAAGGACAAGAAAACGGATGAAATTGTCGCTCTTAAAAGGCTGAAGATGGAAAAGGAGAAAGAGGGATTTCCAATCACCTCCCTCCGAGAGATCAACACCATCCTGAAGGCCCAACACCCCAACATTGTCACTGTCAGGGTGAGCTGTTTAGACCTTTGTTAGATAATCAAATAAGATGACTTGAGTTAATTTGATCATTGATTACTAAGCTGGTATTAGTCATTTTTTGTGTTCATGTTCACAGGAGATAGTAGTGGGCAGTAATATGGATAAAATCTACATAGTGATGAATTATGTGGAACACGATCTAAAGAGTCTTATGGAAACCATGAAGCAGCCCTTCTTACCAGGTAGGGTGCCTCCTTCATAAAATGTTATGTCTTGTTTTTTTTTTCTTTTGTTTTTTGCCATTCCTTCTCTTTCTTTCTGTCTCTAGGTGAAGTGAAGACTCTGATGATTCAGCTACTAAGAGGAGTTCGCCATCTCCATGACAACTGGATCCTGCATCGTGACCTTAAGACCTCCAACCTGTTGCTGAGCCACAAGGGCATTTTAAAGGTGCCAACTTGTCTAGTGAAAAAAAAAAAACACTTTGGTGATCTGTTCGCCTTATTCCTGGCATCAAAATGTTTCCGTGGTTTATTGTGAAATCTGCTTTCCATTTTAATATATAATGTAATACTACTTCGTGTTTTTTAGGTAAAACCATCCTATTTGTCGGAACACAGTATTGCCTATGCTTCATTTGCCCAAAAACAGTTTAAATAGCTTATTAAACTTGCTTTCCATCAAAACTGTTTAAATTGAAAAAGGTTATAAGTTTTTAAGTAAAAGGGTTTTGAAAAGTGTTTTTCTTGGATTATAAGTGGTGTTTCTGTGTTGTGTAGATTGGTGATTTTGGGCTAGCACGAGAGTACGGTTCCCCACTGAAGCCTTACACACCAGTGGTGGTCACTCTGTGGTACCGTAGCCCAGATCTTCTTTTGGGGGCAAAGGTCAGTAATATGTTACTGAATGCCAAATTGTTGGTTTTCCAAAGAGTATGCTAATGCTGCTTGCTAAAGACGTGTATTATATTATTTTTGCATGACAGGAATACTCCACAGCTGTGGACATGTGGTCAGTGGGCTGCATTTTTGGAGAGCTGCTCACCCAGAAACCACTCTTCCCGGGAAAGTCAGAGATAGACCAGATCAACAAAATATTTAAGGTGAACTTTTATACGCATACTTAAGTTTTCATAAAATCTTGTACCGAGATTGAAAGGGGAGGAAATCAAGAAATTTGGGGAAAAATTAAAGGGGAGCAACATTAACTATACTTGACATGTCACTGATAACAATGATTCACATGATTAAATAAGTGATCTAATGTAACCGTGGTGTTTGGCAAGTTCCCTAAACTCATTTACATGCTGTTTGTTTTTGCGGTTTTGTTTTTTTTTTTAAGTGAGAGTGTGTGCCGTTGGTCTTTCCTGTGTTGTAGGACCTTGGCTCTCCCAGTGAGAAGATTTGGCCAGGCTACAACGAGCTGCCTGCTGTGAAGAAGATGACTTTTACAGAATATCCCTATAACAACCTGCGCAAACGCTTCGGTGCTCTGCTCTCAGACCAAGGCTTCGACCTCATGAACAAGTATGTTTTGGTGTTTTGAGTTGATTTAAGAGCAACACACACAATAGCCTTATTCCTACAGCATTATGTTTACTTGGCAAGGTAGGTACGTTAATCACATACAATTGCAACTCTGTAATTTTATTTTTGTACAAAAAGCAAATATTTTATTAAAATATATGTTTATATGCATATATAAAGCGATAAAGATCTATGAAAACTTCATAATGGAATGGTTTGTTTAGCTGGTATTCCATGTGATCCCTGGTATGTTTCTAAACGTCTCTGACAGGTGAAGGCTGTGTGCCTCCTTTCTGATGAAATACACTTTATTGTAATGGGTTTGGCTTCTTCCCAACAGGACAATACACCTCCATGTATGTCTAGAGATGCCATATTCTTGCCATTACCACCTAAGTCAGAATTGTGGATCGTTGTACACTTCGGTGTATTTCTATGCACCATATCAGTATAGCATAATGCTGTATGCCACAGCTGAAATCTGATTGGTCAGAAGGTGCATTGGTTTTGGTCACAGTTTCACTGAAAGCAGTAGCAGCCATGATTTCAATGGCATAATTTTTTATATCATTGCGCCACCGTTTAACCATACACATGTATGTTCCCCTGTAGATTTCAGTAGACTGTTGCAAGTTATATGTAAATATCACACTTAGGTGCGCATGCATGTGTGTTATGTACACGCGTGCACAGATGACCGTGTCCTTGTGCTGGGTCTGTCTGGAGCAGCAGGGCCTTCTGTCTGTCAGGATTCTGTCTGGCATGCTAGACACAGGGCAGACAGAAGCAGCGGCCAAATTACACATACAAGTCTGCAGCCCTGATGATGTCAGGAAAAGACCCATTTACTTATTTTCCTTCCTGCTTACTTGGATTTCTGGAGAGCTTTCATAAGCTTTTAAGTCTGCAGCACTATACAATTGACATCACAAATAAACTAGACAGGGTTTTAAAATGGGGTGGACTACTGTTTATTTATACATTGGATTGATTTTCCAACTTCTTCAGACAAACTTCGTACAGCTGTTGTAGTTTTACAGCATTTCATATTGTGTAGTCAGATTGAGATGCATATGATTTACACTGAAGTGCCAGAAAAACTGGTACACCAGTCTAATACTTGGTAGGTCCCCCACAGGGCATGGACTCCATGACCTTTTAAAATTATTCTGTATATAGTGAACACTTTCCTGCAGTTCCACAGCGCATTGCATGGTATCCCAGTTGTGTTCAACAACGTTAAGATCTTAGGTGGGAATGGCAAAATCCCAAACTCGGATGAGTGGTCCTCTAACCATATTCGGAGCAAGTTTCCCCCTGAATATCACACGCTGACATTCACATGTGGTGCGCTGTTTATTTGGGAGATGACGCAAATTGAGCGAAAAAGACTGATAAACAAAAAATGTTTATGCGCACGCAGAAGAAAAATGTACTTGTTAGTTAAACAAGCAACCATCACATAAACAACCGTGATTGGTCATGCTGGATTCAGCCTCTGCATTGCAAAGAAGGTACTAGTGAAAAGGAGGTTGGTGTGCAGCATGTTGCACCATATGTAGTTGTTAAATAATCCTTTCCATTCAATATCAAGCCTGACCTCTTTGCTCTTATTGCTTGTTTATTTGGTTTCAGATTAATCTGAGTTTTACAGTAGAATTATTGTTCATAAGAAGAGTTAAATGCAGTAGGGGAAAGACAGCTGCAGACAAAGTAGAGTAGAGCTGCCAGATTATACAAAGCTGAGTAATCCACAAAACCCAAATATTTTTGCTTGGTGTTTTAAGTCAGCTGTTTTACAATGCAGTTGATGGATTAGTGGCTAAAATAAAAGAGAAGCTCAAGAAGGGGGAAAAAAAGACCTTGGGCTAGCATGCAAGCCATTTTGTCTCTTGTGTAAATCACGCCTACCATCTCTCACTGTTAGATTCCTTACTTACTGCCCCGGCAAACGGATCAACGCCGATGATGCTTTGAAGCACGAGTACTTTCGGGAAACGCCGCTCCCCATTGAGCCTTCCATGTTCCCTACTTGGCCGGCAAAGAGCGAACAGCAGCGGGTGAAAAGAGGAACGAGCCCCCGACCCCCGGAGGGAGGCCTGGGCTACAGCCAGCTGGTAGGAGACACCACTGTTAATCTGCCAGTATTGTGCCTGGAAGGCTTACTGTACATGTGGAATGCAAAATATCATTTATACAGTATTGTCTCAGATTAGTCCTAAGAAGTCCCACTATGAATCCAAACATTGCTGCAGCCAATACAACTAAATTAAATCAAATTTAAAATTCTCTGGCTGAATAAGTTCCAGAAGGTGAATTAAGTGAATTAAGGGCTGTTTTAGGTAGGACAAAAGCTAGAAGAATATGTATAAGCTGAATGACCATGCTCACGTTGTCTTTGATTTTTTTTTTTCAGGGTGACGATGATCTGAAAGAGACTGGCTTCCACTTGACGACAGCCAACCAAGGACTGTCAAAGTCAGGCCCAGGATTCAGTCTGAAGTTCTGAGGTAAAAGGTCAAATCCAAGGGAATTGGAGTGCTCTTTGTGGCACTAATGCCAGGACTCGATTTAAAAGAGACTCCCTGTAAGCTGACCACTTTTTCCTCTGAGAATCCATGATGCCAACTGTTAAAACCAGTATGAAGATGGAGAAATCAAAGTTCTAGCTGTTCGTCTACACCAGTTGGAAGCAATGAACTGTCCCTCCGTCACACACAATCACAAACTGGGTTTCTGGGCAAACCCCCCCCCCCCTTTTTTTTAGTCATTTCCTGATATTTGTCCTGTTTGTGTTTGTCTAAATGTTTTGTTTCACAAAGTTTCACCCGCACCACATTTTTTCTGAGTCTGACTTGTTTTTAAGTGACAGACAAAAGACTGTTCAGATTTAAAGCTGCATTCCAGCCTACACATGCTGGATTCATAACCGGAGTTGTGTAATAAAGCGGTTTGCCAAAACTGCTGGTCATTGACGCAGGTGATATCGTGTAGTAAGAAATAAACTATTTCCAAGTCTATTTATACACTTTTACTATTTCTCAAATGTCTCAAGCCACTTGGTATGCAGGAGTGATTTATTTTATTTTTAATTTTTTTGAGTTGTGGACAGTTACGAAGCTGACGTTCAAACCAGAAATGACAAAAAGTGCAGAAAACAGTCTGGGCAGCCTTGAAAGCAGCTCCAACACCAGATGTCCAAAAATGATGTCATTCTTTGCACTGCGTGCACACACCAGGCACAATCAAGTCCTCCTCCATTTTATTAGCGAAGAAGCCAGAGTGACTTTCCGTTGAAGACGATATTCTCCATGTTAGTCATGGACATTTAATGATTTGGGATTTTCGAAACAGGAACAAGAACGAACGTGATTTAATTTCCCGGATATTAAATAGCATCTTGTTTCATGGTGAATTTGTGGAGTAGCCCTGACTCATGGGATGATGATCATTGTGGTCTGCCTGTGTTTTCATTTCTTCAGTCGTCACAGTTGATAATTAAATGCTTAAAATTTCATACAGCTGGTAGACATTTGAAGTACAATTACTGGTAGCATGGTCTTTCTCAAAAGGTACTGGCAGTTACTGCCTTCTAAGGATGTGTCTGATATTCAATATTTTCATAAAGTGCCTGGACTGGTAAAAGTGAGAAAATTATCAATGTAAGAAAGTGTGAAGCTGAAAATTTATGGCTTTGGGTTTGTACAGCGTATCCCACTAAGTGTTATTTTCGAGTAATAAAGAAGTATGCAAATAAATGAGTATGCAAATTACGCTTGTCATGGTTTCAGGGTTAGTCAGGGTATATGTTTAGATAGCAACCAGCTTTGTGCTATTATACCAAAATACAGATTAAAATGTACTTTTTCAATCCTGTACCCCAAAAATGAAAAGAAGTATGTAATGTGAATTTCTTTTTATTTCACCATAAGATGATTAATACCATGACACTGTGAAACCCTTAAATGACAAGGGGTCAACCGTGGCTCAGGGTTAGGGACTGGAAGGTGATTCAATAACCGTACCAACAAGATGTGCATGAAGTGCCCTTGAGCAAATGACACCATCTGTTCTCCGGGATAGGGGATGCCCCGAATCCGGGGAAGTGATTTCACTGCCCCCAAAGTCAAACATTTTCCTTAAATTTATATTTAAATACATTGTTCCACTGTCAATAGTAAATGTAGGGACATTAACCATTTTTATTCTTTGAATCTTGATTTTATAAACATCTGAAAATGTTTTTTTCTAGTGTCTAATGAAATGTATGAATGTAGAACTGCTGAATCAAGTAATTTATTTCATTATTTTATTAGTTTTACAAAATAATGGTAAAAAGCCACAGCTCTCACAGAACAATTTTTTATTTAGCACCTAAAGATACAAATAAAAAAAAAAACAACAGAAAAACCCTGACATCAAAATATTGATAGCTTTATGTATGAATCTAGAGGAATATGTGCCCGAGTAAGTGAGGTGCTGTGGAAGCCTTTGGTTGCATCTCATTGTTTCTCCTGTTCCTCATATACAGCACTTGATCACAGACTTTTTTTCTTTCTTTCCTTTTTTTAAGATAAGGACAACACAGTGGCAGAGAGAATGGATCACTCATTCATTTTGGACAAAACCAGTCTGTGGTTTCTGTCAGTTTTGCTTCATCTTCATCTCGCCTCTTCAGAAGCGCACCCGTAGCTTCCACGAATAGGTTGTCAAAACCTTGTTCTTCTTCCTCACGATGCAGGTGTACGTACCCTCATTGATAGCATTAGCCACAATACTGATGTGATCGTCTTTCAGGGTAATGTAGCCAGGATGAGAGAACTCCAGCAACTCGCCATCTTTATACCAACTACAAAGATCAGAGTGGTAAAGGTTAGTTAATATTAAACGGTACATCAGGTCATCATTGTTCAGTGGGGGGAAAAAAACAAGACTCACTCCACTTTTCCTTGCTTTGCAGCAATTTTCTTTCCACAGCGGAAGGTGAGTTTCCTTCCCTCAGCAACCAGCTTCTGTTTGGTCCGTGGTGGCTTTGGAGTTGGGGCAACGGTAGGAAAAGGGAAGGCTGTTTGGGGATAATGACAGTCAATAATATTAAGAACTGATACTGTAATGTCTACAGCGTGTGTATTTAAACCTCTTGGAGAAAATTTATCTTCACATCCTGGATCCTGATCTGCTTTCTCAAGGTTTAAGCTGAACTGATCTCCAAAAAGAGTAACCACAGACATTGCTAAGTGATGCTAAGTTCTGAATATGAACGCTCATGTCATCTACACCGTTGGATACGGGAATATTTGGACATTTTACCGGCTTAACTCATCGTAACTGCAAATGTTTTGGTCCTGTTCCACACAATGTTGATCACTGCATCTAAAGCTCACAAGCCACATGCTGGGAGTTCAGCGGCTTGTAATTATGCAAAACATGTTCCCAGAAAGACCAAAATTCACCCTGACTTCACTGAGAATCAGCACAGGAACTGCCTTGTCTTCCAAACAAGTTAAATTTCAGCTTTTCATGCCAGTCTTGTGAATAAATTTTCCCAGTGTGGTGTTTTAGGATACAGAGCTGTCTGAAACTTTCTGGTTGCCTCAAGTTTATCTACTCTGCTCCATTTAGCAGCCAAGACTTAACTCAATTTTGTTTCAGACCTAAAATAAATGGATGGTTCAATCTCAAAAATGTCTCCATTCAAAATACTATGTATCTAGTGTCCTTAATAGGGTTGAAACAACCTACTCTTTCAGACTAGTAGAAGCTGCCCATCTAAAAACATGGCATAAGCAGCAACACCCATATTTTATTATTGTACATTCTAATAAAAAGGAGGTGCTTTGACTGAGATGAGGATGGTACAGCTTTTGCTGTGGCTTTATACGAGTAAGATTATACAAAATTGCATCGTCTAATTGGAAACACTGATTTGAGTGCATCATTTGAGCTACTGAACAGTAAAATAACTATGTAGAAGCTGCTTGCTTTAAAAGGAATAATGTCCACATCAGATTTGATAGACATTGTCTACAATCCAAATACAGTGGAGCTGGGTAGTGCTTTTGGACACTTCAATTTCAGTGAGCAACTTTTCTTGTTTGGATAGAAGTGGACATCGTGTGAGCCAAGGTCAAAATTGTCAGCTAAGGATGGAAAATGTACTGCAAAGTAAATGTGCAAAGAAATATTTAAATAGTAAATTTAACTGATGAAATTTAATAATGTTTTTATTTAAAAAAGTGTATTTATATATTAATTATGCATGCCACTTTGCCTGAAAACAACATTTATGTACATTTACTGCTTATATTCATAAATAATAGGGTGATATAGAGTTTTGACAATACATTATACAGAAGAAAAATATGTCAGTAACCTAAATTTAGTATTTACTTGCTGCCAATTGCATTAGGTACTGAAATCTGTGCTAGTTTAATTAGCAAAGAAATCAAAGAAAGTGAATGTTCAAAGCCTTTACAATTTATGTCTGACCAAGTTCTTGAGATTTGCAATTACAGTACTCGCCCCCCTGAAATTTATCACCATTTCTACAATTATTAATGATATTAACGCATATTTCCCCAGTCAGTATTTTATTGCCCAATGGCAATCTGCTTTATTTGTCTGCTAACGTTAAAAAGAAATAGACCAAAATATACGACTCGCGTAAGTATCAATACTATACTAATCACGTCTATACTGAGGTGCCATTCATTTTGGCATAGCTGAGATCATGCTAATTATAATTAGCTTCTCCCTATGAAGAATTTAAGTATATATCTCCTTCCAGATGTAAAACCACTGTCTAAGGTTTTGAAGACAAGATATTATGCGATTCAATTTTAATGGATAGATACATCACAGGGACAAAGTAGAATGTGCACCACACTATCAAGATGCTTTGTAGTAATGACTGAGGAAAACCACCACAGTCTAGTGGTTCAGTGTTCAGTGGCTTGAATCCACAATCTCAAGAGCCACCCATAAAACTAAACACCTGAAGGCAAAAAAGCCATTGTTTCTCAGGATCACATCAAAGCATGTATGGAGGTTGCTTAAGATGTGGGAAATGGCAATTAGAGTGAACAAAATAGTGCTTTCTATTGCAATCCTCAAAGCACTACATGTGGTGTCCAATGCCTCAAAAAAAAAAAAAAAGAAACCCCCAGTAGTAAAATATGGCAGTGGTAACATCATGATGTTTTGATATTTCTCATCTGGAGGAACTGGAAAACTTTTTAAACCTTGAGTGAGAATGAATAGACATACATTTTATATTTAAGAATATGAGACAGATTACCCACCAGAAGCACCCAAGCCACACCAAACAAACACTGATGTTGCTCAGAATACTATAGAATTGTTTTGTCAAAGCCCTGAACATAATTCTACTGAGAATCTGTACCACTATAGTCCTGTAGTTGACGTCCCACCAACTTAGATGTAGAATATAAAGTATACCCAGAAGTATGGGGTTGAAAAAGAAGGGGTTTTCTACCATGTATTGATGGATTTGGGATTAAATACTTATACACGGAGAATATTTTGTTTCTCATTTAGTAAATTTACATTTAATTAAAAATTTAGCAGACAAAAGTATTTGGTTAGCTTTAAGAAATATACTGCAGTGTAGGTGTTCACAATGAAAATATTTTTAGCCAACCAGTCTCTTATCCACCCAAAATTATTGGATGCGTGGCAGAAATACTCCCAGACAGGGCGCCAATCCATCTTAGGGTATCGCTCACACACCTAGAACAATTTTGCACATCCAATTTGCCTACCATGTGTGTTTTTCGGGAGGTGACATTTCACAGGTTAGACAGATGACCAATTTCTGACAATTTTCTGAAGAACTCTTAAATCTCTTACTGTAACAGAAGTCACAGCTGTGGGGGCAGTGCTTTTGCATGAGCTTTCTTTTGCTTTCGCAGTAGCCTTTCCTGGCCCAAGCGGGACAGATAAATAATCTATCCAAACATCCTGGAGGGAGAGAGAGAAGAATTAGAAAGGGAGGGGAAAATGGGCAGTAAGGAAGTATAGAACAAGGACATGTAAAAGAAGACTTGGAAATTCTGAAGAAGACCAAAGGCTTAACGTAAATTCTCGCCAACTACTTTTGAAAAAAAAAATTGAAAGAATTAGTTTTGAACACTTTTCTGAGAAGTTTATGATTCCATGCCAAGCCATTTCTTCAGAATCATTACTAAGCGTTGAATCAGCATGCATTTTACAAGTCTCGGTCTTGGCTAGACTATCTCACTGCTCCTGTATTAAATGAAACCAGCTGTTCTATCTGCTCACCGTACAGTCGCTGGAGTCCCCAGACGTCGTCTTGCGTTATGAGTTTGCGGCCAGTCAGCGTGGCGTTGAGATGCATTATGGCCGTTGGGTTCTGCGAGTGCATCAGTCCCAGTGCATGGCCTATCTCATGAGCTGCTACATGAACCAGGTCAGTCAGCCAGACTCCTGCTCAAAGAACATTTACACACACACACAAACATACAGGGTCAAAACTGCCTTACTACAGTGTTGGTGTTGATCTGGTGTATGTTTGCACATTTATGCAATTAGCCAATCAAGTGGTAGCACCATACAATGCATAGAATCCGGTTTAAGAACAGGAACCTGAGGCTAACAAAAGGACAGGTCAGGTCAAAACAGGACAGGATTATGATAAAGACATGACGATGGTCTTGGTCCTAGTGTGGTTTTTTTTTTGTTTTTTTGGGTGTATGTTCAGCATATTTTTTAGATTATCATGGTTGTAGAGTGCTCATAGCATTCAGGCTGTTCTCCTCTGACCTCTATCATCAGCAAAGCATTTGGATGTGTTTTTTTTTCACACCATTTTACAGACAGTTGTGTTTAAAAGTTCCATAAGATCACCTTGTTTTTCAAATACTTAACCTGCCTATCTGATACAAACAACCATGCCATGGTTACTGTGATCACATTTCGCCCATTCTTGATCTGTATCTGCATGATTTCAAGCATTGTGCTGACACCACATGACTGGCTGATAATTGTATGAATAAACGGGTATACAAGGATATGTGGCCAGTGATTAAATTGGCCAGTGATTATTTCACCTTTACACTGAAAGTTGCTTTATATATATAGACCTAGACCTAACAGAAACCAATACACTCAACACAGATCCCTCATGCACTCTTAAAAAATAGGAGACATTCTCTTCTAGAGTCCCCTAAGGATTCCCCTAGAGGGACAAACCAATGGGTTCCACATTCAACCATTTTTCCTAAGAGTATATGATGGTCGGCCATTATCTGTCCCCGTGATTATCTGCCTCTCTGATACCTATTTAGGTAATAATAATAGATTTGCCTGCCTTTGAATTTGATGACCTTGTCTCTTATGTTCTGACCTCATATGACCAAGGTTCTCGAGTAAAAGTAGCAAGACTCTAAATTGAGGTCCAAATGCGTCAATTCATTACAGATACATTTTCGGAGCATAAGCATATTAGCTGCTGTGTGTTTTCTCAGCTGAAGTTACAAATTTGTTTAAAGTATAATCTGCCGCTGACATTTACATCATTTACACCTACTCCAAGGGCTTCTTAGCTGAATCCATACAGGCAAGATGTGGAAAAACAGTAATACTGGCAGTGGTTTTGATCTGTTTCTATAGGGGGTAAATGGCCTGTGCTGTAAATGCATTATTTACAAAAACAAAATCTAAATTCTGGTAAAGTTGTGGTCTTCAAAAAGGCCAGAGAATGAAAACTGAGATTGATGTCCATGGAAAAGGAAAAGGTTTTGATTCAAAATCACTCGCCTTTCTTCCAGCTGAAGCGCATATTCCCTAAAATCCAGTACTCATCATCATCAAAGTGGATCTCTCCTGTAGGAGGGAAGAAAGCGTGTGCCAGTTCACCTGTGATGCCATCGAAACAGTGATGCAGGTAGGACTGCAGACAATCCGTGTGATTTACCGGGTAAAAGCCTGCCAAAAGAAATGGAGTGCTTGTATTCGTAGCGCATAATCCGACTGATGAATAGAGACAACTGACCATAGATCAACATGACAAACTCTTCAAAGGCCCTCAGGAACATAAATTTAAAGTGCACTTTTAAAATCTGCATTTGGTTTATCCAGAACGTCCCAAGTGTTGCCAAACGTCCATTAAAACCACTGAAAGTAACCATTTGGGACGCATATTGTTTTTATTAGCATTTGAATGTTAATAGGTTTTATGTGGGTGAGCCTGGCAGAGAAGGGAGATGAATTTATGGTGCATTTCCATTTGAATTTAGGATTTACCTAATCTGAATGAATTCCACATGGGTATAAAATAATTAAAAACAGGCTTTTAAAGACATTCATATGTGTGGTGACATGGGAAAGACCTTCGTGTGGTTAGATTTTCTTTTATATATAGTCCTGAGAACTCAAACAGAAGTAACATTCTAACAATAATGTAAACTCCACTAAAAGACATACACTCCACCAATCTGTAATATCTAATTTATAACCTAATCTACTTTTAAGGGAAAGAAAACATTGGAGCCATATTTTAAAGAATTGTAAGTTCTCACTGCTCATTAGGATCTTCAGCGTCATCCTCTGTTTCAACAAAAGAGTCACAGTAAAAGTCTCTCTACTCATTGCTCTGCTCATCCCTGTTCACTTTTCCATTGATGAAGAAATAACCCTTAATGCATTCAGTTAGTTATGTTCACTTAATTTCTTTTACTTGATTTTTTTAGGTCTTTTCAATGATGATGTGACAGCACATACACATTGTGGCCATTTTGACAGCTGGTATTTGGGAACAAACTGAATCGATTCGACTTGTATCTAATCTTAAAATTTGTTCCAATCATTAGGACAGCATGCTGAACTAGCACTGAGACATATTTAGACAGTCTGATTGTGTTTACCAATGTTTTTTTGTTATACTCGCTTGATCACACAGAAAGCCAAAACAAAATTACCCTGCTGTGTGTGTATATGTCGTTTTTGCCTTCTTTTTCGCACAAAGTTTTTCTTTCCCAGAATGCCACACATTAACTGAATGATGTACATAGTTAATGTTGTTAATCGTCGTTAATAATCAATGATCTCCAAGGTCTGTTGCAAATCATTTAGAGTTCACCGGTTTTTAACATCATTACGGCTATAATTCTGTCTGTTGCCAGACAGTCTGAAACGTTCGACTTGTGGGTCCTTGAGCAAGACCCTACACCCTCATGTAAAACAGGCATTATGCCTCTTTTGTCCAGCTTGCCTTGAGGATTTCTGTGCCTGGCCACAAGTATTTTGGCCTTCTAACGAATAATACAACAGCAAAAGCTGTGGCACAAAATCTGGACTTTGTCCACTTTTCTGTCATTAAAGTGATTTAGAGCTATTTCAGATGAATGGAACTAATTATACCCTGTTCAGTTGTGTTTGGTTGTGATAGTTTCCAGACATAATATGTTAACAAATGATGTCTGCAATCAAGTCCAGGAATTTAGGTGAACATTCCCAAGGATAAATCTGGTTTACTGCTATTCTGATGGATTTCTATAAAGTACACTGCTCTCGTGGCTTTAATGGTTTGTTAAATAAGACACTGTCCTGAATTAGTAATATGCAGCTCATTTTTAAATTTTGTGCAAAGAAGACAAAGCATTTAAATGGATTCTTGGATAAACTATTCCTAAGAAAAAATACAAATAAAAAATACATAATGATCTTCTCACATCTCCAAATCAGCCCTATAATCCAGCCACATTATTATTAATGTTCCTATATTGCACAGTTATAAAGAATATTTCTATTTTCTGTGATATTTCTTGCATTCTGCGATATGAATATGGCTTGCCCTTACCTTACTGCATACACTGAGGTGCCAGATAAACTGGTACAGATGAGCATATGCAAAATACATAGGCTGATGGTGGTGGCTCCATAATTGTATGGGGTTTGTTTAGCTGGCATTCCCTGGGATCCCTGGGACCCCTGGGACCCCTACAAACAAATCCTACAGCTCAGAATACATCAGAATTGTGGACCGTTCTACAGGAAGTATGGTGGCCAGTGCCTACAGAATATTTCCGCAAGCTCGTGGAGTCCATCCAAGTATTAGACTGGTGTACCGGATTTTCTGCCACTTATTCCTCTTTTTAACACTTGGATGATTAATGTGACCCAATTAAAAAGTTTATAATGGTAACTTTTCTTGTTTTGATTTCAATTTTGATGTCATACCAATTTTGATGTCAGCCTCCTCATCAGCAGGCACCTCTCTAAAGCTGAAAGGTGACACATCACCCCACATGGCAAATGCCTTGGCGATGCCCCGGCGTGTGTCGCTGGCGTTCATCAGGTTCCTTGGGAATGACAGCAGTCTGCATAAATGTAAACATACAACAAAAGTAAAATTTTTGAGAACTATGGCAACTGCTCAAGCAAAGTCTGTAACAGAGATTCTTAATTAAAATCAAAATTAAGCCTCTTGGTTGGCAGAAAAACTTCGCCACTTTTCACACATAAAGGTCCTTCTACAGGCTTGTGAATGACAACACATGCTTTGAAGGCATTCCTACTTGTAGGTTAGCTTGAACTTGTCCCATTTGAGTTTCTCCGGCGTCAGAGTGTAGCGCTTGTTCCTGGAAAGGTGAAGCACATGGGACCGGGCGTCTTTGCGGATCCCAATGATCAAAACACCAGACGTATGAGCTTCTTCCTTGGACAAAAAAAACTCAGATTAGCCAAATGGCAAAGGCTGTGACGCATTTGCTCCACTATGCGTGACTCGTCTTCTGATATAGTTTTAATAGTAGCACTCCTCCTCATAATGGCTTTAATGGCTTGTTAGCCAAAAGCACATCTTGAAGGACTTAGTCAAATAGATTTGAATTTGAAATGTTCAAACAGGCGCTTTATTTAAATAGGTTACATAACCCTTACTATTGTGTGACTTGTCTTTCTGCCTGAAACCTGCTTTATGTCCAGTGGTAAGAGCACTATTGAATCATTATAGTGAATCTGTGTGGACAGGACGGGGAACAAATCTGATCATTCCTTTAGGTATTTAATCTGAGTGCTGAGTGTTGATTAACTAAAGTGACACAGTGTTTTTAAATAAAACATCAATGGTCCTAATGATGCATTATTATGCTTGCAGTGGCCTCATTAAAAGTAAATCAGACTCAGATGGCTGCAGTATTTCATCGTATACATGAGATTGAAACTGCTATCCAATATCTCTACCATGTGTATTACATAATTACACTATTAATGACTGATTCCCTGGTTACTAGAGAGAATTTGTCAACAGTAAAACACAACGTGGCATTCTGTTATAGGAGAATAATCCCTGAAAGAGGTGGCTGGCTGTTTGTTTATACCAATATGTCCTGTACCATACGAAAGGGGAACGCCTGACTCATCCATGCAGCCAACCATCGCAAAGTGATTACGGTGATGTATGTATTTATGTATGTATGTATATCATTCCTCTTATACCCCAGCAATTTGCCAATATTTTTATTCATTTAAGACCATCATATCTTGTTTGTCTGTTTGTTTAAATAAAAGCAAGGTTATCTAATATTTCTCATTATGCAAAAATTATCTAACAAATATAATTGCTTTTGACCAAATTTTAAGTTTAAAATGTTGGCAGATATTTTTTCAGTGCACACTTACAATTTTAAGCCTGCGTGAAAATAATAAAGAAAAGGACGTAGTAATCATATATTTGCTGAAAAACAATCTAACAGAGAGAAATATCAGTTGAATTGATATATATTCCAGATCATTTGTACTCTTTGTTGTGCGTTATCACTTGTTTTTATAACAGTTGTTCAGCATGCTATTTTTTCTCGCTTTTTATTTTATTTAACAATTAATACACAAAGTAGAAAGTAGTAGCCTAATGTAATTAATCAGAACCCTGTCCAGGTAGTTACTAAACTTAAAGGATCAAACTGCTTAACCCTTATGTTGAACAGCCAAATTTTTAAATTAAACTAATTTTTAAATTAAACTAATCTCTGAGTTGGCTATAGCCCTAGACAAAACAGTGTAGGTTCACATACAAGTTAAAAAAAAAAATTCCTTCTAGTACAACCTGTGAGACTTCAAGTCTTGAAAGTTCGAGATGCCCTGTGAACTTTTCTGGCAGGCTTGCTTTAGAACAGTAAAAAACGCAGAATATCTGTCTATATTCTTATATCTTCTTTATGAATAATGTTTTCATATTCTTTTCCAGCCAATGTATACAGCATAAATGAATGGAGTAACACCTTATACATTTAAATCAATCCCCAGAAATCTGTAAACCATTCTTACATAGATATACTATACAGGAAAGTATAACACAGGCATGGGGACCTTGGATTAGTATTAAACAAAGATGAATTATTGAAGCTTAGCTTTCTTTGAGCCAGCCAACACCAGTCCTGCTACACTCTGCTGTAATGAAAGACATTCATAAAGGATATCACTACAAGTGAAACATCCAGTGCAGCATTACAACCTCTGCAGTTAGTGTGCATGTTTGAAACGATGCTGTACATGTGGATCTTATGTAACTATCTGCTAATGACAGTTGAAAATTTGGGTGGGTTTGTCATTTCACAAGCTGGCAAGCACAACTTTGGAACAGACAGGGGGAAAAAAATCGATCACTGAGCTCCACTGGAATCGTCCCCACTACGGATTTTCACATATGTACTAGATATTGCACTTGGCATTAAATTTGTACTGAGCATGTATGATACCCAAAAAACAATTTTCCTGAAATTCCTCCAGAAATAATTTTCTCTTAATTACATGTACAGAAAGTAAAGAGTGTTGTTTTTTGATTGTTGTGTAATTGTATCCACCTTGAGATAAACTTATAGTATATGAAGACACTTTAAACTACTGCAAGAGTAACCTAATGCTACAAGTCCTCTACACTGGAACACACAAAATACATCACACATAACTGCAAGCCAGAAAGCGTCTGGGTTAAAAGTTTACAGACTTGGAATGAAACGTCCACATTATACAGACAGTTTCAAGCTGAATGTCTTGATGAACAGTAACACAGAAACAATCTCTATATTTGTTGCAATGTGCAATGATGAAATTTCCATTATGCTAATCCCCTGGTCAATATGACCCATCTGGATTTCTTGTAGAAACTGATAACAGCAGTTTATAGAGAAAGAGAGAAGACAGACGCCTTTTTTTGGGCCAGTGTGGGAGAGGAGACATTCCTGAGTGGAAACAGTCCCAAAACAGGCCATGTAGCCTGGCTTTATATCACATGCTTTTTCAGGCTTGTTGTTCTAAGCTGCACTCTTGGCAGACACCTTCTCTTTTTTCCTAAAGAAAGTCAATGGAAAACGACATCCTAAGTCCAAGGCAAGCGTGGCAGTGTCGGACCCTCGAATGATGCTGGGTTTGCTTTAGAGGATCAGCTTGGACTGAAGCTTGATTACATAAAATGTCATATGCTTTAGGTTTTTTACGTATCATTCAGACTAGAGGCATTTATTCAAGGTCTGTACAGAGGATTGATTTGCAAAACCCCAAATGTCAAACGAATAATACCATAAGACCTGGCGATTTTTCCAATCTTCAGAAGATTTCCAGTTTCTGTGAGCCTGTGTTCTGTGTACTTGATAATGTCTTCTACTATTGAGATGTTTTTTTGCTCACTATGGTTGTAAAGAGTCATTATTTGAGTTACAATATGCCTTCCTGTCAGCTTGAAATTTTCTTCATCAAGAAATTTTTGCCCACAGAATTGCTGATCACTGGCAAGGTTTTTCTTGCACCACTTTGTGTAAACTGTTGTGTGTGAAAATCCCAGGAGCTCAGCAGTTCTGTAACACTGAAACCAGCCAATCTGGCCTTGAAACAGTTCAAGTTTTATTGGCCTGTGTCTCCATGAATTTATACACTATGCTGCTGCCACATAATGGACTGATTGGCTAATTGCATGAATGTGCAGTATCCAGGTGTTCCTACTAAATGGATCCATACGTTTATGAAAGGTCTGGGCTAAGAGTACTAGGTGACTTCTTCCAGGAAAGTGATATAATTTAAATGGCACATTAACCCAAACTATCTTTTGTCTAATTGTAGTAAGCCAAGCTGGCTAGCCTTGTATTGTGATTTTAAAGACTTCTCACCACTTATTTAAATGGTTTCATTAGTTCTACAGTGGAAATCACTTTCAATTATTATTATCTAACGTCAAATAACCACGCTGTTATACGATTCAAACCCGCTTACAGATGCCGGTTTTTATTTCTTCAATATGCTTCCATTACATGGATCCAGCCAACTTCACTAGAGGTGTTTTCAAACACCACCTGAAAAGCTTTTTTGTTTTTGCAAGTCAAAACAGTCTATTAAGGTTATGCAGACTCCGCATGGTGAATTAAAGCATGGTTTTGAAAGTAGCAGAATGTTGGCATCTTGGCTGCCATGAAGCCATGAATAGTGCGGCTACTTCACAAACCCTCCTGTCATAATCTGTGCCAGGAACCACTAAACCTGAACCTGACATTACACTTGACTCGAGCAGTGTTTACCGTCACAGTTCTCAAGCAAAATTGCTCAGCCCTTAGCATCTGCAAAAGTCTTTCCATATGGACATGACAGACTTTACGGTTTTGCCCAGTATGTTGAGTTTAGGCTAGTTCATTGCAAAATCAAAAGGGTTCAGTAAACAGGGGTTTTCATAGAGCCTAGCTGGACTGAAGCAAGGAAAAAGCTTATTCCTGCAGTACTAAATTCTATGATTCTAAATTCTGGCTGTTCAACATTAAGAACTTCTATGTACCTATAACTTTAGCAAATTAGTCTGCAATTAGATCACATTAGATGCTGCAGTGATATTGTAGTGCATATGGATCTGAGGTTTTTGGGGCCTCGTGTGGCTTGAGTTTAGAGAACCAGTCTTGTGACTGGAATGTTGCTGGTTCGAGCCCCTGTACCGAAAAGAAACAACTGAGGTGCCCTTGGGGCATCAAACCCCACAACTTCCCCCCATTCCAGGGAAGTATATTCACTAGCCCCTGTGTGCATTCACTTGTATGTGTTCCACCGCATGGATGGCTAAAATGTACAGGTTACATTTCTCTGTGTACAAATACAGAGGGTCAATCACTTTTCACTTTCACTTGAGTGAAAGGCTCTCATCCAAAGAAATTCCCAAAAGACGAGTAGAACCTGTAACATTCAACTGCCAACTATACCTACGCTACTCTCGTAGAATGTATAATAAGCTTGGCTTTGGGTTGCTTTGCGTAGTGATTATGGTTTGGAATCAAATAAAAGCTGTTTAGCAAAAACAACACATCCTAATGCTGCATAAACACTACATTAACACATGCCAGGCTGAATCTAACTGTCAGGGGAGGATTCTTATGTTAACTCTTAGCAATCGCCTATGATAATGCAAACTTACAGCTACAACCACAGAGAATTTGGAAACAATAGGAAGGTTTCTATGCTGATGGGAGTAGTCTCTACCGAGATGACTCCACCACCATCCACAGGGCATGAAGGCACATTGAATGGACTGATTAGGATGATAATGACATAAATCACATGCTATGGTTCTTACATTCATCAGATGACAATGCAATTAAACACCTATGGCTGATTTTGGTACTAAAGTGTTTTGATACATTAAAACACCAACTAAGGGAATATCTCGATTAAAAGAATGGTGTTTTACCCTCCAACATAGACTTGTGTAAGTTATACCAAGCTGCACAGATGCTGGTGTGGTGGCATTTGGTAGCCCAGTACCTTATAAATGTAGTATGGACCATACTGAGTTACAGGATTGCACTGAAATCAGTCTTTATGCTAAGAACTAGTGTAAAGAACTAGTGTACAAATCTTTAATATTAGACAAGCATAAAATAAAATTTAAGCTCTGAATATCATACTTTTTTCAGTATACCACTCTTGCCAGATGAATAATCCATCTTATGTTTCTTCTGTTCGTCTTCCATTCTGTCCATCCTGTAATTTAGTCTTTTATTTTGTTGCTTAATTTTTTTGTTTATTCTATTGTCTCTATTCATTCTGATTCATGTTTTGTTTCATTTTATTTAACTTATTAGGTGTCAGTTCTTTCAAATAGATATTGCAAAGCAACCTTAAGTTTCAGAAAGAAGCTATATCACTAAAAAGTTATGATGATGATGATTAGTAGTAGGAGTAGTAGTAGTAAAAGTAGTATTTTGCAAATTCCACTCCACATATTTTACATATTTTGCCATTTTTCTATTGTAGTCTGTCTATTTCATATTTATCATATATAGTAGATTGTATATATTCATAATCAGATCTGTATATATCATATTTATTACATACTTAACTATTGCTTCTGCTTATATAATTAGTATATTATACTTATATATATTATATATTATTATTATAGTAGTAGTAGTAGTAGTAGTAAAAGTAGTAGTAATAGTAGTAGTAGTAGTAGTAGTGGTGATAGTACTGGTGGTCTTAATAGTAGAAGGACTGGCAGTAGTAGTAGTAGTAATATTGTAGTGTTGGTAGTAGTGGTGGTGGTGGTGGTGGTAGTAATAGTAGACGTAGTGGCAGTAGTAGTAGTAATATTGTAGTGTTGGTA
>JAOVVF010000035.1:7391857-7408273 GCA_028565595.1 Duopalatinus emarginatus | reverse complement strand
AAGTACTTTTAGCATAACATGTGTTCACCATTTTAATTGTAGCATTTCACTTTAAAGCCTTATTCATTTACATAGATTAAAAAAATGCAATTAATCGCGACTCAAAATTTTAATCGTTTGACAGCCCTAATAAATAGCTAATTGATCCTTCTATCTTTACTTTTTTATGCCTTCAGGATAAATCAGCATTTTATGTGAAATTGCTGACTGCAAGGTCTAAATTAAGAATTACACACTGTAAGATGATTTGTTATGCTAATGCCAGCACACCCGAAACCTTGTGTAGTCGCTAATGGTATTATCTTATAAATTGTTAATCTTAGTTGTAACGATTCACATTCTTCAGATAGCATTGAAAAACTTGCAGTTCTACATACCAGCAGGTCGATTTGGTAAGTATGTAAGTTGGAAGTGCTGTAACCCTGTGTGCCTTCATTGTTTGGCCCGCAGAAGTAAACACACTGGAATTTTAACTTGCTGCCAGTCTAAATATAGCATCACTTTCAGATTTAGACACATTACCCTTTATATGCAGTACTTATTTATTTGAGATATGTTGCGAGCACAAACTATGACCAATTTGATGCTTCAGCAGGAAAGATAGTGCTCCCTTATTGGTATATTTCATATTGTCAACTGCTAAGATCTTTTTTACTCACCACATTCACAGTCTGATGAGATAATATAATAAAGTCTTACATTATTTATTACTGCTGCTTTATTAACGTATGTGCCAGTGATGTTAGTGGTACAGTGTGATCCAGAGACAACATCTGTTGCCATTTCACACATACACCGGGCCCTCAGGCTCCACGGGCCTTGAAGTGTGTTCTACTTTTTCATATAAGCGTGCAATTTCGTTTGCTGGATTCGCACTTGTTCTTTGTATGTCAGTCATTCTAGAAATGTTTGGTCCGGAACATGTGCTGAATGTAATCTGACTTCTGGCAATGGTGAAACAGGTGTATCATGTTTTGTACTAGATTGTGTTCCAGCTTTATAATAGCTGCTATAGGGGCGAGTCCAAAATGGCTATAGTATTTTGCATCCGCTGTGAGTGGTTTTACATTCTGGGGCCTAAATGTTCAGGATATACTTAAATATAATATACTAATAGTGATAAATAATGTTAATACACTTTTTAAAAAATGAATCTAATAATCCAAATAATGGACATCTGCATTAATTAATATTTATTCTATCCATTAGATTCATTATCCATTAGAAATAGGTATAATGACAACCAGTATTTTTTTTTTTTAATCCTTGTATGAAAGTGAACTATTTGCCTACTGTGCTTGCACACAGAGGAATGTGACCTCTGGGGGCAGCCCCAAACCACGGCGCCCAGGGAGCAATTGGGGGAGTTAGGTGCCTTGCTCAAGGGCACCTCAGTCGTGTCTCGCCCTGGCCAGGGATTGAACCCACAACCTTCTGGTCAAGAGACCGGTTCCCTAACCACTAGGCCACGGCTGCCCCACATTTTTACTAGTGAAAAGTGAGAACGAATAATGCATACCAATATTTACCCCTATGTATAGTTGTTTATTAAATTTAGCTAGGTGCTGTACAGGGGTATAGGAAAACAATACAGGGAAAATAAGTGTTGCCTGAATACAGTAACATGCCAGAAAACCTTGTACAAACAAGATTTTGCAAAATACATCAGCTGGTGGTGGTTCCATAATGGTATAGGTTTTGTTTAGCTGGTATTCCATGGCTCCCCTGGTATATCTACGAACGTCTCTGACAGGTAAACACTTGCTTCCTGACGAGTTTCACCCTGTCAACAGGACAATGCACCACCATGTCTAGAGGCGCCAAATTATCATTAGAAGAACACCTATCAGGAGTTTGGGGGTTTTGCAATTAACACCTAATTCACAAGATCTTAACGTTATTAAACACATCTGGGATGCCATGCAACGTGCTGTGAAACACAGAAATCCTGCACCTCAGGATACAACAGAATTGTGGACCGTTCTGCAGGAAGTATGGTGTTTATCGCCTACAGAATATTTCTGCAAGCTTGTGGATTCCATGCCCTTTATGGTACCTACCAAGTATTGGATTATACCAGTTTTTTGGCACCTAAGTGTATACCACTTTACAGTTATTAAAAGCATCCAATATAATAAAAGTACAAGTAATTAAAAATGAATAATAGGGTTATGGAGTGTTTGTGTGATCAGGTGTATAATGGAACAAAAACTGTGTATTAGAGTGTACTAGAGTTTTTAAAAAGCCATGCTAGCTATTACTGACATGACTCACTATGTGGCCTTTCTGAAGCACAAAGCTTTTCTTCTCTCCGTGTAATGCTGAATGTGTCTTTGAATACACTACAGAGTATGAATTTCCCAGTGGCCACTATAGCCAGGACTGAATCAGCAAGGGAAGGCTGCCTGAACGCAATGCCTCGGTGTGTGTGCACCATATTAACAGGATGCTTATGATATTCATGCCAACGTGTTGTACACATATTTGGCAGATTGGCCACGCTGTAATGTTTTACTCACTAGCCAGCAGTGTCCTTACCAAGAAGCCAAAATGCTCCCATCAGGCTCAAAAGATCTGGAGGCATCTTCCAGCTCATAGCAGCTAGTGCGTTAATATACTGGTGTACTATTGTACCGTGTTGTAATAACAGTGCATAGGTTTTTTTTTTTTTTTCATTTGAGATAAAAAAGGGAGCTGCCTTGTGTATTTTATCTGTCTATTGTAAATGTGTATACCCAGTGTATTGTTCCATACGCAGGCATATACAAAACAAGTCATGTAATATAGTTACAGCCTAATGCTGTATTTTATTTGATGCATGAATGAATTTGTTTGGGTCTTGTTTTAGCCATAGATCGAATAAAAACTATAGTTAATGCTGGTGTGTTTAGTAAACACTTACATGAACATTTCTTCCTTGCATTGTTACTCATGGGTTCTTATTGTTGAAGTTTGGAGTTTGTTCATATTCTCACACAGTAAAAGAAATCCTAAGTAGGAGGTTTCACTATCAAATTCTCCATACGTGCCAAAAAGCACTTTTAGTTCTCTACAGCCTGGTTCACCCATAAGGTTCCACTCTAAGCAGCACATCCCATCACTAAAGATTCCCACTGAGCAGCTAAAAACAACCCCCTCTAGACAGCAGCTGCATATGATCATTGAGTCCTGATGACAATGTCGCGAGGGCACAATTGATAGGAAACAAAGAATTAAGTCTGTTAGAACAGTTCGTTTTGACCCAAAGTTCAAAACAAAGTCTTCTACTCAACCAATGGTGGCTTGTAAACCAGTTCTTAAAGACCTTGTCTTTTCATTCAGATAGTCAGTAGTTCAAGTGGACTGCAAACGGACTGCAGGACTTTTGGAAAAAATAATAATTTTTATACCTCACTTGTATAAAGCACAGGTGTTGTCTAAGGTCACCTCAGTTACAACCTGTGGCCTCTCTAGCGGTGGCTTCTGTGTTCCCCGAACCAAGGACAGACTTTTGGGAAATGGCCTCCCTCCTCATAGACAGTACAGCACGGGATCTGATGATGAACTTTCTAACACTGAAGCAGGCCACACCATTCATCGGTGCGAGAGACTAGATTTGCTCTGAATTTTAACCCAATTTTACGATGCTTACTGATGATATTTAGGCAGATGCTAGGTTTGGTACTGGCTCCTGTTGAGGTTGCTAGGACTGATAATGGCAGCCACAAGAGTAATTCGCTTAGGTGTATACAGGCATTTTAGGAACACCACAAATGGAAACATGTCTTAGGGGACCCAGGTTTTATCTTGCTGGAGATGGGAAAGTCTTTTCGAATTATAAGGTCTTCCGTTATTGGACGGACAACAACGTGACACCTCATCATTGAGCACTGCCCAAGCAGGACAGACCACCAGACACGTTTCTGTGTGAAAGGTGTATTTGACTGCCGTATCAGTAAGCCGCAGCACTGAATGGCATCTCATTGTGGTCTCATAAACCTTTTACAGTGTTTTTAAAAGGGGCACATGCTTCCGTATAAGCTTGGCATGGGATCTCCTTTTGTGCTGGAGTTCCCTAAGGCCCCTACTTACAAGCCTATTTAACCTATAACATAACCATGCTCCGTCACCCAATGATCTCTTCATTTTCAGGCCATTGTTCCTTGTGTGTGTATTGTATGTTCTGTTGTTAAGTTTGCTCTATTAACCATCTTATACTTCTATGTAAATCTAAATAAACCTGGTCCATGATGATGGGTAGCATCTGCCAAATAGTGTTCTGTGCCTCCGCTATAGGTCAAAAGGGATTTGGATGGGATTATATAATCAATTATATAACTTGTGAACGCTTATTTTTACCCCAAGTGTTCTTTTGGTTGAGCTTTTAGGTTTCTTTGGACGATTTTAGAAGATGACAAAAGAACTGCTACCTTAAAGAAACAAAACACTGAGACCCTGATATTCCAAACCTATTCATAAACATGTGCAGACTGAGAGTCATCCCTTTTTTTGCATTTTTTTGCAAGGTAGTATTTGTGTGGGGAGATGAAAGTGAAAGTGAACTATAAGACCTACTGTGCTTGCAAAAGGAATCTGACCTCCATATTTAACCTATCCGTGCATTGAAACAAACACTGGGGCAATGAACACACTTGCCCAGAGCAGGGGTCATCCTCTATACAAGTTTAAGGGCACTTTAATCGTGTCATGTAGGTTGTGGTGATCGAGTCACAAGGCTGGTTCTTTAACCACAAACCAACAGTACCCAAGGTGTTTGTGTTTCTAACTTGGTATATAATAAATGCTATTGCATAACAATGAATAACCTACAATAGACTAGAATAACTGAGTTTAATATATAAAAAAATAAATAAATACATAACAAAAAACAAACCACTCCCTTTAGTGAATATGAATTATGAATTATGTAGATAAACAGCTTCACAACTTGTTATTGATACAAATTCCACAACAAGGATAAGTCATTTGTGTCTGATTGACTAGCGAGTAGAGAACAAATAAATGCTTTATCTCACTATAAAATTCCTTTTAAATCATTTTTCCTTTTGCAGAGACGTGTCAGGTTTCAGTTTGTCTCTTCCGGGATTCTTCAAGATCTGATCCAACCACAATTCTTAGAAATATTTGACAAAAAAACTGCATTCAAATGTCTTTTCCTCAATGTACCTTTCAATCCTAATTACATGGTTATTCCTTGTAAATTCCTTCCAACATGCCCACAGATTACATATGCAAATTAACGCTCATTTTATGGGATCTCAATAAATCAAGTTCTAATTGCGTAGTATTTCATCAGAGCTAACTCCGTTCGCTGGAGCGTGATCTGAATGAATCATTGATAAACTAGGTGATGCAGCCTGCAGCTTTTATATTTTGCCTTGTGCGTGACCATGTTAATTAGAAGCCTCATCCAATTACATTGGAAGCATACAGCAGACAAGAGAACAATGGTCCAGATACACACTTCTTTGGCCCAGCAGCTTTGCTGAATCACTCACCGTGCTTGGCACAGAGCTTGCCTGTGAAAGCCCTCTCCAAAAGTCACAGTGCATGGCAAGAGAAACGCTGCGGTAGTCCTGCAGCTCTCCGAGTATCTGTGGGGCAAAATCAAAACTGTAGAGTGGAGCAAGTTACCCTTTACCTGTCTGTTTTGAGTGGCATGGCTGAAATATTGGCTAGCCTAGCACAGCGTTTTTATTCGGTACTATTCCTTTTTTCAGTATGTAGAGCACTGCAGGACTTTTCTCTTCCACAGATGGGTGCAGTCGCTTTCACTGCCAAGTAATTAAGCAAGATTATTTGCTATCTGATAGAGTTACGAAATCAAGTGGCGTACCCACACGCAGGTGCACAAAATTCCTGAATGATAAAGACTGATATATCTAATGCATCTCTAATGTCCAGTGTCATGCCTAGATTTTATGGTAATTAAATTACTAATAGTAACTAAATTAATATTAAAATTAATATTTTATGGCTAAAACATTGCTATTAGGAAAATACAAAATGAATTCATTGTCTAAGCCAGGATGGGCAAACTTTTTGACTTGTGGGCCACAATAGTTTCTAAAATTTGACAGAGGGGCCGGGCCAGAATAGAAGGATGGTGTGTTTATGTGAACCAATATAAATGACCATTACATGAAAATAGTTGGCCTTTAATAGGAACCAAAACATCAATGTGCAGGGTTCATTGTAAAAATTGTTTTCCACAATTTAATAACACAGTAGATAAACTCCTATTTGCTCTCCGGACATAAGAGACCTGCTGTCTCAACCATGCATTCTTTAAAAATTCGCCTTCGGAGAAAGGCTTACTAGCCTTTGCTAATTTGAATCCCAGCAAAAAAAATTGCCTCGGTACTTGACTTATGAATCGCAATTTGTTTGTGAAAAAAAAAATTGGCGAGGCTGAACTCTGAACCGTAGCCGCCCGCTCTTGTGTAGAATGTTTGCTAGCGTAGTTAGCATGTTTTGTGGCAAAATGACGGCTGATGTTGTATTCTGTAAAAACCGCTACAGTTTCTTGGCATATCAGACATACAGCCATTGATCAGACTTCAGCGAAAAAATATTTTTGTTGTCCACTCTTTATTAAACACTCTGCACTTCCTGTGTACTTTTCTTTTCTTCTGTCCGCTCATTTTTACTGAAGGGCTCAAACTGCAAAGCGAAAAGTGAAGTAGAGAGTAACACATCACACTTAAGCAAAGGTCAATGTTTTTGGAGTGCTTCATCTATTGGGGAAAAGGTAAAATGAAGGGTTTAATTATAATAAAATGTAATTTAATAATATAACCTGGACAAGTTCGGGCGGCCCGGATTAAAAAGCCCAACGGGCCGTATATGGCCCGCGGGCCGTAGTTTGCCCATGTCTGGTCTAAGCACATTGTGGGGAATCACTGGTACTTTAATAAGATTGTGTAAAAGTGCTGAAAGTACTATGGGCAACAACTCATAGTAAAGAGTCATTAGTCCTGTTTCACCCCTCTAAACCATTGGCAATATGGCAAATTATCTGTTTGCTTGCAATTTTCAGATCACCACAATCTGCCACATGGGGCAAGTCTGCCTCTCACAAATCTTATTTATCTAGAGCTACTCTGGTAGGCAACAGAGTGCAGCTTCTCTTCCCTGTAGAGAGGCCAGTGGGATCAGGATACTGTCATACTGGAAGACTGACAACAAGTGCCTCTATCAAGAAGCAGGGTATCTTAGACACACGAGGGAGCAGTGGCTTATGGCGGGGCGGCAAAATGTCAAGCAGCTCTTTCTGCAATGCACAGCAGCTCTTTTCAACATCGGCCTAACTGAGAGCAGCTCCTCTGTGGGGCCATTTCAGTGTTGCCTGTGGGTCTGGCTGTGCTGATTAAGTAACCAAATGATAGGTGTGACCTAGGACTCCAGGAAATACTTCTGAATGCAAGTACACAGGCCACCTCATCAACTGGACCTGGTCTATTTCCTGATCCCCTAGATCCTGACTTGTATCCTATTTTGCTAAACAATGGAAAGTCACCATGTAAAGGTTTACGTGGCAACCCTTACGTTGCACCACAACACAATGGATGGTATGTCTCTGGGGTGTCACATGTTTATAACTGGCAAGGTACTTCCGTTCAGCACTGGAGCCCTTCATGGGACCTCCGTTCTGCTGGAGTCCCCTCTTATGTGTTCCTCTTACTAGCTTGTACAGGATGCTTCCCTGAAATGAGTAGCTGAAAACTGCATTTCAGCTTAAAGTGTTGGGGAGTTACATACTCTGGAGATAAGCTTTCCTTGAATGCTTTGGTGGCCATATGACTTTGTGGTGACCTTGTAGTTGAATCTAGGATATCTGATTTTGGTCATGCCACCACACTAAAACGCCTTAATGTACCAGTAAGCACCCTATAGCATTATATAGACCAGATGGCAGCCATCTGATGCTCAGACCATATGCCACAGACATGCCACTGGGTGGTGGATTGTCATTGCCGTAGCCTATAGATGGACTGGACTCCCAGCCCACTACTATGACATGCCACTCTATCAGGAGCGTATCTTTCCTCATTGACCTTTGTTTTAAGGTACCTGGGCATTACTATGTACCTCTTTCAGATACTACAAGGTTGACAATGTCCCTGTCATTGTGAGTGTCTAGCGTTTAATCTCAAATGACCTTCTTTCCTGTTAGTCCTAAAATTAGTTCAGTTCCTCTTGATGTTGTTCAAAGCAGATCGCTAGTCACATGTAATCGTGGTTCTGTGAAACGCAGATAACCGCAAACGGCTTCTCAGAATTCAGGACCAATCCTGTGTTTTCAAATAGGTTCCAGTTAGTCATGGTTGTACTATGGCTGTATTTATTGTAAATACTGTATCGTAAATTACAACATGACTCTAGGCAGTATACAGGCGTTTCTCAATGCCCTAATTCGTGGTTATCCTTGGATGATAGTTATATAAATAACCAGATTATTAACGGGTTTGGCATTTAATTTATGATTTTTTTTAATGTGAATACTATTTTGCTGTCACTGATGGCAAACTGCAAGACTAAAGCATGTAAGGATTTCCTGGAATAGGGTTTTTATGATCCTGCAGTAAGAATATCAACTCCCATTATGTTTTCTGGTATTACTTCTGCTATCTGGTTGTTTTTCTAAATAAAACTGAAAAAAAAGGATTAGGGCTTTTAGGTGTCTGAATGCAAGTCTGATTTGTGGGACCAAGACTAACCCTCATGTCATATAAAAGTGGAATTATTTGGAAAGAGCATCGCATTCCTGTTAGGCAGCAGGGATAAAGGTTACGGACAGATAGATGGAAGACTTCTGCAGTGCTGTAAATTATAATGGCTTAAAAACAGCTCCTACTGTCACTAGCCAGCCATTTCATATGAAAACAACATGTAGCCTGTACAGGCCTCAGTGAGAAAGTTGTATATAACATGAGCTTCATGTAGGAAACCTTGGCTTTGCTTCCCTGCCAGATTTGTTTTGACTGGTCATCGCAGCAGAGCTCATTAGCCGGGTGAAAGTCATTCAGATATGAGATGAATGTAAAAAAGCTTCCTGATGTTAGAGGTTATTTATTCAGGAAAATTAGATTTGGTATGCTTCTGTATGCTTCTAAGGGGAGTGCTGGCTGCTCTCTTTGCCCTTGCTGGCCCTCTAATGACTCATTTAAACAAGAAAGAGCAAAAAGGACTCCTCATTCCTCAAATACGAACGACCCTACTGTATTTATATGTTTATATAAATACACTGATCAGCCATTACATTAACACCACATGACAAAAACAGCTCTGACACCTTGAGGCATGGACTCCACAAGAACTTTCACAAGGCGTCTAGTCGTCACAAATTGGCCCTCTCGGATCCTTACACGTTCCAATTTTTCCTGCTTCCAATACATAACCTTCAAAAACTGTTTACTTTCAGCCTTATATATTCCACCATACTATCCAGGTGTTACTGTACCAAGATAATCTGCTCTGAGCTCAGAGTCCATGCCTCTGACAGATTCAAGCTGTTTTGGTGGCTGTTGTGGCAGGTGGTGTTAATGCTTTGGGTGATTGGTAGATACAATTTTTCCATTTACCACTTTTTTTTTTTTTTTTGAGAAATTCTCACCTCCTCCACAAACCACTTCTCTTCTAAAAACCATGAATGGTTTCCGGCCATCGCCAAACTGCGGTCACACCGCCTGCACTTTGGGAAAGCAGATGTATAATTTTAGGGAAATATGAAATTATGTAACAGAAATTAATGTAGACCAGAATTATTCAGCAATAGTGAAATATAAAAGTTAGTTCAGGAGATCATGAGGTCCTCTTCTTTCAATGTTTTGGCAGTTATGATTTAATGTGATTTAATATATTTTCTATAAATAATAATAATAATAATAATAATAATAATAATGCACAGTGTATTCATTCATTCATTTATTTTATTTATTTTATTTAGTTAAGCATGAGGTAATTTTAATCCAAACCGTGTCTGAAGGGCAACAATATTCCCTTTAATTACTTAAAAAAAAAAAGCAAAGCAAACAGACGGTGTATTAAATCAGTCTTATTATAATTACAGCATTATATGTAAAGTGTTTCATATTGCACTTCATTGTAGGAACATTAATATTATTTTTTTTTTCCTATAAAGTGCCATATTTTTTTCCAAATATTTTGCTGGCATCCTTAGTACTGTTAATATAAATAGCTGATATTATGCACTTATTAATGGATCGTTAAATGATAGAAGTTAGACACACTTTGATTTTATTTCACATTTACAACGACTATAAAAAAAGTGATGTCAGGCAGTGAGCTCCAAACAATTCACGTTTTCATTTGTATACTGTAATAACTATTATTTTCCCTAGCCGATACACTACAGTATATTTTTCCCTTGTATATCATTCCCTCACGGTATGAGTACCTCGGCTCTAAATGTACATAATACACATAGGTGAGTGTGTGACAACAATGTCCCAGGAGCCCACAGTCATGCATTAACTATAACCCCGACTCCTTTGTTTCACACCGGGCCATATCACATTACCCCGGTGTGGATTATTTTGCCCGTTGTGTTTTATTCCTTTGTTCAAATCTTTATGCGACAGTGGGAAGTGATGCCCTCTTTCAAACACACCTGCTGACTTTTCATAAAGCTGTTTCAAGACATATGAATTTGCATTTCCCACCAGACCAGTGTAAAGAAAGTTTATTTGGTTTTGGCTGACAGTCCGAGTCCTAAATTATCATTCTGGAATAAAAACAAATAGGGTGGTGAAGACTCGGGGTGCATCTGAGGTTGTTTCCCTAAAAAGTTCAGGAACCTCTGTGTTAGTAGAGACTGATTACTTTTAAAAACAACCAGTTCCCTATGCAATTGTCATTTTTAGTATGGAAACACTGATTTGTGGTCAGATGAGTGTTTTTTTTTATACATTTTGCCACATACTACCAGTGAACCCATGGCAACAACCGGCATGCCAAAATAGGAACACCCACTAATGATCAGGGTCGAGTAAACTGGGTGATTACATGGAAAATCTGAGCCAGTGTAAGTGCGGGAACTTCCTACAGAGAGTATTCCTCGTGAATGATTCGTAAAATGAAAGGCATCTGTATGTGCCAGTTTCAGTTTAGTTGTCGCATGGCTTTACGGCATGCATTCATCAGCCGTATGAGAGCTGGGTGTCGGCTGCTAAAGCCTACAGCTCTGGAAGCTTTCGTAAATCTGTCTGTCGCTTTAAATACACACTGGCGGACACGATCAATGACTATATTGAGTATATTGAGTATTTTGCATTGGAAGTTCTTCAGGCACTTCACTGTATACTATACTGTATTATACTGTTCTGTATTGTACTAATACCTATACTGAACATAGTTACAAGCTCATCTGGCTCAACATATTGTATAATATTTAAAATAGGTTAAGCCTTCTTATCCACAAACTGCCAGAGCTTCTTGTAAAGCACTTAAATGCACACCCAGAAAAAGGCGTGCGATCAGGACGTGCAAGATTCACAAACCAGTCTGTGCACATCCTTGTTCTCTTATTTAAGCACACCTGAGGATGAAAATAAAGGCTACTAAAAATAGTATCCCTATATTACACTACACTCAAGTGGCTGGTAGCGTTAGCATGTCACCTGTCATAGACGTTTGTAGGCGTGCCAGGGGTCCCATGGAATTCCAGCTAAACAACCCACATTATGGAGCCATCACCAGCTGCTACAGTCCCCTGTTGACAAGAGATCTCCATGGCTTCACTGAGTTTTCTCCACACACGAATCCTTCTACCTAGTCGAAACATTTAGAAGCGTAACTCCTCAGACCAGGCTACTCCTTTCCAGTCATCAACTGTCCCTTGGCAGTGTTGCCGAGCCTTGGCGAGGCGCATAGCTCTGTGGCATGCATTCATCAGGGGTTCGAGAGCTGGGTGTCAGCTCCTAAAGCTTCCATAGATGTCTGTCGCTTTAAATACACACTGACAGACACTACCATGATGTGTGTAGGTGATGCTGATAAGTATTTTGCATTGGATTGTCTGTAGCAGTTCTTCTTGCACTCCAGTGTGTACTATACTGCACTGTATTATACTAATACCTATACTAATACTGTGCCAACTATCCTTCACCTTCTATTGCAGCATGTCTCCTCCACATTTCTCTGCAGCTCCACCTTATACTACTCCCACTTCCTTCCACCATTCTCTACTGCCTTCCTCCTCCATCTTTTTTGCAGCCTGTCCCTACATCTCATATCATGAGCGAGTATTTGTCTCTATAAGCCAAATATTCATATGTATTCTCAACCCCGGCTATGAGCACCCCCTTGCAGCTAGTCTTTAAACAGAATATGTGTTTGTGGGAGAAACGGTTACAGTTATGTCCATAGGGAGCATTACAAATTTGCTAGTGGACCAAGTGGTCCAATAGGTCATACAGTGCAGTCTGACCACAAGAACCGATTTACATCCACAAGGGGAATTCTGTCCTGTGTACAGCAGCGTGTTTATTGATGTGGAAGTAAAACGAACAGGGCTGATTACATCATAAGGTCAACTTGCCCTCTTTACACAATACACAGATGCATGTCTGTTTCAATTTGCTGAAAGTTTTTGCTGGTTTCGTGTCATATCATGTAATGTTCTCTTGCATTCTTAGTTAATGCAGTTTAAAAATCCGGCTTTGTGCAAGTCTGCGCCATGCGAGGGGGAAAAAAAAAATACAAGGATGGTTATACAGATTGGTGTGTCTATTAGTTGCTAACCTCAGCCTGAACAACTTCAATTCACAAATTGTAACAGTCATGCCTCTTGCTTTCTCTCCCCAGTCACCCCTGACCTGTCTCCGGAGAGCCCTCTACTCGGCACCCTCCCGCTGCCACCAGCTCGCTCACGTACCGGCGGCCCCAGCAGCGCCCCCACCACCCATTCCCCCGCCGAGCCGCCTGCGCGACCAAACCGGAAGCGCAGCGGCGAGGCCGGAAGCGGCAGTACTAGCCCACCTGCCCGCGGCGCCATGGAGGTGGGTATGCGTGTGGTGCGTGGCGTTGACTGGAAGTGGGGCAACCAGGACGATGGTGAGGGCCATGTGGGCACAGTAGTGGAAGTGGGGCGCCAAGGCAGCACCAGCACACCTGACAAGACAGTGGTGGTGCAGTGGGACAGTGGCACTCGCACCAACTACCGCACCGGCTACCAGGGTGCCTACGACCTGCTGTTGTACGACAACGCACAGATCGGTGAGTGTCAGTAGTTAGAACTACTAGAAGAGTATCCTGGACAAGCAGAACCATTAAATCAAGGATATATGGGTGAAGATCTGCATAACTACTGGTTTCTGTGTGCATGGCGGCTTCACTGTAATCGTACGCAATGTTTTTGTATGCTGTAGTAAGATTTCCTTTCACCTGTATTGTGCAATAATTCAAGCTTCTTACATTGTCATACAAATGGATCAAGAGTAACGGAAGACATCAAGCCAATCTCTACATACCCAGTGTGGCCTTGTCTTCAGGAAATTGCAACTTTGAATCCAAATGACACCACTGGTGTGGTTTAAGATGTTGTCAGGATACAAGCATGATTGAAGACACATGACCTGCCCAAGTGTAAACAGGGTCCTCAGCAACGTCCCAGTTGATTATGTTGTAATGTAGACAAATGACTATCCTTGTTATCCTAGTGTGGTGTATGTGAATATATATATAGACTTCTCTCACTCCCTCCAGTGGGTCTAAAGTGGTATAAAGTGGTATACGTTTGCAGCACATACAGTTTCCTCTAGCTGCAAAGTCACAGTCTGTCTCCCTGTCTCTCTCTCTCTCTCTCTCTCTCTCTCGCTCTCTCGCTCTCTCCGTCTCTCTCTTCCTTACACACACACATTCGTTCAGCAGTTTAGCCATACACAGATGCCCTGGCTGTATTTATAGTCAAGTAAATGCTCATTGCTAAGCTAAGATGCCTCTTTGCCGCACCATTAAAAGCAGCATTCTTCTGCCTCGAATGATTCAGTGTAATGGGGCGAAAGAGCATGAGAAATAAAGAGTGAGAGAGACAGAGAGTGAGGGAGAAGCAGTGTACATCGAAAAGGGCACCAGCTCTGTGTGCTCATTATCCACTTCCTTCAAATGAATGCAGAACTGTGGATGCAGAAATGCAGTTTTTTAACCATGTAATCTCTTCTGCTCACAGAGCATCTGACTAGTCATTGCACACTCCTATTACATGGCTCATTGTAGATTTATCTATGCTTTCTATGCTTGTTTTTTTCTTGTATATAACACATACTGTCGTTTGTTTAGCTTCATATATATATGTTTATTGATTAGGTTATTTGTTTGTAGATAGAAGTTATATAATATATAATTCTGTAATAATTCTAGGTACTAATAAAGAACCTGCACCTTTTAGTGGAATGTGGCAGTAAACCCAGTTAGTTCAAATTGATGTCCATTCAAATTTTTTCACAGATTAATTTCTTTTATACACAAGTGCAACTTTTCTTGTTAACATAGAAAAACTACTCATCTTGCCTGGCTTTATGCTAAAACCATGAGTCACACGGAGCTGTACAGTACAAATTCAGCAATAATGCAGACACAGCAAATAAGAAAGAAATAAAACATGCCAGGGCAGGCTGTTATAATAATAAACAAATGCATGACAAAACGGGTAAGTCCTGATGTGTTTTATTATACTTGTACCATAATAATTTACCAACAACTACAGTGTCTATGTTTTAATGAACAGTACTGAGCAGGAGCTGTTTGATTGCTCATGCTGATAATTTCAGGGGCATGTTGTATTATGTGTATTAGAAACAGCCTAAATATATATGATCAGTCAATCAGAATGAAGCTTTTTTTCTGTAGTGTTTGAGGTTTCAGATTTAATGTCTTATACCAAAATTAGGTCAGGACTGCAACTGCAAAACCCTGATCTCTGTACACTGTAAATAAAGAACTAAAAAATCTACTTTATATCCATCTCTAATCAACTGTTTAGTAAATACTATTTATACTATTTTATCACATTCTAATTCTTGGTGCATCTCATGGTCTGCCTCTTTCTCTAGGTGTCCGCCACTCGAACATCATTTGCGACAGCTGCAAGAAGCATGGCATCATGGGTATGCGCTGGAAATGCAAGGTGTGCTTCGACTACGACCTGTGCACGCATTGCTACATGAACAACAAGCACGACCTCTCCCACGCCTTTGAGCGCTACGAGACCGCGCACTCGCAGCCGTGAGTATAACCCAGCCTCGTCTTCTCTTGCCTCATCTCATCTTTCTCTCTCTTCTGCATGGCTAAACTTGCTATTCTTTCCAGCTCTGCCTGAATGTCACATTCTTCTTCTTTTTCATTTAACATAGCCTGCAGTTACATAACACTTGAATTTTATTCGTGGCAGAAGTAAAAAGTACAAAGTGAATTAAAATTAACATATGAAAGCGACATGCACAGTACTGGATGGATCTATGTGTGTTATTTATTTATTTCTTGTTCAATTACTGATGACCCTGTGCTCTTATAAAACACAATTCAACAACAATTGTACAGCTCATCGTTTTATTTAATTTGTGAAACGTCTACCTTTTACTGTGGAACAACACCACAGCAAGACAAATCGTCACCCAGCATCTGGAGGGGAAAAACAACTCACAACAGGTTATAAAACATAAAAGGAAAATAATTTGTCATAGAATCGTGTGGATGACTGGAAGCATGAATAAATAAAAGTAGAAGAAAGACGGGATAGTGCCAGACTGTGGTTTGAAACATAGATAGGTATTGGATTAGTTTTTTTTTTTTTTTTGTGATTTCTAACTGCGTCGTTTACTGCCAGCGCATACATCATGTGTGTGAACAGAAAAACAGGAATGTTTTAAATTCACGCTTAGTGTTTAAACCTATGGATGCTTAATTTAGCAAAGAATATAATATTTATACCACTTAAGACAATCATTTAATTTAATGTAATGGGAAACACTATCTTTCCTATATTTACAAATGAAATTACATAAAATGACATAAAAGATTGTATTTTTATTTCATTAAACCGCAGCTTATAATTGTTTTTATTTCTGATTTGATGTTTCTTTTTATTATTATTGTTAGCAGTAATAGTATAGCAGTGGTGGTAGTAGTAGTAATATTATTAAGAATTGTATGACAAACACAAACAAAAAAAAAAAAAAATTGCTTATTTATTTATTAGGGTTGTCAAACGATTAAAAATTTTAATCGTGATTAATCTCAGAATTTCATATAGTTAATCGCAATTAATCACATTTTTAAAATCTATGTAAATGAATAAGGCTTTAAAGTGAAATGGCGATTACAATTAAAATGGTGAACACATGTTATACTAAAAGTACTTGTTAAAAACTGCTGGGACAAGAGAAAATGGTAAGT
>JAOVVF010000035.1:7361100-7375003 GCA_028565595.1 Duopalatinus emarginatus | reverse complement strand
TATATATATTTTTTTTTTATTACAATTTTTAAACTTAAATTTGAACAGAAACCTTAAATAAGACCTGAAAGCTTGCAGAAAAACCTTGGGGAAGCTTGCAGAAAAAAATCTGTAGGCAATGATCACCATACTACCTGCACAACAGTCCACAATTCTGTTCTATCCCGAGGTGCAGGATTTCTGTGTTCCACAGCATGTTGCATGGCATCCCAGATGTGTTCGATAACGTTGACATCTGGTGACTTAGGTGAGAATGGCAAGACCCCAAACTCATATAAGTGTTTTTCTAGTGTCTCTAGACGTCTAGATGCATTGTCCTGTTGACATCAGAATGAATGCAGGATATGACAGCATACATAGCGGAAGGAGGCACACATACAGATGTTTGTAGACGTACCAGGAATCCAATGGATTGCCGTCTAAACAACCCCCACACCGTTATGGAGCCACCACCAGCCTATTGTTTTTCTGGCACTTTCATGTTTTTTTCCCATTTTAACATGGCATTGTACATATGGTACAATAATAAAAGAAGGTATTGGTTTAATGCACAGTAACAGAGGCTGGGTTACACTGTAGATGTTTTACAGCTGCCCTGTTTCTTCCAATTGGGCAAGGGTATTAAATATATTCCGTTTCATCCTGGGCCTCTCACTTTCATTTGATTTAAGCCTGATTTATAATAAAATATCCTGCATGCACAGTGTCTCAAGCAGCTCACCGTACGTTCCTCATGTTACAGAAACTTTAATCTCACACTGTAGCTTAAAGATTACAGCGAAATGCTGTTTGCCCAAGGACTGAACTAACGCAAGCGCCCATGTTCTTGACATTAAGCCTGAATAAACGTGCAGCCCTTGGTAAATGGAGCATGACTGGGTGTCCACGTATGTGACCGTACACTCTGTATCACTGATTAGCTAAATCCCTTAGTCAGTCTCAGCTGATTAGGACATGGGACAAGTTGTTTGTCTTATAAATAGAGCCTTACCACTGTCTGATTAGGTATCTCTGTCTTTACATGATTTAGGTGAATACGTTTGCAGTAGGTGAGCTGGTGAGGGTGCTGGATGACATTGAGACTGTGAAGAGGCTACAAGCCGGACATGGAGAGTGGACTGACAGCATGGCACCTGTACGTTCCCTAGTCTTCTTATGCACACACCATGAAAAATGTACACACCATCAAAGAAAAGTAATCTAACTCATTTATAAAGGGAATATTAGTGGGTTTAATAATATACAATGTTACAACATCATATTATACATCATCACATTAATATTCATTAACGGACAGGGAACTGAAATATGTGTATATACAGATAGGTAAATATATAAAGATAAGCTTTTTATCAATCTGACAAGGATTAGTTAAAAAACTTTAACCCCCTCTCTGTAGATTAGGGCAGTTATTTTTATACTTTTATATTTTAGGTCATTTCTTGTGACACTGCTGTCACAGCAATAAAACAGGGAAGTAGGTATTAGGGTTGTCTAACTAAATGCCACTGGTTTCGACCATGAAACTTTCAGACCAGAGCTGAAAGAAAGAAAGAAAAAAGATAACAATGTGCAGTAAACAGTAATACAGTAATAAACTAAATAAAGTCAGTAGTATGTGTGACAACCATTAGCTTTTTTTTCTTATATATATTAGTAATATTAATATTAGAGAATAATATAATAATAACTTAATAATAAATAATAATGTAATATATGATATTAAATAATATAATATAATATCATATCATATATAAAAAATAAATAATAATACATAATTTAATTTAATTTAATTTAGTTTATAATAAATAATAAGTAATATTAATAATATTAGTCCAAGGTATAGTATATACAGTTTTATAAGGAAATTACATGGTTAGATTTACTGAGTGTTTGGAAGAGTCTGCCATGGTTCTTTTGAGAGGTTTGATTGTCAAACTTTTTTCATGCAAAACTTCAGGAGCTTTTTTTAATTGAACGCAACCTCTTTTTTTTTATAAGTTGCTTTTTTAACATTATTATTATTATTATTATTATTATTATTATTATTATTATTGGCAAAGTAATGTTTGGACATTTTAAATGTTTTTGTTCTGACTTAATAATGCAGAATTCATAAAATAAATATCTATAACAGAATATGTAAGAAATAAAAAAAAAATGTTTGCTTGAGATGTTTCTTGTCATTATGTACGTAATTAATCCATAATACTTAAATTTAAAGATGTTTTTTTTTCTCTTATTATCTATTATAGTACTGTGATTTTACATCATTTTTATTTTATTACGCAAGAATTAGTTTCACTTCTTCTGCCTCTCCAACTTCATCAAAAATGTCCAGCGTACACAGAAATACACCAATCAGTCATAGCATTAATAACACCAGACAAAACAGCCACATGGACTCCACAAGACCTTTGAAGGTGTGCGGTGGTATCTGGCACCAAGACAGACCCTACAAACATTAGTAGTGCCTTAAGCTTTGTTGCCGGTTCACCAGTTATCCTTCATTTGACCAGTTTTGGTATGTAGTATCCATTGTATACTGGAAACACGACACAAGACCTGCTGTTTGGAGATCTTCAGACCCACAATTCTTACCATCACAATTTAGTCCTAGTTACTCAAATCAGACCTTCTTGTTACAGTGGCACTTGTTAAGGACTTAGGATATATCAGGTTAAAAGGGTACGGTCAGTTTTCAAAGTTAATGCGATGGAAGCATGAAAAATGGGCAAATCTAAAGATCTGAGCAACTTTGACAAGGACCAAATTGTGACAGCGAGATGAAAACAGCTGACCTTTTGTGTGATATTTCAGTAAGCAGTGGTTAGTACCTGCCAAAAGTGGTCCAAGGAAGGACAGCTGGTGAACCACCAGTGACAGGGTCATTTGTGCGTAGTGTGTGAAGGTCTGATCCCACAGAACGTGTGCTACACTTTCAGACGTCTGTGGAGTCCGTGCCTCAGCAGGTCAGAGCAGTTTGGGCAGGTGGTTTTAATGTTGTGGCTGATCTGTGCACGTCACGTTACGATATATTTATTTTATTTTGTTCGAGTCACTGTGCCAATTATAAATATTTATTGTTAATTATAAGTTGTTAAACCTAATTCTACTTGTATTAAATTAGTCTTAATGGGATAATGGGGTATTTATTTAAGACCAGGATTGCGTGTTACAGGGAATGATTAGCCACCTCTCTACATGTCCTGTATCAGTGGACTAATCCTGTCTATTTGGCGAATCTCAATCAAGGTGACAAAGTCATGTTTAAATTCAGAGACATGTTAAAAACACGTTACGAAACCTGCACAGTAATCCTCTGACCTAAGCTGACCAGGACGCAAGTGAAATTAGCTGTGTGTCAGTTCTTTGTAACAGTTACTCTGTGCAGTTGAAGAAGACAAATATTAGCCTAAGGATTGCTGGATAAAAGAGAACTAACAATAGGGCCAGGTTTTGCCTACATTAGGATAACGCTCTTTAAGTTCACTCAGTGACCTGTGTATATGTGTGTGTGTGTGTGTGTGTGTGTGTGTGTGTGTGTGTGTGTGTGTGTGTGTGTGTGTGTGTGTTTATCAGGCCCTGGGCCAGGTTGGCAAGGTTTTAAAAGTGTATGCAGATGGGGACTTGCGCGTGGCATTTGGAGGACAAACATGGACTTTTAACCCTGCGTGCCTCTCGGCTCAGCCTGGCGAAGTGGACGCCAATCTGATGACGGCTGAGAATCCAAGTGAATCAAGACGTAAGCAGGAAACAGCTGCAATCCCGTTCATCACACTTCATGTTTGAATGCATGACGACTCACTTTTTTCTCTCTGTTTTTTTTTCTTGTCTTGTTTTGCTAATAGTGATTCAGATGACATTTATGCTTCGCTCTCCTTTCTTCTGAATGTACAACTTGCTTGTTAATTTTCGTTATTTTGATGCATGATGAAAACAAAAACACTGTTTGTAACACCCCCCCCCCCACCCCCTTTTATCCCACCCTCTGGCGATAGACAGACTTCTAATGTGTTTTTTTCTTAAAACTCCTCTTCCGTCTTTTCATGTCAGACAGACTTTTCTTTCCCACATGACACACGGTGCTGAAAGCAAAATGCAGGCCACTAGTGCATGAGGACATTTTGACTCATTTGAATCATTTGTTCAGCTTTTGAGCTGAAAGAAAGAAACCGTGTTTTCTTCATCCACATCTGTAAAATCTGGGGTTTTTTTTTTTAGAGTAACTAGTCTCTCCTCTCTCTTTCAGCCACAGTCATTTCAGTCCTGGAGAAGCTGCTGTCTCAGTCCACGGAGCAGGATAACCCTGGGCGCCTGGTCATCGAGGCCGCTCATGGTAGCACCGTTAAAGTCCGCGAACTAGTGCAGAAACATCCGGATAAGGTAATGATATCATATTAAAAAGAAAAAGGTACTTATATCCTTTTTTAAATATGTAACTGAAAAAATTAATAATCGAATACACTAAAGTGCTTCAAAATCTGGAAAATATTAGTAGTGGCTGCATAATTGTTTGGAATTTGTTTAGCTGGCATTCCATGAGACTCCTGGTACGTCTACAAACATCTCGGACAGGTCAACACTATGTGTGCCGCCTTTCTTATAAGTTACTCCCGTTCATGTCCTGCATTCATTCTGATGGGTTTTGCCTCTTCCAACAGGACAATGCACCATCACACACATCTAGAGACGCCAAATTATGTTTAGAGGAACACTCATCTATATGAGTTTAAGGTTTTGCCATTCCCACCTAAGTCGCCGGATCTCAACGTTATCGAACACATCTAGGATGCCATGCAACATGCTGTGGTTCATAGAAATCCTACACCTCAGAATACCTCAGAATTGTAGACCCTTCTGCAAGAACTATGGTGTCCATTACCTACAGAATATTTCCCATAGGAGACCTACGAAGTATTACCCAAGCACACACCACCACTATTGACACATTTTATTTTTGCAGCTCTGTTCTGCTCAAAAATATTAAAACCGTCTGTCTAAACAGCTGCCAAACCAGCTCTGGCGCTGACTCCATGAAGACCTCTGGACTATGGTAGCAACAGATCCAGGAATATTGTATTTATTATGTAGTGTATGGCCAAACGTTTGTCGACACCTACCCATCACTCCCAGATGTGGGTCTTTCCTAAACTGTTGCCACAAAATTTCTGTTTAAGCCGTTAGTTTGAGACTGCCCTTCACTGGAACCTGTTCCAGCATGACAATGCCCCAGTGCACACACCAAGCTCCATCATGACATGGTGTACCAAGGCTGGAGCAGAAGAACTTGATTGGTCAATCATCACGTATGGGTGTGATGATCAGGTGTCCGGTAACTTGTATTGTACAGTGTCTAATAAGCACAGCTATACAATCGCCATGAGCAGTGCTCTTAGTGGATACTAAGAATTCTGCTAAAAGCTGAATTGTATGTCTATTATCAAATAGGTCATATATAATATCAATTACACTTAATTACACTTAATTTACAATGAAGTGCCAGAAAAACTGGCACACCAGTGTACTAATAAAAAAAGTGTAGAAACTGCAGAAACAGGAAATGATTCTGTAAGCAATGAACAACAATTCTGTTGGATTCTGAGGCGTTGCATGACATTCTAGACGTGTTCACTAATGAATGGGTGATGAATGGGTGTAACTGGTCAGAAAGGAGATACACATAGCTTTCATCTGTTAGAGATGTTTGAAGATGGACCAGGGGTCCCATGGAATGCCACCTAAACAAACTGCATTCAATTATGAAACCATCACCAGCCACTACAATTTTTTTTTAACCAGTATACTATATAGCTAAAAGCTATATGGTGGTGAAGACCTGAGCCCAGGGTGGGCCACTTTTATAACCCTAAAAAGGAGGACATCAAAAGACATTTTCATGAACCAATGATATGTCCAATGCGACCTCCAATAGGACTAATAGGTGTCCGTCCAGGCAGCAAAAAAAAACTGTCAACCCACAGACTGTCCAACCAAAAGCCAGAATTCTGGCCACCATACCTGAGCCCCACATTCATTTTATATGTTTGTTAAACATCCTTTTCCAAATGTACTGTGTTATAATAAACTCCACTCTTCTGGGAAGGCTTTCCTCTAGATTTTGAAGTGTGGCATTAGTGAAGTCAGACAAGGGGGCTTGGGTGCAGTCGGCATTCTAGTTCATTCCAAAGATGTTTTGTGGAATTGAGGGTCAGGGCTTTGTGTGTTCTTTCACACCAACGTATGCATTCTGTTTTTCGTCTGTGAAGTACAGAGGTCGACGCCATGGCAAGAACCAAGCTAGTGGTTAGGGAATCAGTCATGTGACCAGAAGGTCCTCAGTTCGATCCCCACACAGGACATGATATGACTGAGGTGTCCTTAAGCAAGGCACTTAACTCCCCAACTGTTCCTCGGGCACCATGGTTTGGGGCTGCCCCCTACTTCGGGCAAGTGTGTTCACTGCTCCCTAGTGTTCACTGGTGTGTGTTTCCTCTGTGTGCAAGCACAGTAGCCAAATAGTTTACTTTTCTCTCTTCCGCACGTTATGCACAGGAGCATTTGTGAAAATGGTTGGGCCTCTTAATTCCAGTGCATGGAAATTGTAATTCTACATCATGCATAACTCATCCTGTACAGTTGTCCTTCTAACTTTGTGACAACGGTTTAGGAAAGGCTCACATATGAGTGGTGATGATTAATCTGAGTCATTTACTGGCAGTCAGTAAACAATACTGATGCTCTTTATGTACTGACTGGCTGTGTGTAGGTGGATATTAAGAACCAGGGGAAGACGGCTCTCCAGGTGGCTGCTCACCAGGGCCATATGGAAGTAGTGAAGGTCCTGCTGCAGGCCAACAGCAACATCGAGACCAAGGATGAAGACGGAGATGCAGCGCTGCACTACACGGCATTTGGGTGAATTATAATCCATAAACGCCTTGTATTTTTTTTTTACTGAATGCTTCCTGGCTCTGTATTTATTGGTGTATGTCCCTTATTGTGTATGTTAGGGTTTTTATCAGGGGACCAAGCACGTATTACTGGAATCCTATTGTATATGAATTTTTATTGGTTAGGATTTTTAGTAGATAGATACACATAGACCTGGTCTAGACCTGGAATGCTTTTTCGTATCAGGTATTACAGATGGATTGATCTGGGGGTTACGTTTTGGAGGCTCTTATATGTCCGTTTGTACATTTCCAGACATGCAATTGTTTCCATTGATTTGATCATAGTCTGGCAAAGCCAGTCTGTTCTCCTCGTCTGTGCCGAGCCGTTTTAGTCTTTGTGTTTTTTTATTATTATTTATTTGAAAACTAGTTCAGATGTGTATTAGCTCATCTTGGCATTAATTCTGCATGTCGTGTGTGTGTGTGTGTGTGTGTGTGCAGGAACCAAGCCGAAATCGCACGCCTCCTCTTGAGCAAAGGGGCCAGCGTCAACCTACTGAACAACTCCATGTGCACAGCTCTGCACATCGCCGTCAACAAGGGCTTCGCTGACGTAGTCAGGGTACTGACCGAGCACTCCGCCGACGTCAACCTGCAGGTACACGTGCACAAATGCACACGTCCAGACGGACGGTCCCTCCGGAATGGTTATGCAAGTCTAGAGAACAGTACTGTTTGGAGGCAATTAACTTTAAGAGCTCTATAAAGTAAGGATCTGACTGGCTCTCTGGGTATCTGTCCATCAATCTGTCTTCTGCCTGTCTGTTTTTTTTGTCTATCTCACCCTTTCTTATCAGTACAAGTAGAGAAAAGGAGAAACGATTAACTCGACTGGGAAATCTGGCTTTGCATGCCGTGCTTTCTGTGACTTATCTGCATCATTAGGGCCAATTAGCAAATTAGCCCATCCTCTGAATCCATCCTCTGTCTTTGCAGAGGCACACTGCTGATTTCGACTCACACTGCTGAGCGTTCCACATTTTCCACTTGAACTGTGGCAGCTCAGAGTGGAAAGGCTCCCTGAAGGAGTTTTGGAATACACACAGACATACATAGACATTTATATTCTCTAGTTTACTATACAGCACACATTTCAGTACTGCTTTAAATTAAGGACATACAGCATGACCAGGACTATGATTTTCTCCTAGACCAAACTGACTCCAGTTTCAACACAAGCACCACCGTCCCACACATTAAAAATGTGTTAAATAAATGAAACACTCTCTCCTTGCTCAGATTTTCTTGTATACAGTGATCAACGCTGTCTCATACTGTTCACATTCTGACTATCCATGAGACGACAGGCAATCATGAAGCATTTCCTTGTCTGTATTTCTCCCTGACTACCGCCTGTATACCGCTCTATAAAGTCAACCGTAATGAATGAGAGCATGATTTCAGACAGAGCCTCTGAATCACATCCACTTCTTCAAACATACCAACGGCAGCGTCTGAACACATGTGTAGGCCGAGCATTACGGGAAGCAGCACAGCTGCATGCCTGCTGATTAAACCACATCTAAATCCAGGCAGGACACATTTCATAGAATCTCCGTTGTTTATTTGAACATTAAGATAACAGCAAACGAAAAAAAAAATGCCTAAAAACCCTCTGGGATATGACCACCGAAGAACAAGATACACCAAACATAATTACACCCATATGGAGACGCAAACAGCCAACAAAGAAGCGATAGAGACGACACTTTCAGCAGATAAGCGCAAAAGGCTGCAGGCATCCCCAAGGCAAAATATGACTATGATGGTTTCAAAGTGAATGCACGTGGAATTCATAAGAACACTCTGATGAGGTACAGAGATAGCATCCACTGATCGAGCGATAGATCTAATTTCCAGTAGCTGGCAGCTTTAAAAAGCTGATTCCACTGAAAACTAAGGAACACTGGCAGCGTCCCATGGGAGAAGTGTACACTGGAGCTCTTTAATGTAGTGGCACTTTCTTATTCCCAGGTACTTCAAATGGAGTCAATTACCATTAATGTTCGGCGTGTAAATTTTCCTCATTTTGCACTTCCAGATATGAGGCACATGTCGTTAACAATTAACGGAAGCTGTTGGAAAACAATTTGCAACAGTTAAGACGCATGTTAAAGCTAGTCATAACTACAATGATGTGAAAAACTGGTACAGATGCGCCTGTGCAAAATCTGGTGGTGGCTCCATAATGTTATTGGGTCTGGTATGTCTACGATCATACTTGACAGGTGAAATAAAGAAAGAAATGAAAATGAACTATTTTGCCTTACTGTGTTTGCACACAGAAGGAATGTGACCTCCGCATTTAACCCATCCGTGCAGTGAAACACACACCAGTGAACACACTTGCCCAGAGCAGGGGGCAGCTCCAAACCATGGCGCCTGGGGAGCAGTTAGGTGCCTTGCTCAAGGGAACCTCAGTCGTGTCTTGCCCTGGGTGGGGATCGAATCCATGACTTTCCGGTCATGAGACCGGTTCCCTAACCACCAGGCCACCGCTACCCCCGTGTGCTACCTGTGCCTCCTTTCTGACGAGTTACACCCATTCATGTCCTGCATTCGTTCCTATGGGTTTGGCTACAAATGTCTAGAGAAGGAAAATTATAGCTAGAGGAACACTCATCTACATGAGTTTAGGGTTTTGCCATTCCCACCTAATTTACCAGATCTCAACGTTATCAAACGCATCTGGGATGCCATGCAGTGCACTGTGGATCACGGAAATTCTGGGAAAATCTCGGAATACAACAGAATTGTGGACTCTTCTGTAGGAAGTATGGTATTCATTGCTTGAATGAATATTTCCCATAGGAGACCTACAAAGTATTAGCCAAGCACACACCCCCACTGTTGACACATTTTATTTTTGCAGCACTTTTCTGAAAGTTGCTAAAAAATATTAAAACTAAATATTCCTGAAACTTGTGGAGTCCATGCCCTGTGTGGGACCCACCAAGTATTGGACTGGTATACCTTTTTTCTGGTCCTTAAATGTATATGAATATAGTCAATCTTCATTATTTAAGCCACTCCTTTTAGAAAGGATCCTGGCCGCCAGGAAGGGAAATGGAACCCAGGTCCTTCTTGCTGATAGTTGCCCCCAGTGCCACTGTGCCATCTGGGTAATATATACACTTCGTCAGAACATGTGGAACAAATGAGAACGGGTCAGAATTTTTAGACACAACTTATTTCCTCGGATTTTCAAGCACAACAGTACCTTGCGTGTTTATAGAACTCCAATATTCATTACAGCCGTGGTGAGCAGAAAAGCACACAACACATCAAACCTTCAGCTTTTAGCTGTGCAGTTTGTCTCAGTCTGTATTTGGTTTAATTAATAATGTGTATTTTAAAGACTCATTTCAGTGTTTCAACTCTGTTTCAGGTTGTTTATAAGTTTGCTCCTCTCAATTGATTGGTCAGTTGATTTGACTTTACCTGTTCCGTGATTCATTTATAAAATCCTGTGCTTAAAGGCATCTCTGTTTTTGATTACCAGGACTCCTATGGGGACACGCCTTTGCACGATGCCATCGCTAAGGACTTCAGGAGCATCATAGAGATCCTGACTGTTGTGCGCAACATTGACTTCACACAGCAGAACAACCGTGGCTTCAACCTGCTGCACCATGCAGCCCTGAAGGGCAACAAACTGTGAGTCCTCACACTGTAGCTAAGACTAATGTTAGCTTAAATATATAATACTCCTAGACGCCTATAAATAGGCACTATACACCAGTCAGACATACAACATTAACACCACGTGTCAAAACAGCTCTGTCCTGTCGAGGCATGCACTCCACAAGTCCTTTGAAGGTGGTCTGTGGTATCTGGCACAACATTAAGACAGATCTTCTGTGGGACAACAGATCTTCTGTGGGATCGGACCAGACAGACAAGCCTTCGCTTCACAAGCACAACAGTAAACACAAACACCGATCAGTGTGGTACAGTGGTAACATCATTGGCTCCCATGTGAGAGACCTGGGTTTGATTTCCGGTCTGGACAGCCAGTCTGTGCTACACCAATAAAGGTCCTTGGGCAAGACTTCTAACACTGCGTTGGCCTTCCTGTAATACCAGTAACCTTGTAAGTCGCTCTGGATAAGAGCGTCTGCCAAATGCTGTAAATGTAAACCCTAGGCAGCCATGACCCTGTCACTGGTTCACTGATTGTCCTTGGTTGGACCACTTTTGGTAGGTAAAAACAACTGCATGCTGGGAACATCCTTCAGGACCTGCCCTGTCCTGGTCATCTAGCCATCATAATTTGGCCCTTCACTCAATTATTCTTATGCTTGCTCATTTTTTCTGCTTCCAACACATCGATTTTGAGAACATCTAATCACAAATTTAGAAGCATTTCTTAAATCTCTTTATTATCAGGCTTGTATAGTGGAGCGTCCACCATTTTCATAAATGTTGTATGTGAGTTTAAATTATAGAACAACACCATTGAAGCTGCCATTATAGCAGATTAATACAACACCTTCTGACCAGTTCAGAATCAGGAATTAAATGGTGGTATAATTTCCTTTATCATAACCGTTCCATCAGCAAGCTTGTTTCATCATGAAAGAAATACAAGAGTGAGTCAAAAACGATCCGCACTCCAGTTATAGTAAAGTGTCGTCTTATCAACACTTTCTGTACTAGGTCTCCATCTCCCCAGTCACTGCTGTGCAGATTTGTATATGTAACGTTAGTTCATTTGGAACTGCAGTGCAAGATGGCTGCCCAAAATTGGCCGCCAAACTTATGATTGTGAAAAAGGTTCAACAGTCAACAGTGCTCATTAAAGTGACCTGTTCACTCAATAGCTGAAGCCTAAAATTCAAACAAAACACAAAGGACTGCTATACACAGTTCCGCACACGACCATAGGCTTGTGATTAAGGAACCCGTCTTGGAACCAGAGGGTCCCAGGTTCGAGTCCCGTACGAGTGACCTTCAGCAAGGCACCCCACCTCCCCGGCCTCTGTGGATAAGGGGCTGCCGACTAGTGTTCACTAGTGTGTATTTGTAGGATAAATACAGAGGTGAATTCCACTACGTAGTGGTCAGAAGAGTAACTTATTCACTCACACTCTCCAAAAACACTCTGTATAGTCCTGACCTTGCCTCATCGGACTATTTTGAATGAGGACGAAGATAGACGTCTGATGCATTAGTGGCTCACAGTTGAGCCGAAAAAAATTTAATAAGGGATTATGAAGGCTTGTTGACTGATGGACAAGGTGTATTAAAAAGCATGGAGAAAAATCAGGTTGAAAAATAATGTATTTGTTCTTTTATTTATTCTTGAGCTACAGATTAAATAAAGCATACTGCACTGTATGGAAACAGTATTAAGGGTGTAATAGTGTTAAGGTTGGGCAGTTTTTAACCTAATGCCTCTTGCGAGGCCATTTTCAGAGCCTGCGTGTCGTACTGCAGGATATATTTAGCACTATAAACTCATAAGGCTAGTATTCCTGAAGGCAAGTGCATATTAGTGTGTCTAACACTACACTAACTCCATGGATTGTGTTCCACTGTCTGTGTTTTTTTTCTGCTCCTGATTTGTATTGATTATATAGTATATTCTTTATGCGTCAGTGTGTGTAAGACTCGAGCTCAGCTTTTGTTAACACCGTGATTCAGCGCTTGCAGACAGTCCCACACAATGACTGTCATTGTCTAATAGACCGTCTCGTCCTCTTATATAATAGGCATCCTGAAGTTCTTCCTCTAGTTAGGGAATGGTACAGTCTGTTCAGAGGCTCCAGGGTTTTCTGCAGTAGTTTAGTCTCTGCCTCAGACTCTGTTGTATACAGTACACATCTCACAATCACAATCTCGCCACTTATAATCTTATCGGCCGTCTCCACCCACTACTGTGTGTACACACTACTGTGTACTAGGTTTTTTTTTTTCTTTTATCTTCAAGCTATCAGGGACATGTTTTACAGTGCACATACATGCACGACACGTTGACAGAGCCAAAACACATTCCTTGTCAGGGTTTTTGGTTTTACTGTTGTGTTTTCTTCTTTGTTCTCTATTAGGTTTTGCTGTTATGTATTTAGATTTGCTAGTGGTGTATTTGGTTTCAATTTATGTATTAGTTCTTGTGTTTTTGGATTTGTTGTGTATTTGGTCTAATTGTGTATTTGTTTTTGCTGTTCTGTTTTTGACCTTGTGTTTTTGGTCTCATTGTTGTGTTTTTAGTTTTGTGTTTTTTGTCTCGTGTTTTTGGTCTCATTGTGTTTTTGGTCTTGTGAGTTTTCTCTCATTGTTGTGTTTTTAGTTTTGTGTTTTTTGTCTCGTTGTGTTTTTGGTCTCAATATGAGTTTTGTCTCATTGTTGTGTTTTTAGTCTCGTGTTTTTGGTCTTGTTGTGAGTTTTGTCTCATTGTTGTGTTTTTAGTCTCGTGTTTTTGGTCTTGTTGTGAGTTTTGTCTCATTGTTGTGTTTTTAGTTTTGTGTTTTTAGTCTCGTGTTTTTCGTCTTATTGTGTTTTGTCTCGTTGTGTTTTTTGTCTCAGTGTGAGTTTTGTCTGATTGTTGTGTTTTTAGTTTTGTGTATTTAGTTTTGTGTTTTTAGTCTCGTTGTGTTTTTGGTCTCAGTGTGAGTTTTGTCTTACTGTTGTGTTTTTAGTCTTGTTGTGTTTTTGGTCTCAATGTGAGTTTTGTCTCATTGTTGTGTTTTTAGTCTCGTTGTGTTTTTTGTCTCAATGTGAGTTTTGTCTGATTGTTGTGTTTTTAGTCTTGTGTTTTTAGTCTTGTGTTTTTGGTCTCAATGTGAGTTTTCTCTCATTGTTGTGTTTTTAGTCTTGTGTTTTTAGTCTTGTTGTGTTTTTGGTCTCAATGTGAGTTTTATCTCATTGTTGTGTTTTTAGTCTTGTTGTGTTTTTGGTCTCAATGTGAGTTTTATCTCATTGTTGTGTTTTTAGTCTTGTTGTGT
>JAOVVF010000035.1:7331166-7342735 GCA_028565595.1 Duopalatinus emarginatus | reverse complement strand
ACAGTGTGTCATGGCTTACTGTTAGATGGCAAGTAGGGGTAAGGGATAAGAGGTGGGGGTTGGGGAGGGGTGATCTAGGATGTGCTGTGTTTAATCAATCGGCCTCAACGTATTTATCATCATTGTCCAGATGCAGGAAGCCATGCGGATTTCACCATTTATAGTTTTCCGTGTGCGTGCATACGGGGGCGTGCGTCCACCTGCAGACACACAATCCTCTGGGTCATCAGTAACAACCAAAACACCAGTGCGACTCCTCAACCGCGTCCTGTGAGATTTACTCCTCTTATTCGAGTTGTTTTCATTCTTTGCTGACTCACTGTAGCTCCGAGATGTTTACAAACTGGACACTATTGTTGGATTCCCTGTGAAAACCCATCAACCTCTCCACGGATGCCGATTCAACACTGCTGGATGCGCAGCAGTGGACGGAAGCGGCCTATTTTTTGTCATTTAGACTGCAGCTTTAGGTTTCACGTCGACGTCTTCAAGGCGCCTCTTCCGGTCCCTCCTAGTAGACCCTGACAAGCTTTCCACTAAGCGAAGGATATACAATGCATGCTGATATGCATATTATCTATACGATATATATCGTGACATGGATTACATTTGTGGTGTTCTAAGGCGATTTTATTTATGAGTGAAAGGCGTCCCTTAGCTTCGAGTGAAGTCGAGTGAAGGGGGTGGAGCAAGGACACTCGCAGCACTACTACTACTACGTATTAATTTATTCGTTACAGTCAAAAAGAAGGACTGGTAAAATGAAAGGTCATTTACTTTCCTTAGGGCTCAGGTTTACAAAAGGACGCATCCTTAAACAGAGTATGAGACACTAAATTGAAATCCAAACACGTTCCATCTGTAACCTTTACAGAGGGATCGAAGATTAATTGATGAGACACATCGTGTCATTTTTAAAAGGGTCATTTTTTGGATTGATGTCTCCTTTATGTAATAATTGATGTCCTCTGTGCTCGTGTGGTTTGGGGTAAAAATTAGTTTTTTGGAATTTTTGGAATCGGAATGGTCAAAACATTAATATAGGATAAGATTATCCTAGATCTGAGCTGGAAATTTTCAATTCATTTTTTTTCTTTATGTCATTTAAATTGGAAAGATTTTCCCCCGACCTAATTTTGTACATCGGCTGTTGGAGAGTGCTGCTTAGTTTTCTGATGCATTATGGTGAGGAACTGCCCTGTGCTTTCGCCGTGTACTAAACAGGGCAAACACTATACTTATACTACGCCTTTACACTTGGGTATTAGTCAATATCCAACGGTTATTTTTTTTTCCCAAGAGTTCAAATGTAAATCGCATCAGACCGGCAAAAAAAAAAAAATGTGCGTATTTGTCAATAAGTGTCTTACCATCGTCGGTCCCTAACTTGAGCATCCGAACCAGTTTTGTTCCACAAGGGCTCGCTGTATGCATCGAAGATAATCTATTTTAATTGTTACCATTTCGTTTTTGTATTATATTCCATATCAAAACTAAAAAAAAAAAAAATGAGGTTTTGTAGATTCTATCTTCGGGCTACAACGATGTACATATATAGGAATGTTAGTAACGAGATCCTGCTGCATCACAGCTTGAGCATGCTAGCAAAGTCAAACGAATACCAGTGCCAAATTTAACACGTCCGCTAACGAGGACGTCAGATGCGTTAGTTGTCCATACAGGAGTATGAAGGCTTTTCTTGTGGATTCTGAGACGTCTGTATTTGTTTGAGTTATTTGAGTTTTTTCCCGGTTTCAGTTCTAAAAAAATTAAGTAACACAAACCTACAAAAGCCTTGATGTCATCTTCAAATAGCTGGAATAAGAAATATGTACTATAACACAAACTGTAGACTTTCCTAAAGAGCTAGAGATGATTAAACACTGAGCGTAGTGTCATATAACGAAGTGATCTGATTTCGACCTGTTTGGAAGCAAGATGTGACTAGCAGGATTGCGTAAATGCCTTGTGAATTTGTGTTGTATAGTGTGTTATTGCTGGTTTTGAAAAAAAGGCTCCTTTTTAACATGGAGGTTAAGTTTTTTTTTTTTTTTTTGGTTTGGTTTTTTTTGTCCACTTTCATTGTCTTGGTGGTAATTGCAGTACATACAGTAGTGTGTGTAAAAGTGGTCTCTAGCTTGCCTGGTCAGATTGTATATCAGCTTAGAAATGCATTGGAAATCTTCCACCTAATTTCAGAAACGATCCGGACATTCGGATGGCATGATCGTAGTGAGAACGCGGTGCAAACTATGCGTGAATCGTCGGCAGATAAAGGAGGGCGATAGAGGCACGCGCTTGTTCCGCAACGTTTGAAGGTAATTTAAAATGTTACTGTTGATGTTTGTACAGTTCAGCACGCAACATTCTGATGTTGGCCTTACTGTCCATTCCAGGTTTTTTTTTTTTTTGGTTTTTTTTTTTTTTTTAAGTTTTACTGTACAAAATATTTTGCAATAAACATGGAACTGTTTTATAAGGACAAAATTGTGCTTTGGTGATTTATTTAACATTGATTTGTAAATATCACACCAAATTTGTGTGTTCTGGTGCGTTCACTTTATCAAATTACATGAGTGAGTATGAAATGCCAGAATATTTGGTAGGTCTCACACAGGGTATGGACTCCATGACCTTGTGGAAATATTCATGCATGCAATGAACACCATAACTGTAATTTGGCGTCTTTATGTGTAACTTATCAGAAAGGACGCACACACAATGTTCATTTGTCAGAGACGTTTGCAGATGTACCAGGGGTCTCTTGGGAAGCCAGTTACACAAACCCCACAGAGACAAATTGTGTGCGTGTCTATGTCCGTGTTTGTTTTACAGCACGGATGGGTTGAATGTGATAGTTTACTTTAACTTCAGTGTGATGTGGTAATACAGCTCCAGGATCCTGGTTTCGAAGATCCTTTGTGTGTGTATGTATGTGTGTATTTGTGTGTTATCGCCTGATGTCCAGCGTTCACTGAAGCGGCTCTGGATGCATCGTGACCTTGATCAAGATAGTAGGTTACTGATGGTGAGTATTACATGCAGTGATAATTAAAGAGCATGTGGAGAATCAGTAACTGTTACAAAAAAATATCTGTCAGGCTCATCATATGAATTCAGGGCCTATTCCGGTCAGCTGTGTGTCCACAGCTGGACACAGGATGTGGTTCTTAATCCGTGGATCCTGTTTTTTTTTTGTTTTTTTTTTACAGTGGTAAAAATCACATTTATTATATTTATTAAGTTATACTCTAGTCTATCAATTCATTTGAGCATGTTTACTGCAAATCACAACAACAACAAAAAGCAAGTTGGCCAAAATGTAATGTCATGAACTGACGCATTGACTGCTATGCTTGCACACAGAGGAATTTGACCTCTGCATTTAACCCATCTGTGCTGTGAAACATATAAACGTGAACGCACACACTATAGGCGGTAGTAAGCACATGCCTAGAGCAGTGGGTAAGCCCATCCATGGCACCCAGAGAGCAGTTGGGGGTTGAGTACTTTGCTCAAGGGCACTTTAGTCATGTCTTGGACCTTCCTATTATAAGGCTGGGTCCTTAACCACACGTAATCCCCATGGTAGAATGAAAAGCACTATGTATAACTACTTATAAAGAGCAAAAATTGCAGAATTGATGTAAACATTTGAATAATGAGCCTAAAATGTGAATAGTTGGATATATCTGACAGATACCTGTACATAATTTGAGTAGTGGCTCCGGTGACTTGAGAGGTAACTTGAAATGTAACTTATAGGCTTGTAAACCTAAGCAAGACAATGCTGCTTGACATCCCGGGAAGTGCTGGTGTTTATTGTGATTTGTCAGTTTTTCTTGTGATATTGCGGTGTTTTTTTGTTTAAATATCTATTCATTTATTTTAATACCTGTTAGGCCAACAGTTAAACTGATTGAATGCTGTTGTCTTGTTTTAGTGGGCCTTATTTGACAGACACAGGTGTTAAAGCAAAACTAAATATGTCACATCAGACCACCCAGCACTGGACTACTGAGTGGTCCACACCGTCAGTCGGCAAAGCAAAAGACTAAAATAACATGCCTGTTCACACCAACTGTGTCAGAACAGGCATGAACAACAGATAGGAAGAGTTTAAAACCATTTGTGCATATTAAACAGATTTGTGTCTATTTAACATGTACTGGTTGGTAAAATATCTAAGACTAAAAAATATCTTGAAGTGCTGCTCACTCAGAACAATCAGGCCATGTCATAGGCAATGAAAACCCATTCTGATGGGTTGGATCTCTTTTAATAGGACAATGTGCCATGCGTCTAGAGATGCCCAATTATTGTTAGTGAAACAATTTGAGTTTGGGTTTTATCATTCAAGTTAAGAGACCTCAGAATTGTGGACCGTTCTGCAGAAAGTATGGTGTTTATTGCCTACAGAATATTTCAACAAGCTCATGAGGACCATGTCCCTGGACTTACCAAAGAGGGGACCTACCAAATATTAGACTGGTGTACCAGTTTTTCTAGTTCTTCAGTGTATAATCCCAAAACCGTACTGTAGTAATGACTGTGGAGGGTGGAAACATAGGCATATTTGATCATTTTTAATTACTATTGTTTTAATATGGTTTCCATCATTAGTGATGCAGAATCAGATATTTTGTGAAACTGTCATGAACATGATCCAGTAATGCAGTATCTCCAGATGGAGTGGGGTGAAGCACACCACTACTGGACTCTATTATACGAGTTTGGCTTGCATTGTGCCAAACAATAAAATTGTTAGAGGAGGGATACTGCTATGGGGTTGTTTTTCAGGACCCGTTAGTTCCAGAGAACAGAAATCTTATTGTTTATCACACCAGGACATCTTGGACAATTGTATACTTCCAACTTTATGCAAACAGTTTGGATAAGGCCTCTTCTAGCATGACTGCCTTCCAGTGACTAAACCATCCATAAAGGCATGGTTGGGATACTTTGGTGTGAAAGAACTTGACTGGCCTGCACAGAACCCTGACCGCAACCCCATCCAACACCTTTGGCATGAACTGGAACAGAGATTGTGAGCCAGACCCTCTTGTCCAACATCAGTGTATGATTTCACAAACGCTCTTTAGGATGAATGGGCAACAGTTCCCACAGACAAAAAACCAAATCCTGTAGAAAGCTTTCTCAGCAGAGTGAAAGTTGGTATAGCTGCAAAACGGAAACCAACTCTGTATGGGGGCAGCAGTAGGCTTGTGGTTGAGAAACCGCCTTGGGACCAAAAGGTCCTGGTTCTGAGCCCCGCAAGCACAACCGCCAAGACTCGACTGACATGCACCTAACCCCCAAATGCTTCCTGGGCACTGCAGATAATGGGCTGCCCACCGCTCTGGGCATGTGTGCTCACTGCCCCCTAGTGTTCACTTCAATACTTATGTCCACATGATGCATGAATGGTACTCAGAGTATTTTAATTGCTTTTATTCTTAAAACAGCTAGTGAGTACTATCTGCTGTGTAATTTATCATGCTGCCGGTAGATGGCGCCTTTCACACACCTCACATTTATTGGGATCTCCACGTCACTCCCAGAACTCGGTTAAAGCAGAACTTCCGGGATCCACGGGCTCTCTCACACACCTCCTGCGTTGAATCATGGGAAGCGAGTTTTTCCGGCCTGGGAATGAGCCTCAGATTCCCTGACCTAAACACTACATTACCCAGAATCCCTGTGACGCATCGCAACTCCCAGCTGGATGGATTCGTACCCAGCTGACGGCTGCTCACAGCAGACAGCGCTCATTAACGGGCAAGGAGCGGAGAGGAGCTGAAGCTCTCCGGAGACATGATGGAGCAGCAATAATAATAATAATAATAATTATTATTATTAAAAGACACACAAGAACAGCTTCTTGCCCGAAAACAGACAGAGAGAGAGAAAGAGAGGCGGACATGATTAAACGCAGAAGACACTAAAATATTTGCCCCGACAAAAAAAGGCTTGTCGGTGACACACGCATACACACACGTCTTCTTAAAGGTTGGATTTTAGTGCTGTTTCTGTCCTCGAGTTGTCCCCAAGATGTCCACCGAAGAGGAGATGCAGGCCGAGATCGCACGGCTCTCCAGCGAGCTCCAGGAGACCACGCGTGAGAAGATCCAGGCGGCGGAATACGGGCTGGCGGTGCTGGAGGAGAAACAGGCGCTCAAGCAGCAGTACGACGAGCTGGAGAGCGACTATGACAGCGTCCGACAAGAACTGGACCAGCTCAGAGAGGTGACTACACACCTAAATATATAATTAATTTATTTAAATTTAAATGTCAGCCAGGTGAGCCGTTACAGCTCTAACGGCTCTAACCGACGCTTTAACCGTTAATATCGTATCGCCTTATAGGCTTTATTCCTCATTTATTATCTATTGTTTATATTTAAATAAAAACAAAACCATATTAGTGTTTTTGTAAACAGTATGTTTGTTAAGAAATGCTCTTATTTGGATTTCTGCTCTACAAGGTCACTGTAATGAAGGCTGGGAGGAATTCATTATACATTCCTAATGATAGCTGGTGGATTCGGTGATAACGTCAAATATCGCGATACCTGCTCTTAACGATATTAATACGCGTGGACTTACTATTAAATAGGCATTATTATTATTATTATTATTAATAGTAGTAGTAGTAAGCTATTATTGTTTATTATTGTAAATAATGTTATATTGTTATAATGTTAATAATTTAATTCTGTTATAAAGGACATATATTAGAAATTAGGGACATTCCTGAATTTTTTTTTTTTTTAAATTTTTTTTTTTAATTGGTGGTTTGATTTGAGAGCTGCTCGAGTCTAAGTAACAGAAGTATTATTAAATGTTATTTAAAAAATATATATATATATATATATATATGATTGGATGTAGAAAAAAAACAAAAATAAAGGGAAAAAAAAACAAACAGAGGAGTAGGTGAAATTTTCAGACAATAACAGCAAACCTGACATTTGATAAATGAGTCGTTGATGTGATAATGTGGTAAAGGTGAAGCTTGTGTGTATATGAACTAATACGCAGAAGTCAGAGCCGACATCTATACATATAGTTTGTCACGTCCTGACCAGTGAGATTAAAAACAGACCTGTGTTTTACACTCTTTAATAGGTTTATAGAAGCTAGTTCTGTGTGCTGTGTGTAATGACATTTTAAAGCTGTTACACAACTACCATGAGGTCATGTCATATGAGGTTAAAAAATGGCGGGCTTGGTTTGAATTTTTTTTCCCTCTCAGGCAGGAAGTGTCCTTTTTCCCGCCTGGAAAGACTGACGAGCCAGCCAAACGAGTTACGACCCACACAGGCATGCTGGGAATGTAGAAACGACTCTGTAGATAAACGGCAGCCCTGTAGTCTTTTCTCAAGCTGGGCTTTTTTCTGTCTGTTTCGAAAAACGATCCTTTTCTCTCCAGGCTGATGTGTTGTTAGTCATGTAGTCAGTGAAGTAGGTGAAAGAGAGAAAGAGACCAACCACTGCTGCAGCTGTTGTTTAAACATTAAGCGCAGTATGACGACTTGAGTAAACTGGATGGAATTCATGGACGGAGTGTGTGGTTAGCTCTGCTTCGTCCGCCATTCCTGTTAAAAAATAATGAGGGGTTGGGGGGGGTGCAAGAGTAGATTTGTTCTGTTGCTGATTTCTGAAAAATTACCCACAAATCCCAAAACATGTCTAAGGTTAACTTTAAGTGAGTCTCTGAGTGAGTCATTTCCTGTCACATAGGGAATTTCATTCGTAGTAGATCCTTGCAAAAAAAAAGATATACTCACTTCATCTCTATTGTCTCCTATATTAGTCTGCATCTTTTGTGGTTACGCTTTTATATTACACATTCTACTTCGCATTGTTTGGCGTTGTCACGTTGGCACATGTTTCTGAAATATGGAGTGAGGGTGAAAATATTTGCAGTTGAAAAGGCCCAACTGAGAGGACAAGGGCAAATAGTAGGAGGTGAGTGGAGGCAGTTGAAACGTTAAAGCAGTTTTATTGCAGTCTGGTCATCTGTCTTTTGTTCTGTCCCCACCATTCTGTCATGCTTTCTCCTTAAATGTCATGCACTTTTCTCTCTCTCTCTCTGGGGTTTCCGCTCAAGAGATTTCCCATCCATTTTGCTGGCTTTCCCCCAAAAAATAGAAGCAGGGCAAGTAGACGGTAAATATTTCACGGGGCAAAACACAGCTACCATAAAGCAGGATGTGGCTTTTTTAATCATCTCAAAGACTTTGTCCCTTCCTTATATTCAGGATCAATACAAGTGATCTTGAATAAGGCTTGTTTAGTTCTTCACTAGTCAAATTTATAGCTTTCCCAGTGTTACATTATGTTAATACGTGAAATAACTGCCTACATTTGACCTTATCTTTAGACCAAGAGTTAAAGGTGCAACACTGAGATGAACTGAAATTTATTAATGATCATAAGGCTAATGGACAGCGCACATCCAGGTGCTTATTTTCCACCGATCTACTCATATCTCACCAGGTTTTTCAGAATGATTTATTCACAACTCGGTCAATTTCCAGTTCGGAGACCTTGTCTCTCCATCATGATGTTATTAGAGGTAAGAGGAAGTGTTGAACATTTCCTCTCAGTGGATCAGTGAGGGATCGTTTTAAAAAAGTACTAATGCATTAATAACATGCCCTGAAACATGATCAGTGTTTTTACAAAAAAAAACAAACAATAAATTAAATAAAATCATGTGTACGCTTTTTTTCAATGTGTTAAGTAAAAGTGAAAGAATGCGTGCTAAAGGTTTAGGGTGTGTACATTGCAATAGATTTATGGCGTTTATTGTTGGAGACTGAACCAGCTGTTGCACACAGTGTTGACTGAGGGGAACTAGTCAACAGATGACCCTTTTCTTCTCTTTAAATATTTTCCCCCCGTCCTACAATACATGATACGCATCACAGCAAATTCGCTAAGCAACTGCTAGAAAACCTTTATGTACTTTATTTAACATGTACAAATAGAAATTGACGCTGAAAAAAGAAAATATTTATGTTAGTCAGCTGCTGCTGTTTAGTTTGTTAGTCAATTTTACCAAAAGCACCTTTAACGGGAATGCATAAATTAATTGCGAAGATAAACTTAATGTTAGCTAGCTGACATGCTATAACATGAGGGTGGCTTCTTTAAAAGAAGTTTTAAATTGATATAATTATCTAACTATCTAATTAAAATTAAACAGTATTTGACCATATTGCATCAGAAATGGTATTAAATTATTGTTTTTCAGATTATTGTTTCTTAAATTGTTTCTTGTATAAAAGTTCCTGCAATACTGTAAGTAGTGTTGTATTAAAAAAATACTATTAGATAAATTATAACCAATTTAACACTACACAAAGTTCACTCTGAAAGTGTGAAAAAGAAATTGTAAAAAGCCCAATCTGTAAAATAAACATTAATTTAATCTTTTTCGGCATATGTGACATCATCATATTGTCCTATATTATATAGCTGGAGTAATAGATTACAGTTATAACCATGTGACTAATATGAATAAAAAGCAGAGTCTTCTAAATAAAAAAACAAAGTTTGTTCAGATTATGTTCTTTTGGATGATTGCCACTGAAGACAGGACAGAGATAAAGTGTTAATGACCCATACCAACTAAATTATGCTAAATTGGACAGGCTTGTACAGTCGCCGTCATTTCATAACAGCAGGAAATATTTAAACAATTTTCCAGATACGCCTTCAAAATTGACTAAACAGCACAGAACCTTTTGTCTGGACTGGGTAACAATTTTCAGACTGTAGTAGGAAATTTGGATTTCTGTAAGCGCACCTGTTTCTATTGTAAGATATATTACAAGAAGCCTTTATGCAGATATACACTACAAGACATACAAGACAATGAAATTCTTGTGGTTATGTATCCTACCTTATTAGGATGGTGACCTTTTCTGGGCTATTTTTAGATCGGTTGTGTTTGATTTTGTCTGGAAGTGTTGCTGAAATCTGGCAACCCTGATTAATGATATTAGCTCTTTTGCAACAGGGAACATGCATACCTTTAAAAGCACTGAAAACAAGATTCTAGACTGTATGCTGGATGAGTTATAGCATAAATCATGTGTCCTAGCCTCTCGAGTTAATTTCCTTTGAGGCCATGTTGTTACTAATGTCTTCCTGCCCCAGGAAAATCTACGGTCATGTAGCGTGACCAGTGTTTACATAAATGAAATTACGATGCAAAGGAATGCAGGTTGTGGCATATCTAAATATGGTATGTCTGTCCTTTTCTTTCTGACATAAACACAGATTTGTCTTTATCACCTTTCTCTAAGTCTAGTGTCCTTCATCATGCCTTTGTGGTGTTTGAGCCTGTTGCAGTTTGCCCTTAATTGGTCCTCTTTCCCAGGGTGTCTTTGGTCAGTGTCACATTCCCTTACAGGGTGTCAAACCCAGAGGTCATGACCTTTCGTCCTCCTCGACTTAACTCTTGACACTGGCACACAGAACAACTGGTCAGTGTGTGTGTATTTATATAGGACCACTGAACATCTTCATGTCAGACATTGTTTGCTGATGCAGCCAAAAGAAACATCACTTCCCAGTAATATTAAGCAGGCTCCTGGATGGTGTAACAGAACAGCATTCGCTTCATCATCCAGCAAACACGAGTTAAAACCCTGGCCGCAGTGTCTGGGTATTAGTGATGGCATGCTGTCTCTATCCTGCCAGTCACAGAGACAGTAGCCAGCATGATCCAGTACATATGAGCTCATGCATTTAGATGCGGCTTTAATGTGTTACACGCTCCGTTATGAAGCATAAGCAGCAGTTGGAGAATATACGGTTGGCTGAGTTCATGTGTCTCAAGGAAGCACACATTAGCCTTCACCCTCCCTGAGCTGTCGAAGCAGTCAATAAAAAATTAAAAGTAGGACACTGAGAAGTTCCTGCTCCTCTGTGTCAATGCCCGTCACCTCCGTTCCTCTGACAGCTGCTCTCTCTAACAAACTGTTTCTAATAATATCTCCTTGCATCCTTAATAGACCGCCTCAGCATTCGATGCATTTTGTATCTGATGGATTTTTTTTTAAATGTATTCTTTTATTCTATGGCTTGTATTATGTGCAACCAGCAATTCTGGGTACAGTGCACTCACACACTTGACATTCCCAACTGGCCTGTTCTCACATTATGCTTTTACGTTCAAGCTTTTTCACATCATCACACTGTGCCTTTTTTGTGTTGGAGAAAGGTGCGAATGCACAACACACACACTGTGTTCTCGAACAATTGCCATTTATCCTGTTCATCTAGTTAGCTGCCAGATTTACAGGGTGCGATCCGTACCTTCAGATACAGAGCAGTTGTCCAGTGGTTTGTAAAAATCAATGAACACGAAGACATTTGTGAATTTGGCCGAATGTCTTGAGTTTTATTTAGTTGTTCCTATATACTGTCCTTGGCCCAGATTTCCAACAGATACAGCAAGACCAAAGTTGACCAAGTTGAGTTGGTTTTGTTCTGCATTTTGCAGTTCTAAAATACTTTTGTAAAGTGAGATTTCAGTATGCTGTAGCACTTA
>JAOVVF010000035.1:7318303-7331066 GCA_028565595.1 Duopalatinus emarginatus | reverse complement strand
TTGCATTCAGTTTTTATTCACAATTTGTTTAGTGTCCCAACTTTTTTGGAATCCGGTTTGTGTATATATATATATATATATATATATATATATATATATATATTGAGAGAGAAAGAGAGAAAATTGATGTTGTATCAGTGTTGCCTGATTTGATTTATCCAGGCTTTGGGAATGTCATGAGGGAGTTCGAAAGGCCATGCGGACACACACACAAATACAGACACCCTTCGGTCTGTGTTACCATGACAAAGACCCTTGTGGCATTATGTAGGGTGTGCAAAGAACACAGTGAAAGCATTCACGTTCGCTCACACACACACTCCCACGGCTGGTACTGCAGCACTGCAGCAGCTGCATGCTCGTATTGTTCATAATGCTCAGTGCCATAAATATCCTAAAAAGACAATACAGCCTGTGAGACCTGTCCCTTTGTTTGTGGGTTGCTTGAGACATAGTCAGTGTTTTGAAAATATGTGCTAATTACACACTTGAACAATTAAACAACACAGATTGTCTTGGCATGCCTTTAGCATGTTAAGACGAATGCCTTAAGAGCCTCCTTATTTTGTTTTTTGGGTCAAGGTTTTTGGTTCTTAGCGTAATCCTGGCACCGGACACTGGCGTGGGAAAGTCGCAGCAGGTGCCAAGACCAGAGCTGCCTCTTGTACCTGAATAGGCCTCTCTTGGGCTCCTCAGAAGATGGGCACCATCTTATCAAAGGGTCGCTTCTTTGTAAAGTGTAAATTAAGAGATTAGATCCAGCCTCTTTGGTTTAGCATATGAAAAGACGTGTCTAAATTAACCGGTGGTGAGCGTTAATGATGCGGGATGTATGGTGTCCAAAGACTTTAATTCCACTTGTACTGAAATTGTGCTCTTTTTTTTTTATTTCAAGGGCCGACAGTTTATAAATGTGAACGCCAAAGGAACTATATTTTGCTGGATTAAAAAAAAAACACACTGAATCATGAGATGAAATGGTGCTCTGGGTGGAATGGTTTAGAAATGTTTCTAGGACGGTATAAATAGACGGCTTTTTCGGCAAAGGTGTGCTCGGGTTATTTCTGGACCATTATATTGAGCGCTGAAGTTAATGCAGAATCATTCAGGCTTGTGTTTATAGACTGTGTGTGTGTGTGTGTGTATGAATGAGAGTGACAGGATGCAATTAAGTGCTAATCTACAATAAATGCATCTGAATGCAGCGGCTAATCTCTGCTCACATGGCCTCAATCGGCTGGCTTACACAGACGAGCAGCTAAGCCCGGATATATTGGCTCTGTGTGTGAGAGAAAGAGAGCTAGCTTTGCTTTGCAGCACGGCATGTGTTGTATTTTTCACATCGGCATGCGTTAATTGTACAATAGCAGCGAGTGCGGGTCTGTCAGTGGACTCAGCATTGCTCCTTTTTTCTTTTTTTTTTCTCATTCAAAACAAATGGGACTTTCCGTAGCCTTTCGGAATGACATGAACAGTTAAGAGCCTGAGGCTGATGGGAATGTGAATTAAATGAGCGTCTCTCACACTTGCCCATTAGCCTACTTTCTTACATTGAGTAATGGGTGACTGTGCTGCTTGCAGCAAGGTTTTTCCCCCCATGTTGGACATGTCATTTATAAAATGTTCATATCCGAGTCTTTAAATATGAATACACTTATTTACAGTTTGTGTGTGTGTGTGTGTGTGAGTGTTGTGCAGAAAAAGAATAGGAAGGAAAGGAGAGGTAATCTGGTTAGCTTGGACAGGAAGTATGTCTAAAAGGAGCAGCTGATCTCATCTGTTATTATCAGCGAGAGCCGTGTGTCGCCAGTTCAGATGGCCAGAGCCACACCGTGCTCCCCTTATATTGTTTTGTTTATATACATGTGTGTGTGTGTGTGTTCTCTCTTGTGCACAGCACGTCAATTTGCTGGAAAACTGTTCCTTCATGCAAATTCATGTAAAGTGACATCTTCCACATGGACAAAGACAATAGGGATCATTCACATCTCCAGTCACGTGCCGGTCTCCAGATTTGCGTACGTAAATGCATCAGATGAAGCGCTAGTCCGGTATTAAGTATTATAAGGTTTATTTTCAAAATGCGAATACAAAGCGTCCTCTATTTATTATAACAGAAAAATGATATATGATGGAGACGGTGAGCTGTTTGAGACATCTTAAACTAAACATCCTGTACTTCCTGCTATAGAAATACTTATCTGCTTGGTAGACGGTGCTGACACAGACACAGAATCCATGCTTTCAGTTGATATGTATATGATATGATATAGAGTAGATTGTCATATCAAGCTGGACAAACACTACACTGAAGTGGCAGAAAACTGGTACAGATTGGTGGCGGGTCCATAATGGTGTTAGGTTTGTTATGTTTAGGTGGCATTCCATGGGTCATCTGGTTTGCAAACGTCTCTTACGGATGAGTTACACCAGTTCATGTCCTGCATTCATTCTGACGGGTTTGGTCTCTTGTGTAAGGACAATGCACAAACACAGTTAGAGGAACACTGATCTGAGTTTGGGGTTTTGATACACACACCTAATCACCGGAGCTCGGCGTAATCGAACACATCTGGGATGTCATGCAAACGTGATGTGGAACACAACAGAGTTGTTGAGCGTCCTGCAGGAGGCACGGTGTTCATTGCTTACGGAATATTTCCGCAAGCTTGTGGAGTCTATGTGAAGTCTACCTTGCAAGTATTATATACCAGTGTATGTAACATTAATATATGTACACTTTTGTTAGCTAAAGCTGTACCAGTGCTGTATTTCTTACAATAGGTTTTTAGACAGATGCACGTTTAACGTTGAGTTAAAGTTAACTTATTGACACACACCTTTTTTGGTTGCAGCAAAAAAACATGTCTTAAGTTCACTTCTTATCCCCTGAACTCGTCCGGCTGTTATCTCCGGATTCTGCCTCCTTTTTTCACCTCTTTCCCTCTATTGAATTCCTGCGTCCTGTTTTCTTCAGTGAAGGGCCCTGAGTATTGAGTAGCATCCGGGTTGGGGTCGAAAGAGCAGCCCTGGGAAGTAGTGCGATCAGGAAGAGAAGACATAGTTATTCATTGTGATTATGTGACCAGAAATAGTGGCAGACTTGAGTGAGGTTCAGGATTGAATGTAATTAAACATAAAATTAATATTGAAGTTGGACTTCCATGTTTTTTCCTTATTTATGTTTAGCCTCTCTTTGATTAATATATTTTAATAGCTTTATAACTTTAACAGTTTCAGCTACATGTGGTTTCGGGACTCGAGGAATGCTTAAATCAGACACATGTCTGAAAAACCAAAGGTGATATTTGTAGAAATATATGAGAAATATCCAGCTTTGCTGGCTGGGAATCAGGAGCTACATTTCCAGCACCTAGGTACAAGCTAAGATTATAATTATATTTTACTCGAAGTGCCCAAACTACTAAAAAAAACACATATCGACACCACCTATGCATGTTATTGGTTGTGTTTGCTAGTGCGTATATAAAGCGATAGACTTCATAATGATCTAGGGGATTGTTTAGCTGCCATTCCATGGGACCCCTGGTACATCTACAAACTTCTCTGACAGCAAAGCTCTATGCGTGTCTCCATTCTGACACCTGTTTTTGCCCTGCATTCATTCTGATGGACCACACGCCTAGAGATGTTATGGTTAGAGGAACACTGATCTGGAGTTTGGGGGTTTGTCGTTCACACCTAAGTCACCAGGTCTCAGAATTGTGCACCGTTCTGCAGAATATATGGTGTTTATTGCCTACAGAATATTTCCACAAGCCCGTCGTATATCTGCAGTCTTATACTCCCAGATCAGTATCTTTTTTTTTTTCTTTTTTTTTTTTTTTTTTATGCTACCAGTTTGTCTGTGTCTTAAGATTATGCCGGTTCACATCCTGACCTTTAAGCAAATGTTTTGGATTTTTAAAAAGTGCTGCAGTTTTCTTTATTTTTTTCAGCTTGTTTCATGTGGGGAGCAAGTTGTGCTTGGCTTCTCAGACCCCCGAAGCTGGAAACGTTAGCCACAAGGTGTTGAATTCTATTCATGAAAGATTTGTTGTTGAACAAAGTGTACTGGACTCGGCACCAAATGATCAGGTACATGTGAAAAAGAGTCCCGGTGTGTGACGGTTACCGGTCAGAGTCAATAATAAGACTTTTTGAAAAGGGAAGACCCTGAAAACAAAAGAGCAGGGTATTTATTAGCATAATACTGAAGGGAAAGTATAATTTGGCATGTGTGTGTGTGTGTGTGTGTGTGTGTGTGTGTGTGTGTGTGTGTGTGAGAATAGACCGGTAGACAGCACTAATCACCCTCAGTTCTGAGCAGCATGAGAGCAGAGAGTGAAGGAAAACAATTATCTCTTCTAACTGTTAATCGTCAGGATCATCAGGATCCACCCTTTCATTTTCTCCTGCCGACGCTTCTAATTGCACAAGATAAGTTCTCCGTCTCGGGGCGAATTTTGCGTGGGCAAAAGGCACGCAGTTCGTTGCCATTCTTGTTCGTCGCACACGCCCTGATTGCAGGGTGACACCTGCGGGCGTGTGATGACTAAACCCACAACCACCACACAGTGTAAATAGGACAATAATCCAATCCCAATAATTATGTTTTAAAAAAGCTGCAATCTTTGTTTCTTCATTCCAAGCTTTATTTCTTCTTCCTGATGTCTCCGTTCATCACGAGAGGTCGTATATGCTGGAATAAGATACTGGCAGTAAATGGGAACTGGGTACACGAGTGAGGAACTGAAGAACCGCTGTTTAAAACCCATCTCGCACACATACGCAGGAGGAGGTACACCTCAGATCTTTCCTCGCTGTAACATAGTGTTACTGTGAGCGAGCCGAAGTCTTCCAGAGAGAATTCCCGGTCGCTGAAAGCGCTTCAGCTTTCAGAAGTTTTGATACAGTGCCTCAGAGTTGCACAAGAGGAGGACAGAATAGAGAGAATCAATAACAACTGGAGGAAAGGGTGCCACAGACCGTGTGTATGTGTGTGTGTGTGTGGGAGTACGTGGGTGTGTTGGTCCATTAAGGGGAGGGGCTGGTTGTATGCCAGCTTCTTAAGAATCGGAGAAATTATGTTTGTGGTTTATGTGTGTATGAGGCTGGATGCCAGTGTTCCTGTGGGAACCAGTTGGGTTTTGGTTCTTTTTGGGCGTTCACTCAAACGAACAGCAACAACACTGGCTTATATAACCAGCATTTAAAAGGGTGGTTCAGCCTCACTAATGGTTTTTCATGTGTGTGCTTGCGATGGGGTGTCCCCTGGTTAGTTGTTTATGTTGTTTTATTTTTGTTTTTTTAACACGGGAACATGTTTAATGCAGTCCAGCTTGAAAGTATTTTTCATTCATCCAAGATAAACAGTATAAAAGTCCATGAAAATCCCTACAGTACTTTTATGAATAATGTTAAAATAATAATAAAATGCTGCAGTGTTTTTTACTACCTGGCTAAAAAAAACAAGTCTGCAGAGGTTGTGTTATAATGTAGTGTAGTGTATAATGGTGTGTTGTAATGGAGGCTCAGTAACGTTATGCGGCCATAAAATAAAGTCGGCTGAGTACCTGAATGTATTGAATGAGCATGAGTTATTGAATGAGTTATTACATCATAAATGAGTTATTATTACATCATAAAAAATGTTCGAGCATATTCCAGGACAACAATGCTGAGATTCATCAGACTCGAATAATGAGTGACTCAAGGAGCATGATGAATGATTTTTATATGAAGTGGCCATCACAGGGTCCTGACATTAACCCCAGTAAAAGTATTTAGGATGTGGTGGAGTACTAGTGCTTTTGGCCAAATAATAACGCAATTCTGGATTCTGCATGAGGTTGTTGAAACAGTTGCCATGTCTGATTAATTAGACGTATGTTGCCAGGCTGTGATTTGATTAAGTGTGTCTGAAACGAGATTAACAAGTCATTGTTTATAGTAGCTTATACTTGTTATTTATTTAATTGCTCGTAGTGTTCTTTGATACAGTGGTTTTTATTTTGGAAAGAAAGAAATTGGGAAAGCTTGTAAAAGCATGTTAAGTGGGGAGGGGGGGGGGCTTTGGAGTACTGGATTTCCATTTCCAGTGTTCTGCTGAAGCCAAAATGGATTATAGGTTCTGACAGTGTTCAACTAATTAGCGAGAATATTTTGGAGTTTGCCTGTGATTACTTTAAACCGGGTGTTTAATTAAGCAATAGAACACTCAAGGTCATGTATCACGAATAAGATCAGGACTGTGATATGGTAGATCATCACTGCTGATGTTATTCAGGATAACACACAACCTCGAGTATTCTATTGCTTTTACACAACAGTTCTTTACAAAAGAAAGAAAAAAAAGTAAATCAAAGAAGAGCAGAATCGCAGACTGAATATGGTTTAATATTGACAATACCTTCCACCAAAAAGTAGTTCCACAATGAATGAGTTGTTGCTATGCAACAGTGGAAATTTCCTAGCCAAGTATTAATTTGGACTAAAATAAAAGCAGATCGGTGAAAATAAAAGGAAATGACAAAAAGCTAAAAATAAAAAACATTAAGAATTTAAAGATTGTTTGTTTGTTTATTTATTTACTTAGTTAGTTATCGCATTATTTGTATATGTTAATCTGCACATTTCCATTCATTGTGCAGTTATAAATAAAGGCTGCTCTATAGGATGGGCTCTGGAATCAAACGGCCTAGCCGTTTAAATGTTATCATACCATATTAATTTCTCGTTTTCTATAAACGCAAATACAAAACAACTAGCGGTTTGTGTGCAGAAACCTCACCGTTACTCGCAGCACGTCACTCGTTGTCAACCGGAATCGAACCAGAGACCTTATGATTACAAGGCTGGTTCCTTAAGCACAAGGTCAGAGCTTGTTAAACAGTTAACATGTTTTGAATGATCACATTTTTAATCACGTAATGCGTTTGCAATGAGTACCTGTGTAAATAAATATAAAAAAAAAAAACCTATATATGGAGCTGTTGTTATAGAACACTGATCATCGCTGAGGCTTTTTAAATCGAGCAGTGTGGTGGATTTGTGAGTTTGGTTTGTTCTTCATTTCTCATATAAAAATAGCTGTTTAGCTGTTTGGCATTTGATTTGCTTCCACTATTTGAATGTGGAACAAACGTCAGTGTTTTTTTTCCCCCTTTTTGAGGCCTCATGTTATTTCTAAAATGGTCAGTTCCTTGTCTGCATCACACTGGTAAACTCTGAAAAGAAGCAGCTGCCTTCCTGACCCAAGCCGGAAGTTAGTGAGCTGGATAAGTCATCTGAGCAAGGCTGAGGCTGATGTCATGGGAAAGTCATGCTAAAGGGAAGGCAGAACGGATAAATACGGATGACTACAACTCTGAAAACAAGGCTGTGTTATACGCAAGATACAGTAGTGATAGAGAGAATGTGTGAACGTAGAGAGGAAATGAAAGACAAGAGCGCGCCGTGACACACTGCGTGCATTTGATGATAACCATCTGTATGGCCTGTGTTCCTTTATTCTGTCTCTCTAATTGGCAGGGAGGCCGTAATGACATGTGTTGGTTGGAGTGATTCATTACACACTCCGTCCTGTTCTTTATATGCTGCGTATGAGCTGGTTTTACCTCCGCAGTCCAAGTCAAGGCGTCTCTCTGAGTGTACAGTGTTCGGCATATAAAAGGATGAAAGGTGGATTAGTTGTGCATGTTTCACATTCATCAGTCATGTTTTTATGGGAAGATAAATGTGTGATTATATCACTAGTGAATAGTGTGTGTGTGTGTTTTTGACGGAGAGAGTGTGAACCATTCCCAGTCCCTCTATTGACGAGAGCACGAGAAATCAATCAGAGGATTTTTTTTTCCCTAGTGGTTGGAACACAGTGCCCCCGTGTCCTGTTCTCCTTGTGCTCACAGTGTTTTATCTCACCCTTTTAAAAATGTTAATCCGTGCCTTGTTGCTTATTGACAGTTTTGGTTGATAAGTATTTTGTAGATAATAGCGCAGGGTTTGCACGGACTCCGGCAGTGTGTTTAAAAATTAATTTGGAAATAATTGTATTCATTCATTGTAATCATTTATTCAGAGGCAAAAATGGTTCATTCAAGCATTAAACATCTGTATACTGAAGCGCAAGAAAAAATTGGTACACCAGTCTAATATTTGGTTTGTCCTCCATGGAACATGGACTCCACAAGCTTGCGGAAATATTCTGTACATGATAATGAACACCACAATTCTGTTGTATTCTGAGGTGTAGGGTTTCTGTTTTCCCCTGCTCCTCGCATCGTATCCCAGATGTGCTCAATAACGTTGAGATCTGGTGACTTATGGCAAAACCCCAAACTGAGATAGATTAACGTTCCTCTGACCATAATTTGGCGTCTCCAGACATGTGTGGTGGCGCATTGTGCTGTTAGAAGAGGTCAAGCACATCAGAATAAATGTGAGACAGGAATGAGTGTAACCGGTCAAAAAAGAACGGACACACACTGTTCACCTGTCAGAGACATTTGTAGATGTAGCAGGGATCCCATGGAATGCCAGCTAAACAAATCCCATACTGTGATGAAGCCACCACCAGCTTGTGTATTTTGCCTCAAGGATGAAGGTTTGTTGGGGTGCTTTTCTGCTCACCACGTATGTAAAGTGTGGTTATTTGTTACTGTAGCCTAGCTGTTCATTTTTTCAGATCGTTAGATGTTTCCACCCACAGAACCAACTTCTGAAATACTGAAATACTAGCATGCACATCAAAGTCACATGTTTCCCCATTCTTATGTTTGATGTGAACATTAACTGAAGCTTTTGAAGTGTAGTACTATGTATATGCTCATATGCATTGTGCCACTGCCACAGTATTATTACACTCAGTAAATATTGCATGAATGTACAAGTTCTTATTCCTATTAAAATAAACAGTGATTTAATGTATATGGGGGTAAAGTTTTTCTCGTTCTGACTTCTAGGCTGCGTGCAAAATTCCGTACTTCCATACTAAGCAGTATGCAGAAGCAGTATGTGAGATTGGGTAGTGTGTCTGAATATGTAGTATTCACGAAAAGCCCCCAGATGAAGTACTACAACCTCATCTGCAACCATTTTAAAGTATGCAAACACAGCACACTGCGGTCCGATAATCTATCCCATAATCAGCTGGAGCTGGGAAGTCATTTAGAGCTAAAGCGTGAGTCAACAAAAGGAGTCAACAAACAGAAAAATAAAAATTATGGTTAATTATGGGTACAGCTAAGATGGCAGATGAAGTCTGTCCGAGATTGGTGTACTGAAAGAGCCTACTACTTAAACCAGTCAACTGAATCTCAGTACATCATTTATGACACAGCCCTAATGTTTTGTTTAGAAAAATGTATTGGTAGACATATGCGTAAGTGAATGAAGGAAAGCGTGCACTTTTTTTGTGTGTGCATACTCTTGACCAGTTTTCCATGTAAGGCAAAAATCATGAGGGGGAAAAAAACACACACACACACACACACACACACACACACACACACACACATTTATTCTGCATATGTAGACATGCTGACCTTCATCTTTCCTTCTACATGACTATCACTAACCGTGAGGGCTTCTCAGGTAAATGTTATTTTCTTTTTTTTTTTTTCTATTGTCAGTTCGCATGGCATCAATCTTTCAAATCGTAAATGTCGACCCACATACAGCCGTGTATCAGCATCCCCGAGCAAAGTCCTGTGGAATGACTTATACCCAGAGCATGCTGGAACAGGCGTAGCGGACAGACTTCCAGGAAAACTCATCTACCTCAGGCTCAAACATGCCCATGCAGTATTTCATTAGAGCGGCTCTGTGTATATTGCATGTGTGCGTGCGCGTATGTGCGTATGTGTGTGCGTGCGTGTGTGTCAGTGAGAGAGAGAGAGAGAGAGAGAGCGATTGAAGACTATCCTCTGCAGAATACCAGAGCTGCAATGCAGAGGCTGCTCAGTAGTCAGCTGATAACTCCTCCATTCCCTCCTTACTTTATCTCTCAGTGTAAGGGTGAAATCGCTCAATCCCGGACAATTCCAGCTTAAATAATCATCATAATAATTATGCGTTTGCGCATGCCATCTTTTAAATACAATAAGCAGCTATTCCTTTGTTAACTGTATTAACCTTTAAATACAAAAAAAGATTTTAATTGGTTGGTGGTTTTCACTGAGGTACAAGAAAAAACTGGTACATACTATTAAAAAAACAAACAAACAATGGTACAGATTAGTGGTAGCTCCATGATAGTATAGGGTTTGCTTAGCTGGCATTTCATGAGACCTGACCTGTGTACAAATGTCTCGGACAGGTGAACGCTATGTGTGTGTTCTGTATTCATTCTCATGGCTTTGGCCTCTTCTAACAGGACAATGCACCACCGCAGACATCTAGAGACGCACGCCAAATTATGGTCATCTAGGATGCCTTGTAACGCGCTGTAGAACACAGAAATCCTACACCTCGGTATGCACCAGAATTGTGGACCATTCTGCAGGAAGTATGGTGTTCATTATCTACAGAATATTTCTACAAGCTCCTTACAGGGCACCTTTAAAGTATTAGACCAGTGTACCAGTTTTTCTGGTACTTCAGCAAATTATAATAAAACATGCTGTCATGCTGTGAGGGAAAGTGGAACTCGACCACGGGTTGTGTATTTCAAAATCGGATCAAATGTCAAGCTCTTGCCAACAAAGCAAAAGTTCTGCTATGCTAAATATTCGAGATACCTGCGTGGATGAGAACGTAGAGGTAAACCCGCTGCCATGTAAAACAGTCATTCACTTGTTGTCATGAACGTCAGCGGCTTCAAACAAAGCCCACATCAAAGCTGACCACAGAGTCGCAATTTTCTCTCATGACTTTGATTCAGATCCCTTTTTCTTTCTTATTCCCGAAGTCAGAGGTATGGGCTAATTAGCTAGCCTGGGCTCAGACCGCATTCTCCAGCCTCAATGTTGTAAGAAACGGCATTAACACCGAACGAGTCGTTGGTCAGCTATGACTGGCATCTTTATTTATCTGTACACTGTCATGCCACAAAAACTGGTACAGACAAGCCTATGGTAGATTCATCGCAACGTCGCCAATGCACAGTGTTTATTGCGTCTGCCTGTGCGTTTATAAAGCGCTAGACATCTATAGAAGCTTTATAATGGTATGAGGGTTGTTTAGCTGGCATTCCATGGAACCCCTGGTACATCTATAAGCATCTCTGACACGGAGTTACACACGTTTATGTCCTGCATTTTGTCCAACTCCAGCAGGACAATGCACCACCATACACGTCTAGAGACACCAAATTATAGATAGAGGAACATTTCATCTGAGTTTGAGGTTCTGCCATTCCCACCTAACTCACCAGATCTCAGAATTATGACCGTTCTTGCAGGAAGCATGTTGTTCGTTGCCTACAGAATATTTCCTCAAGCCTGTAGAGTCCACGCTGGCTCGTATTTCTGTAGTCCAACACTCCTGGGAATTTCAGTGTATAGAAGGAGACAGGAAAGGATTTACATTTTTGTGCTACATGTTGTGCTACGTGTTTCCGATTCTTCCAGCTTCACGCTGACAAACTCCTTGTCCTTTGGGTGCAATGTAAAGAAAAGTCTTTTACAGGATAGCTAAAGTGTTTGCGTTTCAAAACGAATCGTCTGTCTGACTGTTCAGGCCAAGTTTGCGCAAGGCCCCAAACAAAGCACGCACGTGTTTCAACAGTCAATCTCATGGCCTCGGGCTGAGTCGGAGAGATTAGATTGCAGGAAGTTGTGCTGGGGGTCAGGTTTTCTATGGGTCTAATTAAGATCAGAGTTTTGTAAGAAACTGATTTATAAGTAAGCTCAGCTAAGCTGTGTGAGAGTTGGAGCATGCGAGAGTTGTTTTTCTCAACCTCAGACCGCAACACTTGCTTTTTCTCTTTGTGTTAAGGAGGTAAACGGGCAAGTGAAATTAGCTGGCGGTTGGAAAGATTATCTGCAGGTCCTGATGCCCTCAGTGGTCCTGTGGGGGAGGATCTCGCTCAGATTTCAATAGAATGCAACATAGGTCTTTTTTTTTTCCTCCATGCTTTGTGCCTCTCTCTGTAATTTTTTTTGTCTGTTGAAAGCAGTATACAGAGCACATTGTCTCAGGTGTGATTAAATAAGCTACCAAACTACATCCTTATCTTATTGCAGAGGCATACACTACGCCCTCACAAATACACATCCACAGATAAATAAGCTTAGACTGAAATTTGGAAAGTTTAGTGCCTCTAGTGCTCGTTTTTTTATTTTTGGTGCTGTAATTTAGTTAGTGTTGGTGTAGCTTGCTGATGTCTACAGTATTTACAGTGGTGTAGGAAATGGGGAGATTTCAGACAAATGTGGTGTCAGTGATATTTTGCTTTTAGCCCCTTATTACAAGCAGTATACATGCAAGCATTTCTTTTCTTATTTATGTCCGACATCATCGTGATGAGAAATGTGAAGTAAGTAAGAAAGACTTAAAAAAAAATAAAAATATAAATAAATGTTTGACTTTTAGTCTCCGTTCAGCTTTGTCAGTAGGGCTGGGTGATATGGAAAAAAAAATTACAATATTACAATATCTTTTTCATATCTATCTATCTATCTATCTATCTATCTGTTTATATCGATTTAATGTATTTGTGTGTTTATCTATCTATCTAATTTATATATATCAAAAGGCAAATTCTGTTTTTATTTTTTTTTTCCATTAGAACTTGAGAAATGTACTATGGAACATTACATTA
>JAOVVF010000035.1:7292452-7310856 GCA_028565595.1 Duopalatinus emarginatus | reverse complement strand
GCTGCTAAACATTATGTTTGCATTTATACCAAAATATACATAATTGTACCTATATCTATTAATATCTGCATGGTCCCCTCCCTGTATTTATTTCTTATTGTTTATTGTATCATATATTACCTTGTGTATTTATTGTATTGTCTCAAGTAGTTATTGTAAATCATCCTGCGCCATTACACATGGCAGTGCACGTGTACTTTGTTTTATTTTGTAGTTTACTGTCCTATGTAGCACCATGGTCCTGGAGAAAAGTTTTGTTTCGTTTCACTGTGAACTGTACTGTACTGTACACCACTGTACACCACTGTATATGGTTTAAATGACAATAAAACCACTGCATTGTGTTGATACCTCTTTTGTACTGTAGATATGCTGTGCTTAAGAACCGTGCTTAAAAAGGATGTCGTTCATTATTAAATAAAGATTTTATCATCAGTAAGGGGAATAAAATGCATCGGGATGTGATGTCACTGAAAAGCAATCAATCTTTTTGGTGGTAACAATAACTCCGCTTCGTATCAGGTTGCACCACATCATGCCGTCACTGATTACATTACTGAACAGTATCCTATTGTGTCTCATTCCTTACATGTCCACCAGAGTTTATTTTACTTCCTGATTATTTCTACATATCTTTGATCCACATATACAATTTTTTCTGTAAGGTGCAGGGGTATTTCAGGTGCTCGGCTTGCATCTAAATGCACGCCAATCCCCCATACAAATAAAGAGAGAGAGACAAAGTAAGCGAGAGTGAAATCTTGGTTGTTTTTGCTAAATCTCATTCAGCTGCAGGGCAGGAGGCAGCTCTCCTCATGACCTTCAGATCGTATTACACCATCGTGGACCATCAGTTTATAATAAAACCTCTCCAACCAACACACACCAATCAAAGCAAATTATTTTCAGTCTTTCTCAAAAGAGGCTTTGTTTAGTCTTTCCGATTTATGTGCAAGCAATATGGTAGGTATCATATTAGTCCAGGTTCAGTATTTCATGCTGAATGTAAACAAAGGTCTGCTTATAGTTTTTTTTTTAATGAATAATATTTCAAGTTGAGCTGCGTATGCATGCATCTACATGTGTTCTCCAGTGATTACAGGTATCCGCTAGAGAGGCAAAATTATTAACATTGAGGTTTTTTTTTTTTTTAACCAGCCGCTAGCTTGAAGACACAGATGAAGGATAGACGGCGAGATGATGAGAGAGACAGAAAAGGAGGAGTGCTGGAAAGCAGGTCAAAGGAAAAAATGTGTTAAATCGATGGACAGGAGGCAGGCAGTGGGGGATGGTGTGAGTCACAGAGCCAGTGGGAAGGAGAGAAGGAAAGAGAGAGATGGAGAACGCGCTAGGGAGAGATGGGGGAGGGGTGTTATGGCTGTTCTGTCATATCTGTAATCTCTGGTTTAGGCTGCCTGGAAGTCCCGGTAATTTCCTGATGTGGACACGCAACACAGAATAATTAGAATTATTATAATGATCAGATTTCAGTTGCAGTCAGGCAACTATGTGAAACTATAAGACCTTGAATTCTATTTGTTAAAGAAAATCTCTCACTGAATGTCGTGATATAAAAGAGCACAGCTGTCCTAAATGTTGCTGAAAGTCCCATTTTGGGGAATTAACATACCAGAGAAACATTTGTCCCTTCGCATAAATAGCATACTATAGTATAATTGTCAATTTGCCTAGTTAGCTAGCTAAAATACTGTCCGTTTACATTCGTCCATATGAATCAGGTGTTCAAATTTTAATCTTCATTCATAATGTCATATATTTTAAGTTTAAATAGAAATTTATCGTTTCAAATATCCAAAAATCTCAAAACATTTGCTACAGTCAGTAGCAGCGTTGCCAATTGGGCCAAAAAAATCCAGACCCACAGTGTCTTGTTTTATAACAAAGAAGTAGAATCTAACAGATTTCATGCATAAACAAGGGCAAAGGTGCAGATACTGTCCATGATGTAGAGCCATTTCTATTGTTAGCAGAGGAAGGTAGAATAGCCAAAAACTGAACTGCTTAAAGGTTACTTAAAATAATCATTACCCAAGTAGAGGCAAAAGTCATTTAAAGTGTCACTTAAGCACAAGTAAGAAGGCATCTAGTAAAAAAAAATAGTAGTGAGTTACTTCATCTGATCTTACTAGATAATCAAAATCACAGCATTATTTGAGCAGCATACACAAACACCAAATTAAATGCGTACAAAATATAATTTCTCTTCAAATCGATTGTAATAAGATAAACAAAATGTAAAATAAACATTGGCAAACTCAAAAAATTGTACTGTTCAGTACGGAAGTACGCGATTTCGGACGCAGCCTTACTCTTACTGAAGCAGCGCGCGACAAGCCTCAACATGAACTACTGGAAAATCGCAGGGCCAAATTAGAATTTGCGTTAACGGCACAATTTTTTTAATCTCGATAATTTTAGATCGCGCTAATGCGTTATCGCGTTAACTTCGACAGCCCTGCTTTTAACATTACTAATGTATCGTACATAAAATAAACCACTTATTAACATTAGCATGATACTCTTTGCTTGCTATAATAAGCCACATTAGCTGCCACTGTTAGGTGCTAACTCCATCACACTCCCCATTAGCCAAATCCATCACTTTGGCGATATGTTTTCTCAAGTTGGATGTTGAAAGGACCACATTTTTAGGTTGACATAAGGCAGAGAATGATATAACTGTGGGTTTGGTAGTCTGTAGAGAAAACATTGCCCAAGCCCGATCACACCATCTTCCACCATTCGAGACATTGCTGTCTGTACCACTTCAAAATCAGTGGTTCTACCACATAGCCCACCGCTGTTCATTTGTACAGTATACAACCATGTTAGGTTGGTCAAAGCAAGTCAAAGATCAAAGCAAAGATGCTTTTGATCGTTGAATGGAGTTCTCTAAGGAGTCCTTAAATGAATCGCACAAAATAATTCAAACTGATTTAGAAATGTAACAGGAGGATTGTAGAGGAATGTAACAGAAATGTGTTCGAGCAAGAGTATAAAGTCCTCTTTTAAGAACAACTTTTACAAGTACAATTTGTTCAAAAATGTGCTTATGTAAATGTAGTTAAGCAAATGAAGCATGTTTTCAAATGCAAAATTAAGAAAAGGTAAGGGGGGTTAAAAATTGGATGAAATCCTCACATTACAATTGCATGTGCACCCATTTCCTTTGCAAAGGCTGACAGAAAAAATACAAACTTTACAAGAATTAAAATTTTCTGTGCTAAATTCCGTTCTTTTGTGTGGGGCAGGAAGCACCCAAACTCTATTGTACACACTTGATCATGCACATGTCTAAAACTTGTTGTGGACATTTAACTGCCTATTATGAGGTTACCCTAGAGCATAAGTCAAGCATCAAGGCCTCTTAGCTTAATTTTGTTTGAGTCCATGTCTTTGTTAATGTCCTGTCCCATTAAAATTCACTGTCATGAGCTGCTGCCGGTGCTGGCAAATATAAAATCAGCTCTAAACCACAGCCACAGTCATTATGTCTATCAACGATGTGCACTGAGATGTACAACACTGCATGTTTAAAAATGGTAATGTATTCAACAAAATAGCCCCAGCAACCAGTTTTTGGGTCCCCCTCCCCTTCCTAAATGTATTATGCTAATATGGAACCCCCAAGACACAGAGGTCTAAATTACAATCACACAGTCCTGTATGCGTCTGTCTCCAGAGAGGTCCTGGTCACTTGCCCGTGCAAATATCATTCATCTCTTACTGACATGCCTATATAATTATAATGCATCCTTATTAAGGCCATGTCCCTTGCTTTTTGGCAGAAAATGGCACCTATTAGTTATTATTAAGTTATCTCTCGTCCACATATCCACAATTCCTCTGGGCCTTTACTCTTGAATTGGACCCAGGTTGTGAGGTCATGACCTTGCTTTAAATCCCGACTGGTCTTTGTGAAGCCGTGGTTCAGTTTAATTGGCGTTCAGTATTTTTTAAGGAGCACCCACTACAGCTGGGTCTGGGTTAAACAAAAGGAAGATGGCGAAGACCACTTTGTTATTATTATTGTGACATGTATATGTAATGTGCAGTAAGACTGCAGTTATGGTTTTCAAAATGGACACTTTAGAGCCAGTTTGTGGACAATTGGTTAATATGTGCAGGTGTTCTCTGAGCATCTATTTCAGATTTCACTTCCCTGTTCTCCACTTATGTGGGAAGGTTTTCCCACTTGATCTTCCACTTGATTTTGGAATGTGGCTGTGAGGATTTGCCCATTCAGCCACTATAATAGTGAGATATCAGTCAAGAATAAGCACTCAGCGTTCCAGTTCATCCTAAAGGTTTTCAGTGTGGTAAAGGTCTTGGCTCTGACATGTTTTTTTTTACCTCAGTGAACCTTTGAAAAACCATGGCTTCATGGACTTCTTGGACGTCATTGCGTTGTCCTGAGATCGTCATATTGGAACACGTTTGGGATCCTTAGTTCCAGTGAACTGAAACTGTAAAGCTGCAACACACAAGAACATCCTAAATAGTTTGGTGCGTCCAACTGTGTTGCAACATTTTAGAGAAGCACCACATATTGGTCGTGATAGCCAGGTGTCAACAAAAAAGCAAGCCATACAGTGTTTCTGCAAAGTGCATAAAAGGCGAAGAGGTGTTTTAGTGTTACGTCCCTGAGCTACCATCCTGTAATGATTACTACAACCCAAAAGCTGACAACCTCTGTGGTTTAGGTGTAGCATTTAAGGATTTTCACCCCTTTGCAATAGAGAGATGGCACCCTATATACTACATCTTTATGTAGGTTAGTGTTGATCTGTGATATCACAAGCCTTGATTTTTTATTTTTTTTTGGAGTGCATACAAAACCACAATGCAAGGGTTTTATGTGGTAAAAATGTGTTCCCATCCCTTCCTGCTGTGAAGCAGGAGTGTCCTGTTGTTGGCAACGTTGTTGTTGTTGTCTTTTCAACCCATGTAATTTGTTCAGAATATTTGGACATTATTAGACCCTTTGTGAGGTTGAGTGAACGCTCCAAAAGACTATTCTTATTTGTTCTATTGCCCAGTCTTTCTCTTGCTTAGTCTCATAACCACAACTAAACAGAGTTTATATAGTCTGTAATTAATTAGTTTGTATGCCTGAGAGACATTTTATAGCCCTTATGTGCTTTCAAAGGCAACAACATTGTAAAAAGCTGTGTACTCTAGAAACAATTTGAGATCAGGACAAATACAGTGTTTCTGTTACTGTTGATTATGTACTAATGAGGCTGAGCTACTGAAACCATGTTTCGAAAATGACTACACAGAGATAAATGTTTAAACTGGATCACTGGAATGAACTTATTTATTTATTTTTAGGGATCTTTTACTAAGCTTTTTCCATTCTGGATGCCAATAACAGTATTACAGTAAACATATTTTCTAAGTTTAAAAAAATTCGCCAGAATAGTCAGTCAAGCTTCACTGTCACACGCATTCAAACCTCATAATGAACGTGAAAGGAATACTGCTGCTCATGTGTTTCCCGACATCTTGTCGAATAGCAGTCTCCAGATCCCACCGGCTCCAATTCCCTCCCTGTCCTATTTCGAAGCTTCCTATTGGTTGATTTCCACAATGTCATGACAACTGTTTGTTAGCAGGGATTACACCAGCTGAGTAGAAATGGGCAGGGCTGCATAGATCTACACTTGATGGCAACCTTGGTGTCTGAAACGTCTATGTATGATGCAAGAACCTATTTTAATGTCAAGCTGTATATTCTAATAATAGTCCCAAGACAAAACCGTTATATGTAGAAGTGTGTTCCTGCCTGAGCGGCCTTTGGGTTTGGATGTATTCCCTTTTTGATAAGGAGGGGTGTTGGGGGAAGACAGATGGAGAGTGGGATAAGGGGGCTGGGGAGATTTCGTGTAACTGGGCCTTTGCAAATTTTAGTTGAACACCCATGTAATGCACAATACAGATATGATATTGTAGGTATGCAATTTCGACCACATGATGGAGAAGAATAGACGAAATATAGATGTGTGAAGTCCAAAGTGCTGGTACCAGGAGTTTCTGTTTTGTTACCTACACACCTTAATACCTCTGTTATATCTACCATTCTGGATTGACTGATTTTATCTGCTTATTGATTTTCAAATAATCACCATCTGCCTCTCCACTCTCTCACACACACATATATTGCTCGTACATTGACCATCTGTGTCAGCTTGGCCATCCAAAGTGCGATCATGAAATGCGTGGTTTCCATGACAACTGAAAATCAGCCTCTTTTGCGCTCTGCCACACGTGAGCACTCAAACCTTGTTCGTGTTTTGCCCTATAGAACAGTCAGGTGGTGGAGCTGCAGAGGTCCCGACTCCGCGATGAAATCAAGGAGTACAAATTCCGCGAGGCTCGTCTGCTGCAGGACTATACCGAGTTGGAGGAGGAAAACATTGCGTTGCAGAAACACGTGTCTGTGCTCAAACAGAGCCAGGTAAAATCTTTTTTTTTTAATTCAAGATGTCAATCTTGGCAATCAAGTATGGAATTGCTCTAATAAATTGGCCATCGCTGTGCATAAATCTTTCTGGTCGTTAATTACAGTGAGTCATATTAACATGTTCAGGCTCCACATCCACAAAACAATATCAAAAATGTTTCACTATGTTCTGCCAATGCGTCTTGTCTCTTATAGGTGGAGTTTGAGGGCCTGAAGCACGAGATTCGTCGCCTGGAGGAGGACACACAGTTCCTGAACAGCCAATTGGAGGATGCCATCCGTCTGAAGGAGATAGCCGAGAGACAGCTGGGAGAAGCTCTGGAAACCATCAAGACCGAGAGAGAGCAGAAGGCAAGAGCTCCAGCAGACAACACGGAAAAACAGTGCAAACAGATACAATACAGTATTGTTTAGTTAAATCGCCATCTGCAACACATTCATGCCATGGCTGCTGCCATTTTTTGACTAACACTTGGTTACATCACCGGTCCTGTCTTGTCTTGTCAGGATTCCACCAGCATCTTGAAATGAGGTCTAGTCCTCTTTGGGTGCAGTGGGTTTATGGTCTGCTTTGGCGTTCCATTTGCTATTTCAAATAATCCCACACGTTTTCACTTTTACAAAGTGTCACAGTGTTGCTTCATGCCCATCGAGCCAGTCATACAGATTTGGCCGTAAGAGCCTGACAGTTGTCATTCTGGAATCTGGGAGTGTCAGTGTTGTGTTCTGCTCGGATCTACATCCACCACCTAGCAACATTGTGCATTAATGGACTGCTGTTGGGGAATGTGACTAATTTTATGTTGTAGGAGCTTATATCCAGCAGCCACTTGCTCTTTTTGGGGTTAATACAGTTTATTTGGTTCACATCAGCCTAGCATACTTAGAATAAAAACATATAAAAATAAAAAAATATGCCAAAAGTTAGTAATGCATTTAGACACAGTCCTTAAGAATGTTTTAGATGTTCCCATGTTTACATCTCTAAAGCTCTCCTGCTTATTAAATTGCTCATCATACGTTGCATTGCATTTTAGGCGACTTTGAGGAAGGAACTGTCCCAGTATATGAACATCGGGGACTCCATGTACCACAATTCCTTGAACATCTCTCTGGATGGGCTGAAGTTCAGCGAAGATGTGATGGTCGAGCCCAACAACGACGACCCCATACACGGCTTCGAAAACGGCTTCGACAAGATCCCCGATGCCGAAGACAACCGGATGTCCACGCCTAAAAAGGACCAGCTGTTCCATCCGGCCCCTAGCCTTGTGGAGGACTTGCTGAGTGAACTCAACATCTGTGAAATCCAGAAGCTTAAGCAACAACTCGTCCAGGTATTACACAGTGCAGATCTGTGGGCAGTGTACGTTCCGTGTAGTGTGATGGTACAACCGAAAAGACAAACAAGTTGTCTAAAATTAAAAAATTAAGCCTAGGTAAGTTCTAGGTAAATGATAAATGCACTGTTGTGATTGGCTGACAGTTATGTTGATGAAATTGTATTAGTGGAGCCCCAGACCCTACCCCTTTTTTTGGCGCATCAAGCTCTGCCATCTGTCAGGAAGTCAACCCATAAACTTTGACCTGGAAGGGCCGTCCCCATGGAAACCGAGGCGCATTGAATTTGTTCATTGCAAGAGAGGTTGTATGTGTGTGTGTAAACCAGACTGCAGACTGTTGCTAACACAAAAGCACTTAAATACATATCTTGCTCTCTTAAACCTCTGCCAGCTGAAACAGAAGGACGATCAGAACAGCGGTAATCTGATTCTTGTTCTTCCTATGCACTCACCGCTCTTTCCACAGAGCTCGGGTCACCCACCATCTAATCAATCCCAAAGATTTGAGACTAACCAATCCAGCATGGCCGTCCCTGAGAGAGTATAATAGCTCAGTTCCATTTTTGCCTGATGTGTATTTGGGTCACGTCAGGATGTGTTAACATAGAAACAGACAAGCACATTACGTGCTTTGATGAAATCTTTGATGAAATTAAATTAAAGAGAATTAGCAGCAACTTCAGTATGCTAGTAGAATATTATCACGTCAACATTGAAAAATGTTGGACCACTTGTTTGCATTACAGTGTTAGTACTTTTATAAAATAATCCACAGAATTATGAACTTTATCCAGGCATGTGAGGCTTTTACTCGGGTCATATAACCGCTCTGAATTATTAATAAAGGTGACTGATAATTTTAACACTCACGAATAAAACACAATCCTTTCTAAAATAGCTCCAAGCTCCATTTTGTTCTGCTCTGTAACCCAAGAGCCCCTACACACACACATCATTGTGTCTAGGAGTGTTCGGTATATGTGGAATAGCATGGCAGGAAGAATGGAGTCGTAACACAGCAAACAAACTATATCAAATTAAACCACAGCTCAACAGAACCACCACACAATATTCTTTAAAGAGACACGACCGAACAGTGATAACGAGATGCCGTATAGGACATTCAGCCATGACACACATGACTCCTCCTTGTGAGGGGAGATGTACTGCCAAAACTGTGGATCATCAAAATTTAAACTTGTTTACAAAGCACATCTAAAATGCCATGTACAAAGCCTAATTTTGAGCTTGAATGGCAAAAAACACCAACAAACAAACATATCAGGAAAAAATACTAAACCCAATCCTTCTCAATGTTTCAGCTATTTATAGAACAGATACAGATCTGACTGGATATCATATGAACAAAGCAATCCAGTATACACGAAACCATAGTACCTGTATAAGCACGTCGCGGCAGAGCCAGGCCTCGAACCTGAAAAAAGATCTGCCAACTTGACATACTTTATATTTTGCGCTGAGATTAAAACCATCGAAGAGAGCCATGAGTTGTTGTCTGTAAGGCAAATATTTCTCAGGTGGAAAAAATAATTGCTATATCATGTAGTGCCTCTGAGTCAGTTAAGGCGTAAAGGCAAATAAATATTACTGTATATTTTTTAATCACACGGAAATATTAACCGCTCTTAACTGCTATTTTGTCTTGATCGGTCAGGTGGAGCGGGAGAAGGTGACGTTACTGACAACGCTGCAGGACTCTCAAAAACTGCTGGAGCAGGCCAACGGGGCTCTTTCAGAGGAGCATGAGAAGGTGAGTCGCCTGACTGAGAATCTGAATGCCATGCGCAAGCTTCACGCCAGCAAGGAGCGCCAGTCAGCCTTGGACAACGAGAAGGAACGTGACAGCAACGAGGACAGCGATTACTATGAGGTAGACATCAACGGGCCTGAGATCCTGGAGTGCAAGTACAAGGTAAGACCAGAACCACGTAGCGTCCAGTCCAGCACATGTGTCGTTGGATGGTATTTCTTTTAGTCACAACATGGTTGTGGCAACAGTATGACATAGTGAGCAGGCTAGCATTGGTAGATAAAAAGTAGTCTGAAATTTAGCTGAGCAAAATCAAAATGGTACAATGTTCAATAACAATCTGTTTACTCTGTAAAACACAGGTTGCAGTTTCCGAGGCGGGTCACCTTAAAGAGGAACTGAAAACTCTGAAGTCCGAATACTCCACATGCCGGACGCAGCTTGAGGAGGAGCGTAGCCGACTGGAGAACCAGGTGGCCTCGCTGCGCTCTGAGCTGACAACCCTGGAGTGCAGCAGCCGCACAGAGCGTGAACAACTGGCACGAATGGAGAAAGATCTACGCCGGGCCAGTGAGGCGGCCGGTGAGAGCCAGGGAAGCCTGAGTGTGGCACAAGACGAGCTGGCAACGTTCAGTGAAGAGCTCGCAAACCTTTACCACCACGTTTGCATGTGCAACAATGAGACACCCAGCCGAGTCATGCTCGACTTCTACCGCGAGGGCAAAGCCAACGCTGGCTCCAACAGCAACAACAGGGGCAGCCCTGAGGGTCGTGGCCGCCGCTCACCCATCCTGCTAACACGTGGCCTCTTCCCCACGAACGAGGCAGAATCTCCGTCCCCTGTCTCCTCCCCGGTGGCAGACCCACGCAAGGAACCAATGAACATCTACAACCTAGTGGCCATCATCCGTGACCAGATCAGACACCTGCAGCTGGCTGTGGACCGCAGCACAGAGCTGTCCCGTCAGCGTCTGGCCTCCGCCGAGCTCAGTCCCACCACTGACCGTGACAACGAGGCCAGCGTGGAAGAGATCCTTAAGCTCAAGTCTCTTCTCAGCACCAAGAGAGAGCAGATCGCCACCTTGAGAACGGTCCTCAAAGCCAACAAGCAGGTTAGTATTCAGGGTAAACGGCGACTGCTTTAATGACTAACAACTGGTTTTGAGCTTCTAGCTGGACGTTCCTCTTCTTGTACCACCTCATTTTTTTTGTCATGCAAAACGATAGGGCTAGCTGTGGTATTATGCTAAAACACAGAACTAAGTTCAAGAGTTTACTTACTTGTTACGTAAAGTTCTCACTTATTTTATGGTAGGTGTTTTGTTTTATTGTAGGCTGTAAATATAGAGATCCTTTTATATATGAACATTAGTCTTGGGCCATATGACGGCATTTCGGTATACCGCAGTATTGGAAAATGGTAACGGTATTAAAAAATTGTGCCGCACCAAGTTTTTGCTTTATATCTACATTAAACACTGGGACTTTAAAACATTCCTGTCATCCATAATAAAACCAGGTATATACTTGACTCGCTGCAACTAGTGCAAGGGTGTGCGTGCCAAAATGACGCCACGGATGTGGTTCCAAGCATGCACGCTAATCCAGCACATCGTCACAGCGCATGGTCATGCGCCTTAGTTTCGTTCACGTTCAAGATTGACGATTTTGAGAGAGCTCATGCTGAGAAGGTGTTTTTCCCTGAACTGTTTCCCATCATTTCAGAGAACAGGAAGCGTCATGTATAAATCTCTCTATCGTTCTATTCCGTTCACGTGCCCTGTGTGGAGTCAGTGTGAGACAGAAAGACGAACAGGTCCCACTCCTGGAGTTTGTAGTAAAGCAGGAAATCTTGTTCACTATGTTTGTAACTTACTCAAGTCTGACCAAATAAACCAGTTTATTCTTCTGCTCTTCTTTTTTAAATGATAGCGCAGGTTTATTTCCACTGTTTTGAGTGAAGGTCATGATCACACTGCGCTCTCCCTCGTTAAGACCTGTTAGTTATTCTTCTGTTTTGTGTGGACATGTGATCAAAGAGATGGTTATAATAGCGGATAAAAAAGGTTATATGTTTATATGTATAAAAGTGTAACTGATAGATGGTGGCTTGTCATCTCAAACAAAAGTAATATGGACCCTACATCAAGAACCATGGATTATTTTAGGATGAAACACTTCAGGGTTTAGAGGTCGTAAAATGACTGAGAATGTTGTATTAAAAAAATAGGCACACCTGTCTGGTCAGCAGACTCCACACACTCCACAGCACCTTTTTGCTGACATCTGACCCCTCTGTTCTCTGTACTGTATAGAGATAAAAGCTTTAGTAAGTGTAGATGCTACAGGGCAGGGTGGGTATATGTGTCTGAGTCTTTGAAGCTGCTGTGTGACCTCCTGCTATTCCGCCACAGGCTCGCCAACAGTCGTAAAAAGTAACTAAGCCACCAGGCAGACGGTTCAGCATTCTAGGTTTACTTTAGCTAAATTGAATTCATTATTAACATCAGTCAACATTAGCACAGCACTAATGTTCACCTTGACATCCCAGGACTCATGTTACATGTCTCTTTGGATGAAGTTTGAACGTTTACCACTTTTGTGTAGTCTTGTAAACCAATCCATGTACTTATCATATCTGATATGCAAATTGTTGAAGGTTCCTGATTGTTACAATCTTTTAGACACAGAAGCTATGTGGTAACAATTACGGTTAATATAAACTAATATAACACATTTAAACTGTTGTGCTGTATTTTTTACAGGTTTGTCAAACCCACTAGTCAGATTCCTTTTTAATGATGTCCTGATGCAAAACTGACACTTGGATGTGTTACCTTATTGTCTCTTTACTAGCGATACAATACGGATATTCTTTCTACCTTATCACACACTGATTTATCACCTTCTAGATAGTTTGCCTTATCATGTTCCCCTTGCCCTTTTCCCCTCAGACTGCTGAGGTAGCACTGGCCAACCTGAAGAGCAAATACGAGAATGAGAAGGCCATGGTGACTGAGACCATGATGAAGCTGCGCAACGAGCTCAAAGCCCTGAAAGAGGACGCTGCCACCTTCTCCTCCCTCAGAGCCATGTTTGCCACTCGGTAAGCACTAACCCTCTGTTTTACTCGGTTTAACTCACTTTACACGAATCACTGCTTTGTATCTTCGATCTATAGGCTGTGTTGAATCCTTACCATCTAAATAAACATTATATCTAGATATGAGTATTTTTCCCACAGTAGTCAGTTTTACTGAAACTAGAAAATACAGCAGCTGTCATTTATGGGTTACATCTAAAATTGTTTTACACAAGGCCAATGGGTTGAAGAAAATGTACAAAAGGCCAATGTGGTGTGGCTCAAGAAGACAAGTGGGTGTAGATGCTACAGGATATAAAGAATATCCGTAACCCACAGTTACTAAGAGCATCAATATAAACACATATAAACATGAGTGAAGTGGCTTCTGGAGACTTCATATTAGATTGAACTAGAAATTAGAGCCCCGCCACTGATAAGGCTGTTTACTCTGGCCAGGTATTATTTTAAAGCAGTCGAAAAACTGTAATGCTCTATATATATAGATCAGGTAGAGATTGTGTATTGGTGTACACTGAAATGCCAGAAGAACTGGTAGGTCTCTAATGGGAGGATAGAACTGCAGAAATTTGACAAGGCATAGACTCCACAAAGTTTGCGGAAATTTTCTGTAGGCAAAACGGTCCACAATTCTGAGATCTAAGAGTAACAAAATCAGATTAGTGTTCCTCTAAAAATAATTTGGTGCCTCCAGACATGTATTGTCCTGCTGAAAGATGCCAAATCCATCAGAATGAATGCAGGACAAGAAAAGCCATCTAACAAGCCCCATACCATTATAAAGTTTCCATAGACGCGTATTGCTTTATATACAAATTGGCGGGCGCAACCAATGACATGCACAGGTGGCTTTGCTATGTATTTCGTGGAGGCTTGTCTCTACCAGGTTTTCTGTCACTTAAGTGTATACAAGTACATCGAAGTCATTTGTGCTCTGACTTGTATCACAAACCACTTATGAAGGTGCATGTTTCTTTTATTTATGTGTCCAGAAGTATTCAAGGTAGCAAGAATTTTGACGGAGACCCGTAAGCAGAGTTGTTGAGTCGAGAGACCATGTAGATGCAGGATTTAGCTATAACCCTCCAGATAGTCCGTCGACTATGTGTGGTGTGTGTTGCGCTTGCGTCCTGTCTTCATCAGGCCTCCTTGTAATTCTCCTGAGCATCTCTTGTAGTAATTCAATATCTGTACCTGATCACAGAGACTGCTTCCAGCTGCCTTGTAACTTTATATCCATGTCCTTGCAGCAATCCATTAACTATGATGATCTAATAGGAATGATCCCGGGGTTGGTGTTTTATGAAAAGAGCAACTTGGTTGTAAAAGATCGAGGATCGTTAGCTAGTAAAGCAGTTAGAATTTTACAGAACGTGATGATGTATTAATAGGACTGTATTGTAATTTGTGGCTGATATTTTTTCCCTATCCGTAGAAATGACATTAAATTTAAGCTGGTTTATCTTCAGTAATGGAAAATTTAAATAGTGTTTTGGGTTTAGCTCAGTGTTACAATGTGAATAATTCTGGTAGTAAATGCGATTTAGAAAGAAAATGTGTTATGTCAATGTGCAGTCATCTATTTTGAGTGCCGTTGTTATGCCAACCAACATACAAAGATGGTCCACTGAATCTGATAGTGGTTTGTACCGCCGGGCCAGGAAATCAGCCGATAAGTGAAGCGTGTTGTGTGTGTGCGTGTGCGTGTGTAAGAAAGAGAGAAAGTGAAAAGAGAAAGCGTTGGCAAATTCCGCCGTCTTATCAGATCACATTAGAAAAGGAGATGTCCATTTTGTAGCTAGATACAGACACAGATTTCGACCCTAATACTAGGCTTAATTTAGATTTTGCCTACGAAAGCAGGCTTTACAGAGAATCATACATAAAATATATAAATGTAACATGAATACTGGCTATATCAAAGCGGCGTCTTGTATATCATTGCATACGTATCTGTCCCCATAGTCGCTTTAATATTTACAGAATAGATTCCCCACATCCCCATTTAAGCTTTATGTTAAAGCACAGAACAATAAGTCCTCTGATTGACTGCCTTTTGTGCATCCAAGAGTGACATGGCTTGTATTGCTATTATGCTAATTAAGTTTTTGTTTCCCATCATGCCTATGCTTGGTGATATGTAATGTTTTATAAATGATAAGAGATCAGTCTATAATTCTCTGTTACTGCAGGAGAAAAAAATGGACAGTGCGAATATTACAGGTGTCGTATTTAAAATCTGTGCATATTTGGGGACGGGGAGAACAGAGAGAGATGGAGAAAATGTGTGTGTGTGTGTGTTTAAGTTGCGTTTATGATACTGCGTAGCTCTCATTATTAGGGGGAAAAGCTGACACAAAAGAAGCAAGCAACACACTCTTTGCCAATAAACCTTACATCCGTATGCTTTTGTATAGCTCTTTCTGTTTTTTCCTCTCCGTAGCAGGCCCTTTCCCATGATGCCCAAACAGCCGGGGGCTGTGTTATTTGTATGCATTTAAATCTCCTATAAACGTTCAGCTTCTTTCTGACTGGCTTGTATGCAGTGACCATGCCTCACAGTAGGACTCCACCCACCCTCTTGGTTCTCCACTTGTGTACTCCCCACGTCTTCTCCCACATGCAGTTGTTTTTGTGCCCCCAACCCCCTTTTCCCGGGAAAAAGGCTCTGCCCACCCCCCATCAGAGGTTGAGCATCTTTTCAGCGAACATTCCCAAGGGAAGACTATGGCTAATGGAGCCTCACTGATCTCCATTGTCAGTCTGCGTGTACGTCTGGGTCAGAGTGAGAGCACACACACCCTCACACGTACACGGATACGGGCCTCACTCGCAAACAAGAGGCTGTATGTTTGCGTCGTCTACACCGATGCACCACTCCAGGCATCAAAGTTCCTTCCCGTGGGAAATGATGGTGAAGCAGTGAGTCAATAAGGACCTGTGCAGCCAATAGCAGATTATCTTCAGCAGACACACTTGCACTTGGCCAAAGAGGGCTGGGCTGGAGCAGAATTAGTCACTGTTATTGGCTCATGTACCACATGCTTACTTTTACAGATGTTATTTCTTGTATTTCCCTCTGGGATCAATAAAGTGTCTGTCTATCTATTGCATAAATATATCGAAAATATCTGAAACGGCTGTGAACATTTGTAGCGTTCAAGTAAACATTTGTATATTCTTTTAGTGTGGAAGTCAAGCAGATCTACATTGTTTATACTGCATAATTTTTTAATTAAGTTCAAAAATAAAATGCATAGACAATATTTATTGTTTTTATGACGTCCCATTTTAAATCCATTGGATTGATATGGAGTTAGTCTCGGCATTTATCAGATATAAATACTTCCATTCTTCTGAAAAGGCTTTCTACAAGATTTTCGAGTTCGTCTGTGGGATTTTTTTGCCCAGTTATCTGGAAGAGCTGTTGTAAGGTCTACATTGATGCTCGATGAGATAGAAAGGTGTTTGATTGGGTTGAGGTCAGAGCTTTGTGTGGGCCAGTCAAGTTCTTCTACACCAAACCTACCCAACCAGGTCTTTATGGGCGGCGCTTTGCTTTGTGCACTGGTGCACTGTCATACTGGAACAGAAAAGAGCCTTTGCTGACATACAGTTGCAAATTCCTTTCCAAAAATGTGTTGATTTGCTGAAACGTTAAGATTTCCGTACACTGGAACTAAGGCGTCTAGGTCAATCCCTGAAAAACAACCCAATAGCGTTATCCCTTCTTCACCAAACTTTACAGATGACACAATGCACTAGGTTGGTGGGTAAGTAATGTTCTTCTAGTATTTGTCAAAAACAGACTTGTCCAGCAGACTGTCAGTTATAGAAGTGTGATTGGCTCAGTGAAAACGTGTACCAGTGTGGTACCACAGTTTTTGTGCTGATGTTAATGCCAGAGGAGGTCTGGAACGCCGCAGTTATAAGGTGTACAATTCTATTTGAAGATGTTAACCTTCACCTTGGCAAAGTACATAAGTGCATGTTTTGTCATGCACAGCTCAGAGCAAGGGAGTAGCTGTTAAAACCGATTATTAAGGAGTGGTATATCATTTGGACACATCAAGAACACTCATCAAGTCAGAGATGAGTATAGTCAGAGACCGCATACTAAAGAAAGGGGGATGTTCCACATGTCTTTGCTACCACGGACATGGTGCAGTGATGTGTGTGTATGTGAGACAGTGTAGGCTGGTGCGTATAGAGGAACAAAAATCAAGAGTACAACAGTGAATACAAAAACTGAATTAGTATTCACTGAAGAGCTTCTCTGTTCATCTTCCCCACTGCCCCTGCCTCCATCTTTGCTGTCATATGGTTTCATTCTCTAAATATTCTTGACCTTTTAGACTCTCTAGAAAAAAATAGACAATGCATATAAATCTGGCTTTGTTTGGTGCTGAGATCAATATGCATCACCGTAGCCAATCTGTATTTTCCAGTGGGTTTGCATATGCCTTTTATGGTGGTTTGTGTCTCTTTGTGTTAGACTGTATTTTTTTTTCCCTGACGAGATGTTACATGCTAAAGGCACACTGTTCACAGAACCAGCAGCAGAAATGAATTGTGGGCGTTTTGACATTTTGAACAATAAGAGGAATGCTCATGCTTCAAGAGTGCCATCTAGTGGTGTGAGTCATAATGGTGTCAGAAAGGAAGTCCCACAAAGATAAGTGGTGAAGTGTGTGTGTGTGTAAATGTGTGTGTGTATACAGTGGGGTCCAAAAGTCAGAGAGCACTAGTGAACATGCTTTTATTTGGTATTCTTTTAGTTTAACATAAAGGATTTAATTACAAATAATATCTTTAGCCACGACGTGTGGAAAAACTGCAATCTTTAAAATATTTACATAGATTTCTTTGTATTTGCTTTGTTTCCTTTTGGCAGTGTGTATTTAAGCTGGCATAGGCTTCACAAGCGTAAAGCCTGATACTTCAACTGAAGAAATTAGAGTCACAGAAAACCTGACCTTATGTACAAAGCAGGTCACTATGACACATCTGCTTAAATAATAATCCATATTGAATAATTTAAATGTTGCACATTTTGTTTGTAGGTTTCAAAATGTTTGCAATTTGGACTCCACTGTGTGTTGATAGATACAGTCATGTGTGAAACAAAGTACAACCTCTATGAATTCTATAGTTTTATGTATCAGGACATAAAAAAAAAAATCATTTGATTCTTAGCAGCATCTGTCCTCTTTTCTTCATCGTCCTGCCACAAGATTTGAATTTGGTTGCGGTCTAGACTTTGGGCCATCACAACACTTTTATTTCTTTCTTTTTTCAGCCATTCTGTTGTGAATCTGATCTCACAGTGTCCCAGATATCTGGTGGTTTGTTCATACATTTAGACTTTAGACAAACTTAAGCCATACTGCTGTCTTCATTTTAGAAAGAAGTGGCTTTCTTCTGGCAACCCTTCCAAACAAGCCACACTTGTTTAGTCTCTTCTAATTGTACTGTAAAGAGTATGAACATTTAACATGCCACCTCAGGCCTGTAGAGTCACTGGTAAAAAAAATTCCCACTACAGAATGATTGGCTGTTTTATATATTGTTTGGAAATGGTCTTTTAGCTAAATTTACATTTACGGAATACGCTCTTATCCAAAGTGACTTACAAGGTTACTGGTATTACAGGAGGCCAACGTAGTGTTAGGAGTCTTGCCCAAGGACCCTTATTGGTGT
>JAOVVF010000035.1:7278251-7291754 GCA_028565595.1 Duopalatinus emarginatus | reverse complement strand
GATAGATAGATAGATAGATAGATAGATAGAGATAGATAGATTGGCATGTAGTCTACACTTGTAGTCACATGATTGACTGAAGATTTCATTATTATACTAGCTTTCAACAACATTTTACTGTGTATATAAAGAAGCCATTGTTGATTCCAATCAGTTAATCTTAGACTTAAAATAATTATTCTTGCACTTTAGTCCCCGGACAAACACACTCAAAGTACACCCTGTTTGAATTCAATGGTTTTACATATTAGGACATTAAAAACTGATCGTGTTTCTAGCCACTCTTAAAATTAGGTAAATTTACTTCAGATAAACACCACAAAACAATTTCTTATTGTTATTATTTGTTTAACAAAAATGAAGCCAAAATGTAGAAGCCATGTGTGGAAGAACTAAATAGTTTGGAAATGGCCTTATAACCCTTTCCAGACGGCAACAGCAACCGCCAAATAAGATCGTTTGCTGATTGTCTTTCCTCTTTGCCGTTTTCCTCTTTGTTAACACATCTGAATGTTCCAGACCAGTAAATTGCCAAAACTGGTTTTAATAGAGGTGATCACACTTGCTGATGATCAGTCAATCAAGGCCGTCTAATTATCCTTTTATTTCCTATGGAAGCAATAATCCTACATGCTTCTACATTTCGATGCAGTTTTTGTTAGATAAATAATGACATGGTGTAATCAGAAGTTGTATTAACCCAATTTTAAGACCTGCGAAAAGGACCAAATTTATTTTTTATTATGTCCTGAAGCATAAAACCATATACTTCAAACAGGGTATACTTTTTTTTAACACATGACCATATAGCACATATATGTACTTGCAATATTTACTGACTTACCTTCCCTTCCCCTTTCTTTCCCTCCTTCACTTTTGCTAGCTGTGACGAGTATGTCACTCAGCTGGACGAGATGCAGAGGCAGCTGGCGGCAGCCGAAGATGAGAAGAAGACGCTGAACTCGCTCCTCCGCATGGCCATCCAGCAGAAACTGGCCCTCACGCAGCGTCTAGAAGATCTAGAATTCGACCATGAGCAGTCACGCCGGGGTGGGGCCAACAGCAAGACCAGGTCCTCCCGAGCCAAAGCCGCTCACAATCCTGCACAGTCACACGTAAGTCCGCCCCTCACTGCCACCTGCGGGGGTCGCGCCGAGCCCAACGGCCTTCTGGGAACACCAGTCGTGTTCTGCAGCGAAAAGTACAAGATCTACTGCGACTAAGTGTGGCGTTATTAAACAACGCTTATTGGTGTACAAAGCCCCACTCACATGTGCTCTCTCGCTCGCTATTTGCTGTATGGTGTGTATTTTTATGCCTTATGGTTATGCCTTCCAGTGTGATAGTAGCTAGGTGACAGATAATATGATAGCTGCCATTCATGTGTTTTGCAGAGGATAGTTTGCTTTCTTCTGTACTCACGGTGCTGTATTTTAAATGGCAGCTCCATATCGAGTGTACGTTAACGCGCTTGCGGTTTCCCTGACCACTGGTAATGCGATGGCGTTGTGTCGTGGTCGCGATGTATACCTAGCTGCCATCTGCACCTTGGTAGATATCCTTCCCCCTTTTCCCTTTCTCTAACACATCCTCCTGCCCTCTTCTTTCCCTCGCTCTCCTGCCTCAGAAAACAATTCTTCGAGCCCGTTGTCTAATCAGGTGACTAATGTTTACATTGTATACATATATAAACGTAATATGCAAATCCCCCACTTGTAACAGTAGTGGAGGACCGCTGGTGTTCTGAAATGAAAAAAAATTGAAAGCAAAACAACGGGTTGCTAAAAATTAAGGAGCGTTTCTGCTCTGTGGTTGAACTGGAGATAGGCAGGAGAGGGATGTTTTTTTTTTCTCAAATGGCGAGCTTTTGGCCAAGACCCAAATAGCTAATTGTTTGCATGCAATTTGCTAGATCTTTGGCTGCGAAAAATGTGTATACTACATAGTGTCCTAGGTTCTGTCTCCACCTCGAGCACACTTATAAACAGGGCTCTACATGAGGGGATCATTATTACAGACGAGCGTTTCCTCTCTCTCCATCGAACCGTCCCCCAAACATGAACAGAGTCCTTCATAGCCATAACACTAGACTATAAATGGGGAGAGGAAAATCAGCTCACACCCTCAAATTCAAGTGCACTTCTGCTAGGGAACTCAGGTTCCACATTTTGCCACACAAACAGGCAGATCTGATGGGTGAAAAGAAACTTTTGATTGGTGACGATTCAACAAAAATAGCACAACGCCTAAGGCATCCTCGTTACGATGCTGAATGATTACTGAAAAGTGACAACAAACATCGCCATGGAAAAGTGCCTGTCTTGCTTACTATTGGCAACACATTTCTCAGTGTAAAGCCCTGTCCTTTGCTAACCTCGATCGTCATTCCGCCCCACCCCAGTGCTTGTGTGTGAGTGTATATTTGCATGTGTACGCGAGCGAATCCTCTCGTACCCGCAACACCTTTCCCTCGCTTCTCCTTGTATGTTGTCCGCAGCTAGCTCCCTCAGCCTCACTACTTTCCCTTTAATTACCGCCAGGTTAGCCTCCCATAACATTGTCACATCGTGATGCGCGCTCCTCACGCACAAACTTCAGAAATGTCCAGAAGTTGGGCGTCAAGGAAAAAAAAACAAGCCATGTGTAAGTGTTCGGTTTGTAAAACACAAGCTGAATACTTGCACGGCATCACGTCACTAGTAGTTTTGTAAAATAAACAATAAAGCTTTAAAATAGCAAGCTAACGCTAGGAAATGATAAAAAAAAGGGTGGGGCTTGTAGTTATCTTAAACTTATGCTGGCGATGAAAACCTTTTTTTTTTTTTTTAGCTTTATTAGCCTAAAAGCAGGGTTGAGGACGGATGAGGGAAAGTCAAAATGATTAGGTATTATATATTCGTAAAGAAACACTATTCAGGTAAAAAAACCTTCCCAGGCCAGCTTCCTCCTAACCAGAGGAAGTGCATGTGTGAGTGTGTGTGCGCGTGAATCTGTGGAAGAGGCAAATACCTCAAGTCCTCAACTCTGCTTCTGCCTGTGCTGCATTTAAAGCCCTCGTTAGGCCTTTAGATAACGTACTGTATTAAAGAGACGCAAAGCTATCGCACTCATCTTTCTCACACACTCATGTGAACACAGCTTGGATCTGACCACTCGTTTCTGTTCCTTCATGCATCCCGTTAAGCAACGAGTAAAGGCTCAGTAAAGCGGTAGACTCTTTAAAAGCTTTTACGACGCAAGCGGAGATCAGATAGTTAGAATAAAAGGGCAGAAATGGGTGAAAGTGGTGAATTATTCTTTTAAAATGTATTTTTTTTTGTTATACACTCAGAGACATTTATTCGATGTATGTTTCTACACATTTAACTCAATGTAGTGTTCTGATTATTAGTGATGCGTGGTCGATGTTTCGAGTCTGCGGAACTTCTGTCTGCATCTCTGGTTCCTTGGTGACTGGCACCACGTTAAAACACACCTTACTACTACTAACATGCATGGGATCTGGGAACCAACCTCAGTGATGCTTTATCATCATGGAGGTCAGACGGTTAGGTGGAGTTTTAACAGGACATGGGTGGGGTTTTAATACTTGTGAGCCAGTGGCTTTCCTGTACTTGATCCTTTTTTTTAACCCTTCAACAAACATCAGCTTTTCTGGCGACTAACCTAAAATGCTAATACTCTCATAATACTATCTAATTCATTTTTTTTTCATCTCTGCACTCATTTATTTGTGGCTATTTATTTAACATTCTGGCAGCATGAACCAGATTTATTCATTTAATTTTTACTAAAATTCAACATTGTAATATCTATTATTTCTTTGTTTTCATTTTGCAGTAAAAGTTCAACCCCTAGTTGAGCGGGGATGTCGCCATTCCATCATGCCGATCTATTCACTCTGCTTTTAGCCCAAAGGAAATCCACTGGAAGACTAAAATCTCTAATTTTATCCTTTTTTTAATTTGTGGAAATTAACATAAATTCTTTAATAAATAAAAGGAACATATGACAAATGAGTAAAAAGCAAATCAGGAATGGTTAAAGTGTTGGTTATAGTTTTAGTTCCGTAGGAAGCCTGTGCTCACAAATAATAAAACTCCACCTATAAGAAAAGATAAAGGTGTTAAAAACAGAAACTATCCTACAACGAGTAATTATTCTTTTTTTATCTTTTGTTTGATAAACTGTGCACTTTTAATTTAGATATATTGCTTTTATTATTAATCTAGGGTTAGGTTTGTAGTGCTTTGGTTTGTGAGTCATTTCAAGGATACTCTATAGTACACATATATATTAATAGTAATAGTGTTTTTTCATATATTCACTCTGTATGCAAACAACAGAGATCTACTCACATATCCGAAACTACTCACACTACAAACCAGTCCTATTGTATTCTGTGAAATGAATCCATGAGCATTTTATCATTTATATATATATTTTTTTATAATCGCTCGATCATTTAAAACGTCATGTCGCGTTTTGTTTTTCATGTTTGTTCTACTGCCATATTCTAAAAAACAAAATCCCGGGTGGTCAGATGCTGGGCTTTTTTGTCTATTTATTATTCTTAGGAATAGTTCAAAGTGAACATGGAGAAACTTGACGATATTTTTTGGCTTAAGACAGTAAAGCACGCTTCAGGAAGCACAAAATCCACGACAGACGTTGTGGAATCGTGCCGGTCTTCTAGCGCCGCTTTACTCAAGCTTTCTACGGATCGCTGATTTCACGAATTCTCTGCAAGCGTTAAAATTAATTCCAAATTGGAATGGTCTCATTCTCTCTTTATTTATCGTGCCAAGTCTCGGTACACTGTTTTTACGTTTGATACGAAGAAAAATAAAATACAGAATGGAGATCAGAAAGAAGAGAATTGCTCCGGTGGGTGTGATTTTTGAATTGCTCCCACTTTCATGCCCTCCATTTGAGTTCATTTTTATTATCCTCTCTGTTTGGGTTTATTTTGCTCTTCGTTCTGACCAGTAGTGCCTTTCATTGTTTCAAGAGAGAATACTAGTCTAGGTTTTAGTTTTTATAGTTGTTTCCCTCTCCTGAAGGCAAGAGGATTGACCGGGATTTCTTCCTTCAGAGGATGCTTAGAAGCAGCAATAAGTGCAAAAGACACACAATCAAGTTTTGCGAGCGTGTGCTTTGTTAGACATTAGGTATATGAGATTGTAGGGAATTCTTGAGATCAGCGAGCCCATTAGCAAATTCAGGGGTTTTAGCAAAAGGTCTTTTTTTAAAATCAAGTGATGGGAATCAGAATTAATCCTATTTGCCTCATAATGAACAAAAAAAGACAGACATCGCACATTTGTGCGGCGTTTGCAGGTGGAGACTGGTGTATCTATAGCTTTGTTTTGGTGAAGGTAACGTGGTATTGATAGTATTGTTGACAAATGAGTGAACTCGTGTCCTCTTTTTGTCCAATTTACGTTTGCTGTTTTTGTTTTATTTGTTTTTTTTGTTTGTTTTGTTTCATTTTAACATATTGTTTAAGCATTGTGATTTCAGGAAACAGAAAACATTTTGCATCAACAAGCTTGAATAGTGCCATGATGGTCACAGTTGGTTTGTTGAGGCATAAAAAAACCACCCAATTAATATGTTTGGGAAATGAGCAAAAAAAAAAAAAGGTCAATTAAGTGCAATTTAAACTGCTGATTTATAAAGCAAATGAGCTTTTCTGTTTGCTGGAAGCGATAGTGTTGTGTTATTCAGCTAGCTGATAACTTTATCCAGTCATATTGTGTTCAGTATTGATCCGCGAGGAGAGTTTGATACCTTTATATAAAAATAATTACTTCATCCATACGTTGGTATTTATTTGAACTGTTTTACAGTACTGTTATCAATAATAATGTGCATTATGATCGATTAGTGGTGGAAAATGTCATATGCATGTAACTCTGCAGCTATGGAACTTTTACACAGAATGGAAAACAAACCGCTTGAAACAGGCTCAAAAAGAAAAATGGAGGGGAAAAATACGAATTAAATTGATGAAAGAAATGTGTTTAGCTATTAAATGATGTATTATTGCTGAACTAACCCAGAAAAAGTGTTGTTTTGTTTTCCTTAGAGGGTTACTCGTCTGTGTAAAGGTAGTCATGCTGGTTAAAAATCAATAAAAAGCACAGAAAATGTCAGTTGGTTTCCTGGTTTTATTTGCTGCTTTCCTGTTTCCTGTCTCTGATAAATTTGGAATGCTGTGATTGGTGTAACTCTGTGTCCGTTATACAGGGACTGCCCACCTTTTGTTTCCAAGCTCCAAAACCCCACAGACAAGGGGCTTTCCAGACAGGGGGTGTCTGATGAAGCAGATGGTGACCTCATCATTTCCATCTTCAGATATATTTATATATGAGTTTGATCCTGTTTCCTCTTGGCAAGAGGCGAATCTTCTTTTAAAAAATGAGGATAAAGGAAGCAGGCTGTTGGCTTATTAGATTCTATATGATTTGGGTTGCTTATCAAATCTGGCAAATATGCACACAGTTTGTCACATCACATCAGACCCCCAGGAAATGAAGGAGTTGGGAGTTGGGGATTTTTATATGTTTCTCTTTTTGAACTGCTAACTGATTCCTCATCTTTTGACAGATTCTTAGTTTAATTGGTGTACCACGTGTGGACTCCTGATTTATTTGAGAAACTGGAGGAGCCAATTATTATATATGAGCTTCATAAAGATTGATTTAATACAATCTGCCAAAGGCCCAGGACTGGGTGAATATCCTATAAAAATGTTTAGATAAATAAGGTAATATTCTGGTCAATGTATATAATGAATATATTAATATATCTAAATTTTCCCCAACATTCAAGAGCCATTACTCAATTAATTAAAAATAATTTCCTGCACTAGCTACCATTCTCTGAGCTTGTTTCCTGCTGATTTAAAGCTACTGTCAAAACATTTAACCCAGCGTTTTGAAAGTGTGCTTCCTTCAGTCATTTTTTTAGATCAGACTGTTTTCTTTAATATAGGCAATACTCTTAACATTTGTCATATTTTAATGTAGTACATCATCCTTCTACCTCCTGGTTCTTGTTCTGTTCCTGGTTTTGGCAAAGTACATATTCAGAACAGATTCCTCTGCACTGTTCTACCCAACAAAAAGTCCTTGAGCCTTTAGCTGTTGCTCATTGGTCAGACTCTCACATAATAGGAATAATAAGAGAAGTTACGGAGGAGAAGGTCTCCCTATATGCAGATAACCTTCTCCTGTATTTCTCCAACCTTTCAGTATATATCCTGGCTGCTGACATTTAAACCCCTTTTGGCCATATGTTGGTGTATAATCTCAACCTGGATTATCCTCCAGTCTTATATTGAAATTTGGAAACATATTTTGCAAAACCATAAGTCCCTACAAGGTCTATCTCTACCTGACTTCATGTTTTATTTTTGGGTGAACAATATTACAGCAGTACAGTCCTGGATACAATTGGAGAAATCGTCCTAGCTGTTTAACACTGCAAATAATTTTTTGCAGACCTGCTTCTCAGACAGTGCTTTGCTCATACTCTTAATATTTCTTGTAAAATTAATAAGTGTAGACTTAAGAGGTAAAAAAAATTAACACAGTACTTTGTACCAATCATTTTTTTGCCTCCCTTTTCAGTCTAGCATTTTATACCATCTCTGATGGATAACATTTCTCAACTTGGTCTAAACCTGGCTATTAACTTGTTAAAAGACTTGTATGTTGAGAATATCCTTGTGTTCTTCCAACAGTTGTCAGAGAAATATTCTATCCCTAAACAGCCTTCATAGTTATGTTTGTAATATAAACTCAGTGTTTTTAAACTTTCCAGCAGCCACACCTATCGACTTATCTTTGATTTTTTTTTTCCAACCTTGAAGATATCCATCATTTATAATCTTTTACATTTATTTCACCTAACCTCATTGTTGAAAGCTAAAACTCTGTGGTAGTGTGATTTCAGAGGAGATGTGGACAGACATCTTGTATCGAGTTCACTCCATGTATTTCTGCAAAACTCTGATTCAAGGTCAAATTCTGCATCGAGTTCACATAACACACGTCAGACTAACCAAATCTGGTAGAAATATTGATCCTTTTTGTGACCGAGGCAAACGGGGTACCTGCCTCACATATACATGTTTCTCCTTGCTTAAATTCTGGTCAGACGTTTTTACCACATGTTCTGGGACCTTTGGAATTTCTTTTGAACCTCGAGCCAGTACAGCACAATTCTTCCTCCCTCTTCATGGTTATCCAAATGTGAAGCGTGGCCTTTACAACGATTTTTAGCTAAGCAACTGATATTGTTGTGGTGAAAGCTGCCCAGTCCACCCTTTTTTGCCTTGTGGATTAGGGAGAAAAAGATCTGAAACATTAAGATAGGCTCCAAAGTTTAGGAACATTTGGAAACCCCTTTTATAAACAGAGCACTTGTTAATTAATATTTAATTGATAATATATATGAAATATATATACAAAAAGTATTTTGATTAAACTGATTATTATTTCAGTATACTAAGTTTAATGTCTTCCAGAACTGGATGTATATTTGCCAGTTTTACTGGGTTTTAAAAAAAGATGAGTGGGATTTGGATGGATTTAAGACAATTTACAAAATTCTAAGGTAAAAAAAATCTGAAGGGAAAGTTTCAGTGCTTAGGCAATAAATCTCACTGGGTATTATAGTGATTATACAATACCATTCTTTGTCACAGCACTGGCACCATCAAGCCTATTTCTGTACATTTTTTATTTTTATTTTATCAAAAAAAGTGTGCAGCATCATTTATTCTGTGTTCCTGTGATCCATGTTTGCAGTTATAAGATATGTACATATTACAGATACAGAAAAAAAACAGTTTAGTACCCTTTATATAGTCTACAGTCTGTGCAACAGCTTTATCATATGAATTTTTTATTATTTAATAAGTTGGTTATCGTTTTTGGACAATGATCCGTAAACAAATGTTTCAGTGAACACAAAATAAAGGTATTTTGACCTGGCCAAAGTAATCCTCTGACCTAAACCTGTGAGCTGGGCTGAAGAGTGCACAAAAGAGAACCTTAAGAGGACGTGGAGCTGTCTTTATAATAATAATAATAATAATAATAATAATAATAATAATAATAATAATAATTTCACATTTGTGCTGTAAAATGTTAATGGTAATATCTTGATATCTTGCGGTCTATCATATGCAGTCTGTATTCAAGTAACAAATTCAGGATCTGGAACTTGTCTAATACAGATGAGACTGACTGAGTTCAGTACATTTGCTTGATTTGTGCCTGTAGCATTTACACATACAATATGAAGAGACAGATCTATTATGTGCCAATATGACCAAATGGCTTCATTTTAAAAAAATAATGATAATACTGACAACACCAAACGGTGCCTATCATACATAGTGGACAAAACCCCTGCTTGACAACAACATCAACAACAACAAAATACACAGCTTGTGTCTGTTTTTCACTACCATATTGCTTTTCAGATTGAGCATTGCTGCCAACAATCTAGAGCTGTTTACTTCCTACGCTCGGACTTCCTGTGAGTCTTAGGGGACTGTGTGCATAATACAGTATGTTGATTTAATTTGACAAAATCGTTTGTATTTTACACCCTTAGAAGTGTGTCACCAAGGAAAAAACAAGCATCTGATTATGTTGGTGGGTTCAAGACTTCAGGCAGAAATTGACTACGAAGTAAAGAATGAGTTTATTTCATGAATATGTTTATTTGTCTAATATGTTTGTCCACATTGTTATAAAATTCGATGTGAAAAAAAACTATACGTTATTTTATTTCTTCAATATTCTATCCTGGACATGTAAAATCTGTCTTACAGAGTGTAGATAGTTAAATTTGTAAATTGTCCTGGTTTCATAAAGCCTTTAATGGTTTTTAATACAGTCTAGAAGTATATCAGTCTGGCTGAATTTCGTAGAATAAACACAAAATTATCCTTAAGCAGCTATTTAAAAAATCTGCTTAAAGTACCACGTGTTGAAGTGAATAATCAATCACTCGGTGATTTGGTTTGATTGTACCGGTTTTATTGTATTTGTCAGGTTTTACTGGTGTTCACTGTTTGTAGAGTGTACTTTAAAAAAACCCTTCAGGCTCCATGCATGCTGACCATCATATGATATGATAAACTGAAAAAGAGAAGTCTTTGACACACACATACACACAAACAAACAAGACAATCAGCAGTGTAGTAAGTGTATTGTAACTGATCGACTTTATAGCTTTAGGTGCTTTAGAGTAACACTTAACTTCATTCTGTTCTTTTTCAGCACAGGACACCAGGCAGTTTAGGATGAGTGATCTGCAGGGAAAGAGCTCAAAGAGCCCTTTATAAGGAGGACATGGATGATGTAATGCAAAAAGTATTGGGGAGTTTTGAGATGCTCGCATGGAGAATTCTGCTTAATCTGCAGAACTCGGATTCGGGAGCAACTGGTGCACACTGAACACATATGTTCTGATCCATCTACAGTAAAAAATCCTAACAGTCCTAATTAAAAAATATAAGCATAATACAATAATGCTTGTATTTTAGTACGAATAAATCTAAAAAGAATATTTATCTCTCCCCACTCCTCACTGTTCTATAATTTGCTAAGTGTATTTAATTTTGAAGTGGCAAAACACTACAGCAGTAAAAACTCCAAAAACAATGAGAATGCAAGACAGCTGATGACCAAATAATACAGGTACTCTAAGACCATAAGTATGTGGACAGCTGACCATCACACCCATCGGTGATTTTCCCATTCTAGATTTATTCCATCTTTGCGGTTATAATAACCACTATTCCTCACTGTAAAAATTCGTAGCTCCTTGGAGAACCTCATAGGTTACTCCAAGAACCTAGTGGCTCCTCCAAGAACTCAAATGTTCCTCAATGCTCACAGAGGAGCCTAGAAGAACTTTTGAGATTCCTAAGTGTAAAATCTGGTTCCTCAAAGAACCTATAAGAATTAAGCTTTCTTTATTTGGATATAACAGAGACGGTTTCTTAAAGCACATTAAGAGCTTTCTCCACTTCCTTTTGAAGCTTCCTCAAACTGATCTTCTCCTTTTAACAGTGTAGGAAAGTTTTTTTCCTAAATTTAGGAACATGGCTGTGGTATAGGATGGGATTAGTTCATTTAGCCACAAGAGCATTAATACAAATGCCCATTTGTATGTACAATCGCCTATTGTTATAATTATTATAACTTTCTTGAGGAAAAAAGTATGTCCGATTATCTGAGTGTAATTATGAGAGTATTAATAGTTAGGGAGGACAACAAAATAGACAACCGCCCGAAAGTTAATTACCCAAGCTATTATTGTGTGGTTTGAATAGTGCCATGTGTGAGGCACGTGGACACTGAGCTGACTGAAGAGCGTCAATGAGGCGTAACTAACTTAACCTCCTCCTGCACCCAGGGAGGCTTTGGCAGACCTCTCATAAACTATTCTGTTGACATATGCTAAGCAGCTACTTAAGAGGTTTGTGAAAGGTGCACAACTGGTTCCTACTTATGAGAAGTACAACACTACATACTGTTAAAGTAAATGCATCACTACACGACATGCACTGAAGTACCAGAATAACTGGTACACCAGTCTAATACATGACAAGTCCCCCACTAGGCATCTGTAGGCAATGAAGACCGTACTTCTGCAGAACGGTCCACAATTCTGTTGTATTCTGTTGTAGGTGTAGGACTTCTGTGTTCCACAGCGTGTTGCATGGTATCCCAGATGTGTTTGATAATGCTGAGATCTGGTGACTATGGTGGGAATGGCAAAACCCTAAAGTCAGATGATGGTTCCTCTAACCATAATTTGGCATCTCTAGACACGTGAGGTGGCGCATTGTCCTGTTGGAGGCCAAACCTATCAGAATGAATGCAGGACAGGAACGGATGCATCCCATGGAATGCATGAACATTTGCAAACGTACAAGAGGTCCCATAGAATGCCAACGAAACTAACCCCTTCACCATTATGGAGCCACCACCAACCTGTACTTGTATTTTTTCCCCAGTCTGTTTCAGTTTTTTGGCACTTCAATGTATATGTGTAAGAGAAAGGCAGAAGCAATCATCACACTTTCATCAAGTCTATTTGAAGTCATTTATCTTCAGGTAGAAGATAACTTGGGATCACTTGGGAATACACACTAGATAGAATGGCATTCCATCTCAGCACACAGACTCACACCTAGCGGCAATTTAGAGTTGCAAATCCACCTAGAGGTTATTTTTTTGGGGAAGCTGAGATGAAAATCGGAGGTCACGTAAGAAACCCACTTTGAGATTGGAATTCAGGGGAACTTCCGCACAGACAGTAACCTGCGTTCAGGATCAAACCAGACACCCTGGTGCTGTGACATGGCAATGCCACTAAAGTGGTACAATATACTAGAGCGCACTAATCCCACTTTTTATCCCATTCTCAATATGATACTTTTATCAAAGGCTCCTGGTAGGAAGCACCTCAATGCTCAGACACAGGTAATTCCATGTCTTGTCTTCTATGTAGCTAAACCCGCTGCTGATTTTGATAGGAATCAGGAAAACATGATCCCACTCAGTACCAGCATTAGTGTGTGTAAACACTGACATGTAGCATCAGATTGGTATATTATATTATCTTATATTATTATATTGGTATATTATCCCCATGTTCATGTGGGTTTCCTTTGGGTTCTCCAGTTTTCTCTCGCCTCTCAAAAAAGTACAGCGGAAAAATAGTCCAAATGGGGTGGAGCCGGACCTGATTTGGGGACTTGTAGCAAAACTCTCTGGTGGGTTAGTGTGTGGGTTGGATGATAGGGTCAGGATTAAGTTTAGAGCAGTTGGATCAGATGCACTACTTGCACTACTACGACCTTTTTGTTTTGCACCATGGCTGGGGGTACTCTAAATTCTCAGTCAACAGTAGGTCAGTCATTATCTTATCCGCTTAGTCCGTCGGGGTCGGTTTGTCCAGAGCCCACGCAAAATCACTGGGCTCAATGCAGGAACACCCCCTGGACTCCGCCAATTCATCACAGGGTACCACATGCACACACACACACTCACACACACATTCACTTACAAATTTACACCTAGAGGCAACTTAGCGCATACAATTTACCTACCATGTGTGTTTTTCAGGAGGTGGCAGGAAACATCAAACATCTCACAGAGACTAGAGCGAGGTTCAAACAAACCCACAACCCTAGAACTCAGAACCCCAGCGCTGTAGACTCTATCTGCATTGCCAGCCTGACCAGGAAATAGGTTGAATAAATGAACTGTTAGGTTGAATAAATCAACCGAATAAATTCATTCACCAATATTTATTCATGTAAAATTTCACAAGCACACACACACACACTTTATCCTTGTAAAGATATTAATCACCAATGCAGTGATTGTGTGCAGAACAGCTAGACAGATAGATAGATAGATAGATAGATAGATAGATAGATAGATAGATAGATAGATAGATAGA
>JAOVVF010000035.1:7257355-7272748 GCA_028565595.1 Duopalatinus emarginatus | reverse complement strand
TCACCATTTTAATTGTAACATTTCACTTTAAAGCCTTATTCATTTACATAGATTAAAAAAATGTGATTAATCGCGATCAACTATATGAAATTCTGAGATTAATCGGGATTAAAATCTTTAATTGTTTGATAGCCCTAGTAAAAATATAATCTGTAGGAGAAAAAAAAGCTTTTAAAACCATATTTTGGGGCAAAGTCACCAATTTTTTTAAGTGGTTTTATTCAGATTTCACAGGTGATTGTATATGCTGCAAGAAATTGCAAGAAAAACTGGTACACCAATCTAATAATTGGTAGGTCCACCACAGGAGCGTATGACTTCAAAAATACAGAAATGTACAGTAGGCAATGAACGCCATAATTCCTGCAGAACAGTCCAAGGTTTTGTTGTATTTCAAGGTGTAGGATTGGGATTGCATCCCAGATGTGTTTGATAACATTGAGATCTGGTGACTTAGGTGTGAATGGCAAAACCCCAAACTTTAACTTATGGTTAGATTGTTCTTCTAACCATAATTTGGTGTCTCTAGATGTGTCTAGTGGTGCATTGTCCTGTTGGGAGAGGCCAAACCTCATTCATCAAAATGAATGCAGGACATGAACAGGTCTAACTCTTCACTTGTCAGAGAGGTTTGTAGATGTACCAGGGGTCCAACCCTTATTTATTGGGTGTGGACTGGTGATCTGTCAAGGGTGTTTCCCTGCCTTTTGTCCAATGGGCACAGGCATAGACTCCAGCACCCCCTGCAATCCAGTTGGATTAAAGGCTTGGATAATTGACTGATTAATTGATTGATCAATGTAATTTTTTGATTTTACCCTAAAGTGCATTAAAAATTGTGATATATATTAGCCATCTCTTCTTGGTAAAGAGTGTTTTTTTTTTTTGATTAACGGTTTCATTTTTCTAAGTTAAAGTCACTATAAATGATGATGGCAGGTCTTCCAGATTTCGCCACCAAAGATGTCCACAAGTGCCCCCTCATTACCACACCCTCTATTCAAACCTCTCTCTCAAGCGCCTTTATCCTTTATTCAAACACTTGTACACACACCATGCTATAGTGAGGTAAATGGGGCAAAAAAAGCAAGGATTTCGTTCCAGGCAATTAGTTACACGTCTGTTTACAGATCCTCAAACTTGGTTAAACATTCCTTGGCTAAATTTGCACGTTAGCTCAGAGTGTAGCTGCTTGAGATCATCACTCAGAGCATTGCTGCCCAAAAACAAAACCTTCTGGTTGAACATCTCATGACCAGGTCATTCTGTCTATTACATTCACCAATCACTGATCATAACATTAACACCATCTGCTTAAACAGCTCTGATCCTGTAAGGCATGGACTTTATACGACTGAAGCTCTGGAGCTGTTCTGTGGTATCTGGCACCAAGGCGATTGCAACAAATTCCTTTGTAGATCTTCCATGGGATCAGAGCAGATCAGTGAGCCTTGGGCACTCATGACCATGCCTCTGGGTCACTGGTTGTCCTTCTTTGGAACAATTATTATAGGTAATAACCACTGAATACTGGGAACAACTTGTACAAGTCTTGCTGTTTTGTTGATGTTCTGACATGTAGAGATTACAATTTGGGCCTTTGGCTCACTCAGATCCTTACGTTTGCCCATTTTTCTGGTTCTAACACGTCAACTTTCAAAACTGACTATTCACTTGTTACGTATTATACCACCGTTAATTCCAAACCCTGCAATGTGGCTGAGAGACTTTCCATAAGTGCTGTTATTACACGACAGTGGCACTGGGAGCGTTTACAAGCCAAACAACGCAGCCTTAAACAAACCAGCAACATCTGCCAAAAATAAATTATAGCGAGTTCGTAAACCCTAGTTTATGAATGGACGTATTTGTGTTTATTATCTATATAATAATTACTGGGTAGTTAATGATGTTTCAGCAGCATTTAGATATATAACATGTTTTAGCAGAATGGAACTATTTTACCTCGCAAAATGTTGATAATCAAACAGATCGTAGTTTTCTGTCCTGTTTATTTTCAATATCAATATCAATAAACTCTGATAACAGAACTGTGGTATAATCGCAATAATACACTCGGTTTGTGCTATAATGTGAGATATCGGCACTGGTGTACTGATCTATGACTGAAGCACACCAGTGTCAATATCTCACGATATAGCATGAATCTTGAGTGTATTATTTATTAAGTATATCCCACTAATTCACAGGTGCCATAGTAACGAGATAATCAGTGGTATTTAATTCACCTGTCTGTGGTTTGTGTTAATATTGTTTTCACTGATCAATGGCCAGCAGTGGCCTTGTGGTTAAGAACCTGGTATTGTGACCAGAAGGTCCTGGGTTTGATCCCCACAACAGACAAGACATGACTGATATGCCCTTGAGCACCGTGGTTTGGGGCTGCCCCCCCTCCCCCCTCCTCCCTCCAGGCAAATGTGTTTGTGAGTGTTTTACTGCATGGATGGGTTAAATGTGGAGGTGACAATTCTTTGTCTGCAAGGACAGTAGGGAAATAGTTCACTTTCACTTCAACTTTTGATTTCGGTATTCATTAACAATTTGACAGCGCTGATATATATTCTACCTTTTTACCCCACCAAGCTTTTACTTCACATTTTGTTTTTATTTTTGGTCTGCAATCAAAAATGAGACATTTTGAGCACAGTACAGTCTCAGAAAGACATTTACTCCCACTAAGCGTCAGCTTTATTGATTTTCGGATGTTATTAAAAATGCACAGCAGCTTCAAAGGTAAGGATCAGCAAACCGTACAACGTGACCGTACAAGCATTTAACACTGTCGCAAAACCATGTTTGCTTTCAAAATCGTCTCAGATTGTAAACACTAAATCTAGTAATGCTGCTAGATAAAAGGTTTGCACACACACATATACACACACACACACACATGCATGCTTATTATGTTAATAGAATACAATGAAGACCTCTTAATCAGATCAGTGTTTGGATTAATAATGAATTAAAGGCGTCACATCTCCATGAAATATTAATGGCCGTTTCAAACACCCTCTTTTCTATTTGAGGCTTTCTTTTGAACACGTACCCGAGTAGAAGGTTAATATAGAGCATGTGTGGTGTGTCAGACAGACTGTGTTCAGACTACCTCCAGGGTTTCATTAGGGGCAAACTGAATGTTAAATAAAATAGGGAGAACATTGCTAGGAGGAAATTTCACTCACACAGTTTTATTTATTAGATGTAAATTTTCTATGTGTTGGAGGTGTGTTGAACCTAAGGAGAAACATTAGACATTGCCTGCATGGTGTGTATCTGAATTATGGCAAAAGGTTCAGCCACCGTAGAGGTTCTACACTACCGGCAGCTGTAGACCAGAAGGTTCGACCCAGGTTCGAGCTCCACAGCTGCCAAGACTTGACTGAAGTGCCCTTTAGCAAAGGCACCTAACCCCCAACATCTCTCCACGCACTGCGGATAAGGGGCAGCCCACCGCTTTGGGCAAGTGTGCTTGCTGCCCACCGCTTTGGGCAAGTGTGCTCGCTGCCCCCTGGAGTTCACTAGTGTGTATATGCGTGTTTCTCTGCACAGTGGTCAGAATAGTTCTCACTTTCACTTTAGTCATTTTGATAAGCGTGTGTGTGTGTGCATATGTGTGTGTGTGTGTGTATCTGTTCATGTGAATTTTTGTTTTAGAGAATTTCTGTTTTAAACCCACTGACCGGTGACGTGAATAACAAGATAATTGGTTATCTTGTTACAGTGGCACCTGGTAATAGGATGCGATTCATAGGCCAGCAAGCAAACAGTCAGTTCTCAAAGCTGATGTGTTGGAAGCAGGAAAAATGAGCAAACATAAGGGTCTGAGAGACTTTAACAAGGGCCAGAAATGAGAAATTTTACATGCGTCACAGTGCATCATCAGATTAAAGAATTATATTCTAATTTGTCATCATCATGATATTTGATCATTTAACTTAACCACCCGTACATACCTCATTCGAAACCTGTAACAAGCGAGAGCAGATTTATCTGTCTTTGCTCTGATTGCCGGGGCTTGGAGTCGATTCAGCGTGCTGTGGAATGTTGGCAGGATTTCTCTGACATCGGCCAAGCGTCCTCCGTTCGACACCAACCGGCTGCTGTGAGCCCTCGCCAAGCCTCGAACACCAGGATGCATCGCCATGGCAGCGCTATGTTTATTTATTTAATTTATTTTATACACATTTAAAGACCATTTTTGCCATTTGTTTCCTTTTTTTTAACGTTTGTCTGGCTCCATATGCTGGACTACACACTACATGGCAGGCTTGGAGGTCATTGATATCTCCAGTAGACTAAGCCACTTTGCTGTCCTTGATACCATCTGTGTGCCTTCTGAACGTATTTGTGTCTTCAGCAGTCACGTGACCGACGTGTTAAACGGAGATCATGAGTATCTGTCACGGCGTGTGTATCAGTGTGGCTCTGCACCGTCCTTGATAAATGGAGGTGATTAATGCAGTGCAATCCTTCCTCATTCACACAGGGAGCACACATGGAGCCTAGCCGGTGTGTTTCCTGCCCCTTTGTAGAAGCTTCTGAAGACACATTATAATGCTGTTTAGTGGCATTGTTGTACACTGAGTCACTTGATGGTCGGGTTTTTGTAGGCGTGCTGTAAAATGAGCAGTGGTAGCTCGGTGGTTAAGGTTCTGTGGAGATGGACTGCCAAATAATCTGAATGAATGCCTTCGATTCTATTGTTATATGATCCGATCTTATTTATACTTAGTTCAGTCAGGAATAATTATACTTGCTTGTACTGAGTGCCGACTAAGATTGATGTAGGTTAAAGACAGAAACTCATTAACGTAAATATAGGCTCTGTTTGGTGATTTCTGGAGTCCTGCTTGCACTTGGCATAGGCCTCCATTCTCTTTTTACCATTGTGTTACAACTATAATCACATTTTTAACGGTTGGCCAGTTCTTGTACCACATGGACCACATGTTGTACAAGTCTTTTGTGACTCATGTAGTCATGCACCATTTCTCAGACACACACACACACACACACACACACGCACACATTATTCAAATATTCACCCAGGACACACATCAACCCAAATACGGACACATTGTGTCAAATCGAATCCGCCAACGTTCCCTAAACGCAGTTTCCTCTTTTATTAAAAAGGTGTCACTTTCACCACTTCTCCTGCTTACTCCTCTGCACACCATTCATTTCCTTTTCTCCCTTCTCCTGTCCCCTCCTGTGTTCCTGAACTAAATCTCCCTTCAAAACCCAGAGGTTTCCGATCGGTTCGTTGCGTTTCCATGGCGATCATACATGTGCTTGCGGGCCCTGTGACGTCAGTCGTCAATCTAACTAAGCGATGGAGGATGGGAGGAAGAAGACGGGATAAAAGTAGAGCTAATTGTATGTGCATGTGAAAAGAGCACTGATCAGCGCGCGCACACACACACACACACACACACACACACACACACACACACACACACACACAACAGCCCTCAAACAGGTTGACAGAAAGATTGAAAAACTAAGATTGTTAATATGATTCCTTGATTCCTTGTTTCCCTTATATTTGATTCCTTGATTCCTGTTTCATTTGATTCATTTGATTCCCTTTTTCTCCTCCAAAGTCAAAATATCAGCAGAACTTTATCTGTCCTGCTCTTTCCCTCTCCCTCATTCCACCCATTCCTCTCTCACCCACTTCGTCTTGCCTCACACCCCTATCTCATTCTCGCCCTCCTCTCCCTCACTGTCATTAGTTGCTATGGAGACACCTCCATGGCATTAATGGCTGTCTGAAAAGACCAGAATGGGAGGAGGGGGCAAATTTCAGGGCTGGACCAATTGTTCCTATAGGGGGGTAGGAGGAGGAGAGGGAAGAGGGGAGGAGTAAAGTAGTCAGGATGGAGAAAGAGAGGGTTGAGTGTGGAGTAAGTAGAACAAGCTGCCCAAGCGTGTGTGTGTGTGTGTAGGTTTCTCCTGGACAAGTTTTATGGATTAAGTCTGTCTACGAGAGCAAAGCAGTGTGTGTGTGTGTGTGTGTGTGCGCGTATGAGTGTGAGTGCATGCGAGCGTGTGTGTGTCTGCATGTGTGTGTGCTCCCGGGACGAGGGTAACTTCTCGTGGAAAAAGGAAGCAGGTGGCAGATGGCAAACAGACCTTAACCGGTGAGTTTTTTGCTACTGCCCATTACTTTATAGAGGTTGTGTGTGTGTGTGTGTGTGTGTGTGTGTGTGTGTGTGTGTGTGTATTCTCAGTCTTATTTATTTGAAATTTCAGATCACTTTCAGTACTTTGCAATTCATTAACTTTATATCATAAACTCGTTCCTCCAGGAAATAGCTCAACTCATCACGTGGATGTTTTATTTCTCATAACATGGACACACACACACACACACACACACACGCAGGGTTCCAGGTATTGTTGTTTACACAGAATACAAGTCTCCAGAACCCTGGGCAACTGCATCTGGGTATGAACTGCCAGTCTGTGCACTTATTTTGCTCATCTGTCAGCTGGATGTTTTATCTCAGTGCGAACTAATCACTAATCACTAATCACTAATCACGCTGTGTTTAAGACTCCTGCATGTCAGCATCTCTGAATGGGTTCGAGTCGATCCAAAATAGCCTAACCACTACCACCCTATGTAACCGTCAGGGTGCTGTAGTATGCCGTATCAGACATAATCCAGTTACCTTGTAGTGCGACGGCACTAGCTTGTCTCCCAGACAGCGGTTTCCATGTCAGCCTGGCACCAGCTGTGTGATGTTTGGTTCATCCAGGTCCATTGAACTAATTTGTGTCCTTTTTGAATTCAGACAAACAAAAAACTTATATCTGAACTCTTTATACTACTCCATTTAGACAAGATTGGTTTAAGTATGCTGTCTGGTGTGTGTGTGCGTGTGTGCGTGTGTGCGTGTGTGCGTGTGTGCGTGTCTGTGTGTGTCTGTGTGTGTCTGTGTGTGTGTAAATAAGGGTTGTAACAGAGCCTTAGCCTGGGAGAGAATTGGGCAGAGCACGGTTGTCATAGAAACAATCACCCCTATGCTTACTCGGTCTGGGGTCTGAACTTTCCCCTTCAAATACCAAGGGCTGTCATGGCTCTCTTTGTGTGTGTGTGTGTGTGTGTGTGTGTGTGTGTGTGTGTGTGTGTGTGTGTGTGTGTGTGTGTGGGCAGGCTTTTATATCATAGTGGCACCAAATATTCCTACCGCAACACTGAACCTGTAAACTGGTCCCCTCAAATGTTACTGTTTGATAGTGGTCCATATAAGGCCTTCAAAAGGACTGACTGTAAAACCTGTGTGTGTGTGTGTGTGTGTGTGTGTGTGTGTGTGTAAATGTCTGAAAGAAGACAGATGCATGTACCTGGTCATTTAGAAGACCGTACTGTTGTGATTTGAAGCAGCCTTAAATCTGCCTACGTGACAGCATAAAAAACCCTGTAAACTGTGGGGCCTCTCTCTTTGATCACTTGCTTTCACACACACACACACACACACACACGTGTACACACGTGTACACACACACACACACACACACACACACACACACACACACACACACACACGCTATGACGACCATGGTGGCACATGGCTTTGGATTACAAGAAGAAATAATGTGCTCGTTAGCCCCCTAATTTGGGGGATTAAGAACATTTAACCATCTGTAATATTGTTTTAAAACGTAAATTATAAACTATTCTCTCTCTCTCTCTCTCTCTCTCTCTCTCTCTCTCTCTCTTACACACACACTCACACACACACACACACACACACTTACTTGTTGGAATATTTGCTTCAGGCCTTAAGTACATCATTAGAGGCTACTTAACCATTTGCGTGTGTGTGTGTGTGTGTGTGTGTGTGTGTGTGTGTGTGTGTGTGTGTTCGTGTGTGTGCTCCACACCTGTATGAACAGGTAAGGGTAGAGAAACTGTAGAGCAGTGTTACAGGGCTAGAAGCACACACTCACACACTCACACACTCACACACACACACACACACACACACACACACACACACACTCATTCTGCTTCATCACAGTATGGATACTGCAGTCGTGCTCATACCTGTGTGTGTGTGTGTGTGTGTGTGTGCATGTGTGTGTGTGTGTGTGTGAGGGTGGGGTGGGGGGGTTCCCACTGGGTTACAGAAATAATTGGAACAGTGAAGTTTAATGAAATAGTCGTGTGTGTGTGTGTGGGTGTGTCTGGGGCTTCCGCATTAATTAGCTTCTTGTTTCTCTTAATATTTACTCCATATAAAAAGAAGAAGCTGTGACCTCACACACTTGGTAACCGTGTTGATTTGGGGGTGTGTTTCTGATAGGCTGGTCCGGTCTGTCCTGGTCCAGTGTCTGTGTTTTATCTGGGCTGGGCAGTTATTTATCATTAGTGTCTGCCTCCACTAGATGGTTTCCAGCTACTGCTGCCTGGTAAAAGTGCCATTTCAGATCTGAGTCACCACTGACACAACTCTTCAGAATCCAGATCTGTTTTGGGCAGACACACTGCTTCTGAGTCATGTTTCCAAACATGGGCTTTTTTTGGTGTAATTGTATCTTGGCGGTTTAGAAGCTACTTACCCATTAAAGCAGGAGAAGCAGACTTTATTTGTCACATATACTGTACATTTGGGTACAAAGTAATCGTTCTTCACATATCCCAGTCTGTTAGGAAGATGGGGACATAGTGCCGGGTCAGCCAGTATACAGCAAACCTGGTCAGAGAGGTTTTAGGGCCTTGTTCAGGGGTTCAGACGTGGTAGCTTGGAGGTGCCAAGGCTTGAACCTTCAACCTTTTCTTAATAACCCAGAGCCTTAACCATTGAGCCACCACTGCCTTCACTGCCACTACTGGGTGGTGTGTTTGAAGACAGTTTGCGTCCTGTTTTCAGTACAAAATCCCATGTGAGAGACCTGGGTTCAATTCCCGGTCTGGGCAGCCAGTCTGTGCTACACTAATAAGGGTCCTTGGGCAAAACTCCTAACACAACGTTGGCCTACTTGTAATACCAATAACCGTGTAAGTCGCTTTGGATAAGAGCGTCTGCCAAATGCCGTAAATGTAAATGTAGACTCCACAAGACCTCTTAGAGTGTTCTCTAAAGGTATCTGTGCCAACATCTTCTAGTGGTTAGGGAACTGGTTTCATGACCAGAAGCTCCCAGGTTTGATCCCAGGGCACAGCCCTTGAGCAACTCCCCAAACTGCTCCCTTTGGACGCTATGGTTTGATGCAGCCTCCCATTTCGGGCAAGTGCGTTCACTGCCCCCTAGTGTGCACTGGTGTGTGTTTCACTGCACAGATGGGTTAAATGTGGACGCCACATTCCTCTGTGTGCAAGCACAGTAGGCAAATAGTTCACTAAATATTACAGAAACTTCAGGATCTAATTTGTTTTTTAAAACTTCTGCCGGACACTTTTTGGGACCGATTGTTAATATTTATATAGTAACATATGGAAGTAACATTTCTCCAGAGTGTTCAGAGGTACCTCAGTTGTGTCTTGCACAGTTCTAAGACCGGTGCCCCAAGCACAAGGCCATGGCTGGGGAAATAATTTACAGTAACTCAGAAAAGGATAGAGCATGTTTAAAGATGAGGGCAGCATCAATCTTAATAATCCTCTGTATTTCATAATAAATGCCATTTACAAGAATTTCAGACTAGGATAGGAAGAGACACACTGTCCTATTCTCTCTCTCTCTCTCTCTCTCTCTCTCTCTTTCTCTGTGTGTGTGTGTGTGTGTATGTTTTAGCTAGACATGTTCTATCTAATAATTTAGGATTCCACTGGGCCAGTAAAGCTTTCATTAAAATGACAGACCTGGGACACACCTCAGGACATGGACTACTCTTACAATCATATACACACACACACACACACGGGCGAGAGCGTGCACACCCACAATGTGTCAACAGGGTTAGAGGACATTTTCTTTGGGACGAGGTAGTAAGGAAGCGTTGGCGTAGCACTCTTCTCCTCTCTGCTGACCTGTTTCCGATTTTTGGGAAATTTCGAGGGTGTCGCAGGGTTTGGTTTACTGCCTGTGTGTATACACACACACACACACACACACACATTTACACACACATATGTGTCTGTCAGCTTATGTACTAATGTTTTCGATGACAGCAGGATGAGCTGGGTGGGTCACAGGACATTTTCCATCTAAACACACACATACACACATACACACACTGATTGGAGCAGCAACATCAGCAGTGCCAGTCTGGGTAAAGGTTGCCTGGAGAGGTTGGTCTCGGGCTGCAGTGTGTGTGCTAATTATCAAGTGGCACAGTTGCAGCTGACTGCTTCTTCCTCTCCATCTCTCCTCCCTGTGGAGATAATAGGCTGCAGTCTCTACCTCTTCCTCTCGTTTACTCCTTTCCTACTGCTCCTTCTTTTTCATTCTTCCCCTTTTTATTTTCTTTTGCACACACACACACACACACACACACACACCTATTTTCCACAGATAAACCAGCAGACCTTTTTAACATTCGTACTGCCCTGGCACCACTTCGAGCAATACCAGTGTGCATGAAATATTTCCTAATGAAAAGATCAACATCCATGCAGGAATTTGACCAGTTCCGTGACGTCATTTCTGATTCGTTTTATTTGTCATGTTGATTTTGTTAATTATTTTAACAGTCTTTGAATCCGTTTTACCCAGTGAGCAACTGCACATTTGTGCATGCATCAAATTGACACTGTCTTTCTGTGTCTGTCTGCCTGTCTGTAAATATTATGCAGTGCAAATACCAATTTTGTCCAATCAGATTTAGCGTCTCTCTATGATGTAATTTCAAGTGTGATCATTAAAAAAAACAGAGTTGTGAAGATACAGACAGCTCATTACATTTCCTGCAGAAGTTGAGCCTACATGCTACATTAGTTTTAGTTTTACATACTGCATTAGAATTCATAATTCAGAAAAAAAATATGTTCGCTGACCAGCCACGGCACGACATATATCCTCACCAATGACGTGATGGAAAAATGTCCGATGGTTCTTGAGTCTCTTGTTGTCATGCTTGAAATGACCTTAAAGAGAGCCCTTAAAGCTGATTGGATAAATAGTGTTGATTATCCAGGATTGCTCTAGGAACAACAGCAACCCAAGGAAATCAGACTGAACATAAGACCTCAAGGCCTTTTACATGACACTTCTATATCCTGTGTCTATTGTGTAGTAGACAGACATAACATTTAAAACCACTGGCAATTGAGGGAAATAACGTTATTTTATTGGCAACTGTCAAAGGAGGGATATATTAGGCAGCAAGTAAACAGCCGTTTTGTAAAAAATGAGCAAGCGTAAGGATCTGAGTGACTTTAACAAGGACCAAGTTGTGATGTCTAGGTGACTAGGTCAGAGAATCTCTAAATCAGCTTTATGTGATGATCCCAGTATGCAGTGGTTAATACCTACTAAAAGTGGTCCAAGGAAGAATAACCAGGAAACCAGCCACAGGCTCATTGGGTGCCCAAGGGGGGGTGTGGTGGGTGAAGGCTAGCCTGTCTGGCCCTATCCTACAGAAGATCCATGAAAGGATCTGCTGCTAATGTCTTGGTGCCACATATAGCTAAAATAGCTGTGGTAGTGCTTAATCAAAGGAGGCAAGGGCTTTTGATGCAGGTAATGATTAACAATGTGCTCAAAATAGAACAGGCAGTATATCAATTTGTCTGATGTGAATATCATATGTCTCTTTGTCATGTGACTCAAACACAAAAGATAAGTTTCCATTTCAAATTATTATTTTTATAAATACACACTGAAGTTTAATACTTGATAGGTACCCCTCAGGGCATGGACTCCACAAGCTTTTGGAAACATTCTGTGGACAATGAGCAACATACTTCCTGCAGAAAGGTCCACAATTCCGTTGTATTCCGAGGTGTAGGATTGTGCAAGTACAGTGTGTAGTTACTGTGTGCTGGTAGACTGCGTAGGTACTGTGTACAGGTACAATATGTAGTTAGTGCATAGGTACAGTGCACAGGTACTGTGTGTATAATTACAGTGTACTAGTATAATATTTAGTTAATGTGTAGGTACAGTCTACCATACAGGGTATAGTTAGTGTACAGATACAGTGTGTGTGTGCAGTGTATAGTTGGTGTACAGGTACAGTGTGTGTGTACAGTGTGTAGGTACAGTGTATAGTTAGTGTGCAGATACAGTGTATAGTTAGTGTACAGATACAGTGTGTGTGTGCAGTGTATAGTTGGTGTACAGGTACAGTGTGTGTGTGTACAGTGTGTAGGTACAGTGTATAGTTAGTGTGCAGATACAGTGTATAGTTAGTGTGCAGGTACAGTGTGTAGTTAGTGTACAGCTACAGTGTGTAGGTACAGTTTATAGTTAGTGTATAGGTGCAGTGTATAGTCAATGTGTAGGTACAGTGTATATTCAGTCTATAGGTGCAGTGTATAGTTAGTCTACAGGTACAGTGTGAGTACAGTGTATAGTTAGTCTACAGGTACAGTGTGACTACAGTGTATAGTTAGTCTACAGGTACAGTGTGAGTACAGTGTGTTGGTACAATGTAAAGATACATTGTAGTTACAGTGCACATTTACTCTGGTTTTTTTTTTTTTTTTATAATATTAAGAATTGACCACTGAATGCAGAATATGCTAATGACAACAGCTTGTGAGAGAATGCCTGATGTCTGATATGCAGAAGTGGTTTGTGGTTGTTGGTTCCTCTAAATGAGGTCTAGTGTAAGTTTGGAAACAATACAAGTAAAATGAATCCACCATAGGTTTTCCATCTTGTTGGGAAAAATTATAGAGCAGGCTGCATACAATGGCACAGTCAGTATACAGTAACTCTCTCTTTAATGAATATGAGCAGCATGTTGTTCAGTTATGAATACACTAATATTTAAGTTTATATTTGTCAGATATTATATTAACAGTGGCTCATTCTGTGCTGAGTCTCTGTCATTCTGATACAAGTGTTCAGATTCTTGCTCACTGTGTAATCTGAATGGCCATGTTTAAAAAAACATAAAAATAATAATAATAATAAAATAATAATAATAAAACAATAATAATAATAATACAACAAAAATAATAATAACAAAATAATATAATAATAATAATAATAATAATAATTATATCAGTGCTCGCATCTCGTTAAAAAAAATGGACTGCTGCACCTGATGCACTTGTCCTTTCATGTCGAAACCAACACAGTATAAATAATAAATAATAAGCGGTGGTCCTGTGGTGGTCTAATTTTGAGTAGCAAGATTTGGGATACAATAAGTAATTGCAGAAATCGAAACTATATTTTAAGTGACATATGTGAGCTGGCATAGGTTTATATGGTAGGGCTTCTAGGTGGAGCTTTAATTTTGTATGAATTAAATAAAATGATCATTTGTTGTCACAGTTTCTAGGAAACCGTGTGAGATGATGTCATCGTGTCATAGGAAGGTCAGGGAAAATAGCTTTGAGGGCGTGTTCCTTGACACGTCATCAGACACCTAGAGGCACATCCTGGGTGGATATACCTTTTATACCAAAAGAGTTGAGCTGTAGTTTTTATTGCTTTCGAGAAGAGTTTCCTATTGGCAACTGGCAACTGATGGGTTTTATTAGAACCCATATACACATTATGGTAACTTAAAAATTTTTAAACCAGCTGTTCCTATGTTTTATTCATCAGCTCCCAACTGGCATTGTGTTTGTAATCAAGCCCACAGTCTGATCTGTTTCAGCAGCCTTGATTTAGATGACCTGACTTCAGTCTTAACCTACTTTTGTACTGTAGATTCTCTTTTATTCTTTTCCTCTGTTACAGACCCACACACTGAATCATTTAGAGACAGGGATAGACCGAGGCGGAAGGGAAGTAGACGGTATCTCCTTCCTTCTGTATCTTTTCATCAGAAAGACCCGTACCTGTTTTTTCTTCTAATCTGCATTTTCTCCTTCGCAGACGTCTTTAAATCCGCCTTTTCTCATTATTTTAGCCAACGTCTGCTTTAAATGACCTGATTTAAAAAAATCTTATATATATCCTATTGTAGATTTATATCCTATATAGTTTAAAACTTGTGCCTCTGAGATCATAACTGATGACTTTACTTAATAGGCTGCAGGGAAGTTAATAGTACATTCTCTCTTTCTGTCATATTTATAATGTGTGTGTGCAGTTTACTCTGAGAACGAGGCCAAGCATGGTCTGTAATGAAGCCGTATATTACCAACTGTAAAGGAGACCTGAGCTACCTTAAGTGTAAATCAAGTAACTTTACCAGAGTTTACAGTAATTATGCAACATAACAGAATGTGAGAAATTTCAGTTCCTACAGAATTTACCCTCCTGCCTGAGCCACTGCAGGGAGCGATGGTGCCATTTTGCATTGATTCAGTGTGTTAACAGAAAACATGTCCATGCAAACTGCTAAAGGATGAGATGATGACTAAAATCGCTGCAGGCAGGGTTTTATTATCTGTACTATAGAGATGTGGTGAATGAAAGCACTAGGGGAAGTGGGTGAGCGCTAACTCCGAGTTTTAAAAAGAACCGACGTTGGTAGACTGAGCGGTGTTTTTTATCTTTCCATGCTATTGTATTGAAATGCCCAAACTATTAATAACTATTCATTAACAGCGTAAGCGATGAATATTCTCGGAAGAACCTGGAAATGTCCTAGTAACCTGTTTAGTATAGCTGTTTAATAATACTGGAAATGACTTGTGAGATGTTCTTGCCCTGGGTGGGGAACGAACCCGTGACCGGAAGGTCGTGGGTTCGATTCCCACCCAGGGCAAGACAAGACTGAGGTGCCCTTGAGCAAGGTACCTAACTCCCCTAACTGCACCCCGGGCGCCGTGGTTTGGGGCTGCCCCCCGCTCCGGGCAAGTGTGTTCACTGCCCCCTAGTGTTCACTGGTGTGTGTGTTTCATTGCACGGATGAGTTAAATGCAGAGGTCACATTCCTCCAGTGTGAAAAACACAGTAGGCAAAATAGTTCACTTTCATTTCATTTAATTAACTTTAAAGTCACTCACACCGATGTGTCCATTTAAAATCTCTGGTTAACATATAGTTGCATGTAACACACTGTTTTTGTCACCTTCAGGTGATATTTTGCATCTTGTAGCTTGTACTGTGCCCACATCATGTCTCTTTCCCTTCACTCACTTCTCACACACACACACACACACACACACATTTGTCTATTCTTGTCACTACACTCCAATGACTTCATTATGAGCATATGTAATTAACTCTATGTCTAAACCTAAACCTAAGACTAACCTTTACCTCGGTAATGAAAATTTTTTGCTCTTTTATTTTTTTTATTTTTGAAAGACAACCCCCCCCCCCACACACACCCCCCCCAACCTGC
>JAOVVF010000035.1:7199240-7209503 GCA_028565595.1 Duopalatinus emarginatus | reverse complement strand
CACTGCACGGATGGGTTTAAATGCGGAGGTCACATTCCTTCTGTGTGCAAACACAGTAAGGCAAAATAGTTCACTTTCTTTCACTTTCATTGAGGCGGAGTCAAAAATTATCCGCACCCAAGTTCTACTACAACTTCTGTCGGCCGCACTGTCTTATCAACACTTTCTGTGCTAGATCTCTGTCTCTCTAGTCACTGCTGTGCAGGTTTTGAACGTGTTACGTCAGTTCATTTGTGACTGCAGTGTAAGAAAAAATGGCTGCCCAACTTGTGATTTACACAAAAGAAGAGCAGTGTGCAGGAAAAAAAAATGACAATCAACATTGTCATTAGAGTGAGATGTTCATAGTAGTCCTGATGTTTGCCTATGAGTCTGTCATCTGTTTGGTCCTATAAAAGAAGCCCTAAGAGGACGAAGATTCATGTCTGATGAAGCGGTGAAGACGGTGGTGCATTAGTGGCTCGCGGCTCAGCCTAAAACATTTTTAATGACAGAATATAAACTCTTGATGACAGACGGACAAAGCGGATTGAAAAGCAGGGAGGTTGTCGTGGGTTAAAAGAAAATTTACAGCTAAACTGCGGATCATTTTTGACTTATCCTTGTTTCTGCATTTCCACTGTTTAACGAAGTAGGTCCGCCAGTCGTATGCCGTGAACTTGTGGAACGAGGATATTTCAGAGCAAGGTTTGAAGGAATCGGTTTAAACTTGATGGTGATGCAATCCATTACATTGTCATTCATGGTTTGTTGTGCTTGGGTTTGGTCATATACTGTTACGTATACGGTTGAATTTACTAGCTAGGTCTTAGTCATATAGGATCCAAGTCTGGCGATTCGGAACCACCAGTCAAGTCGTTAACAGGGAAGTCGACTCTTTACCATGTCCCAACACCTCTGGGGAAAAAGGGTGAAGTGAATTGAGAAGAATTTCCACAGACCAGATGCTGATTGTAATCCGAGCCCGTCTTATCTCATATACAGAAAAAACAATGTGGCTGAGGACCATCAATAAAAAGTCGGGCACATGGGAGTGTGTCACATGGGAGTCTTTCCACGAAAACACTGCTGAGAAAAACTTGAGCCATGATCCTACACACACTTTTCTGACCCCCAACGCTCCATTTAGGAAAAAAATTTGAAATGGTTAATCGTGCATGCACGAATATATGTGGGTGGATGAGCGAAGATTTTGACCGAGACAGACTTGACCTCACATGCTCAGCCCGCATGTGTGTGTGATAGCCATCGCCAGGTCTTGGCTGTGTTTTTCACTTTACTTCCCTGTCTTGAAGGGCCACTGTTGATTCAGGAGCCATTTTTTCTGCTTTGAGGCAGTTTTACGTTTAAAAGCGCTATTTATAGCTTCTTATCGGCTCTCGTTTCAGCACTAATTGACATGTAATACCTTAAACGAGTGCATCGGCCTGCTACAGCATTTTGAACAAAGTGTTAGAGGTGTTTGTGTGTGTGTGTGTGTGTGTGTGTGATCAAGCTGAGTGCAGCAGGAGTCTATTTTCAGCTTTTCTTCTTCCAACTCGGGTGCAAATCTTCTCTCTGTTCACCTTGGAAAATATTTACCTCTCTTCTAAGCATCTCTCCTTCCTGCAGAAGTATGTATGTACTTAATTATGTATTTTTGCTCACCACCCAACCCCCCCATCCCTCTTCTGTCAGGTTGAATCCGGTTTCTTCCATGAGAGCGATGCAAAGATAGTGGGCAAGTCTATCCGGGACCGAGTGGCGCTGATCAAGTGGCGAAGAGAACGCACCGCGTCCTCAGCCATGCAAAGTGGCACGGCTCCGACGACTCAAGCCCAGATACCGCCCGGCTCCGTGCCCGTTGTGTGTGAACCCGTTAGCACCTTGGAGCCTGAGGAAGCCGAGGCAGACCAGCATGCCCATCTGGCCCACCTGAGCAGCAGCACTACCTCTGCTACATGTAAGTGTGTTCAATGGGTGCTTTGATTTAAGCTTCTTAAAAAAACCTGAAGTGTGTCTACACTTTTACTCATTTCATGTCCCTCGTCCTCCTTCTCTCTAGCTGACAGTGGTATCGGGTCGATCATATACTCCGACTCCCACAGCAGCAGCTTGCACAGTGTCATTTACCCGTCACTGCAGGAATCGGTTGCCACGGCAGTGCAGCAGGTTTGTATTGTTTATGTTCTATTTATATTATAAAACCCATAATGGAGTAAATAGGTGAATATATATATAATATAATGAAGATGTACTATATGCCAAGTAATTACGTTGAAAAAATATATATATATATATATGTGTATATATATGTATGTGTGTATATGTGTATATATGTATATGTGTGTGTATATATATATATATATATATATAAATTTGCATAGAAATCCTGAAGTGCCAGAAAAACTGGTACACCAGTCTAATAGTTAGTAGGTCCCCCACGACAGCGTAGGATTGCAGAAATACAGAGTATTTCCATATTGAGGTGTAGGGTTTCTGTGTTCCACAGCGTGTTGCATGGCATCCCAGGTGTATTCAATGCCTGGTGAGATCTGGTGACTTGGGTGAAAATAGCAAAACCTTAAACTCGGATAAGTGTTCCTCTAACCATAATCTGGCATCTCTAGACATTCATGGCAGCAAATTGTCCTGTTGGAATAGACCAAACCAGCTAATATAACATGCTGGCTACCAAGAAACCCTGCACCATTATGGAACCACCACCAGCCTATATATTTTGCACAGGCTCATCTGTACCAGTATTTGTGCCACTTCAGTGTATGTTATGGTGCATACTTTATTTACCTGTATGAGCTTTTAATTATTGTATATTATTTATCTATTCAATGAATTGAAGTATATTATTTATTTATTTGGTTTTGTTCGCCTCCCTTACGTTTGTTTTGTGTCTTTCACGCTATGTGGTGATAGTGTCATGTGACTGGCCGTGTTTTGACACATCGTGACAATGATTTTCAAGTGTGGCCTTGCTCCCATGGACCCGGCTCTAAAGCACGTGTCCGTCGCCAAAGCACTACCGTGATTGATGCTCTCAGAGAACATCCACAAATTCAGTCCGTTCTTCAGCCACTAAGTCCCGACTCCAACCTGTCACCCCAGCTGGAGGTCAAGGAGAGCAAGTTTTGCTCTCCGATGTTGTTGCTCCCTCCGTTACCATTCGATACTCGCCGCCATAGTGACTCAGCAGTCGTGTTTTCACCCGAGACCGAGTTGGAAGATCCGCTATCGAAGTCCTGGGGGTGTCGATATTGTCTAAACCATGCCCCTCTTACATCACATCCCTTGTGCACAGCCTGCTTAACACTTCTCTTATCTAGGTTCAGGACCAATCAAAGCTCCAGCCCATGTGCTTCACTCCCCTCTCCATGTATATGCACTGGCCAGCCTGTATCTCCAACCGGACACCTACTTGGTGTAAGTGGGCTCAGAGGCTCCATCAGCAACTTGTCCGAGCTGAACAAATCCCTGGAAAACATCACAGGCCACAAACATGTCCCAAATCCTCCTTTGCTAAGAGTCCCATCCACGGAAACTGGGCAAGGCCGGTCTGTGCGCAGTCACGGTGACGAGGACGAGATGAAAGAATCTCTGGATGGTGAGCAGATGCCAAAGCCAGCAACCCATCGCAGAGCGAGTGTGTGCATTGGTGACCATATGTTCACGTACATGGTAGGTCAGACAGCTGACGTCCTTTATAGTCTGTGGTTAAGCGGGCACTGTACTGCTGCTGCTGCAGAAGGAAACACTGCCCCTGGTGCTTTTAGAGGGTTGCTGCATTCTTCCATCCTCCCTTTTATCTCTTTTAACTGCTTCCTTTTACCCTGAATCGCTTTAACTCCAGTCCAAATCCACACCTTTATTTCTGCTTCAATCCAAGGATGATACCAGTGCAGGTACATGCATATTGCCTATATATAGCATTCCTGACCTTTATCTGCTTCCTCATGGAAAATGAACTATCCAATCCCAGTTCCTCTTAAAATGCTAATTCCAATGCAAATTTTGGGAGTATCTTGTTATTCCTCTGTAACGGAGCTACTGCTTGCCTGCTTGCCTCCTAACCTCTAAGTGTTGTTACAATTATTATTATTATTGTGAACTATGGATATGAACCTGGGCTATTTATTAGTTTAGGTAAGAAATAAATAATTATAATTGGTTGGCGTTATTATTGTGTAATGTATTTTTTTTAGTGTAAAGTAAAAGAATATCTCTGTTTATTCTCCTCCCTTTTGCAGTCAAGCACTCTGGGTCTTCACAGCCAGCCAGCATCAGCTGCATCCCAGCAGGTGCCTGGCCATCTGCTCCAACCCTCACAAAGTTACATGGCAGCAGTACCAAACGCCATACCCGTGCAGCCTAGCTATGTCCCCGCAAGCCAGCCCGTGCAGCCGCCGACTTACTCCTCACTGTCCTCCACAGCACAACAGCAGGCGGCTATCCTCCAACCAGTACAGCCTACACCTGCACAGAGCACGTCAGCCATACCCCAGAGCCTGCAGAACCTCCAGAGCTGCCCTCTTTTGAGACCGCCTGGGCAACCAATTGTCCCAGCAAATGCCCCCATACCACAGAGCTACCCTCCTGGTGTGCAGCAACTCGCAAGTACGCACATCTTGCAGCAAGCTGAAGCAGGCCAGACATTGCAGTCATTGCAACAAGCCACCCAGAATTTATTGCCTGATCAACATTCTGCCTGTTCCGCTGTGCAACATTTGACAAATGTCCAGAATCTCCCGGCCTCGCAGTGCAGCGTGCAGCCAGTTCCAGCCTACATAGCAGTACAACTCGCACCCGCCGTGCAAAGCTTTCCAGAAGCTTCAGCAGTGCAGCTAAACATGCACGCATCTCAAAGAGGAGCTTCCAGCCTGCAACATGGCTTGTCTGGAGCTGCACCGATGGGCCACGAAGATCTGACTGGGCAGGCTACAGCGCAGAAAGGTCATACTGCTGGTGGAATAGCTCCTGCTCCTGCGTCTTTACAACCAAGTCACATGGGTGACGTAACGGCCCAAGCAGTAAGTTAAACATTTCTCCAAGATACCAACTGCCTATCACTACACAGCCAACATCCCACAGTCCACTACCATAGACTGATTTTAATTTAAGTTACACAAACTTTATACTAAATTTAGCATGTTTCCAACATACCAGTTCAGATTGCTAGGGTTGATATTAAACATGGACTGTTTAGTGTTTTTGGGTCCGATACAGATCACCTGGACGTGATGCAAACTTTAACTAACACAGTCGAGACATAAAACATGATCTGATCTGGTGTATAACCATCTATCATGGACTCCAGTGGTTTCTTCAACAACAGATAAGCAGTCTGGGGTATGTGACTCACCAATTTGGGTTGCACAGGGCTTCAGTTTATAAATGAAATGCTAGATAAATGCTAGAAATACAGAAACAAGGCTCACACTGGGCTGCAGCAATCCTTACCTCGCAAAATAAGGCTCATTTCTTACACACTATTGATAAACTCCTGGGATCTGCTGATCATGTTCTATATCTATTTGATATTGCAAAATGTCTTATAATGAGGAACCCTCATTGCGACAGATTGACCTGCATTACTACAACAAAAATGGTCTGTTTGATGACAAAAATGATTAACTTCCCACGGTTCGAGAGCTCACTTGCGTATTAAAGCCACTACTGCAAAGGCTGCATAATCTGACCTAGTCACTGATTATTTTAATATAGTAGCAGGCTCCGGGATTATATATCACAGGAACACTAACATGTTTAGTTATCACAGAAAATAGACACATCCATGCTTTCTATATGTTTATAATAATTTGTAATGATGCCTAATTGTAATTAATTTTCTATAAATTTTATTTAGTTTATGTGACAAGAGGAAACGACAATATAAACAAATAGAACATTTATTTAAAACAATACAATAAAAAAAAAAAAAGCAAAATCTTTTTGCATCATTTTGTATTTAGACCAGAATAGGATTTCACATTAAAGACCATTATTAGGTTAGGTTAGCTGCCTGACATTTTCTTTAATAAAAAAAAATATCAATGAACAAATAACTCAAAAAAATATATGAATACAAAAGTAAACATAGACTTGAGTCTAACCCACTGCATTAAACTTTAACTGAAAAAAAAATGCAGACATTAAAGTCATAGTGCATTACTTAATTTATATTTTGTATAATTTAGTCTGAGTGTGTCGCGATTCTGTAAAGAATCGAGTATGGAGGTGAATGTTTGTGACACTGTTCTACAACTCCAACTCAAAAAACAATCACATCAGGATCAGCTTACTTCCTGTTTGATGTGTATTTTAAGGCATCCCTGTTGACATCATGACATCATGACATCATCACCTGAAAGCACAAGGTTCCTCTTGGTTAAAGACTTTCCCATTAAGGAATACCTGGTCAAAGCTTTTCCTCTGGCTGTAAGAGTGCCGACACTGGAGACTCCTTCCAAAATGTCTCATTGTAGGCAATGTACTGTAGCAACCTTTCGGAGCTTCCACCACCTAACCAATCAGAATCAAGAATTCAGCAGCACTTTAGTGTACAGTCTACGTGTTGTTCATTATATCCAGTCAGGATATATTTGGTTAGTTTATATACTGACCTGCTTAAAGTGTATAATTCTTATTATTCAGTAATATTAGGTTGTGAAAAATAAATACTATGCAGTTTTCAATTTTTGACGCAAAGCCAAGATTATTGCACCTGACATATTTACTTTAGTAAATATATAAATAAAATTTATTTATATAATTTCTTTAAAACCTGTACCGTATACCAACAGGCAGTGTTTGATTAGTACATATATAATAGTACATATAATAGTCTAGATTCTGGCATATACAATGGTAGGCCCTCCATGAGGTTTGAAATATTCTGTAGGCGATAAACACCATAGTTCCTGTAGAACGGTCCACAATTCTGTTGTATTCCGACGTGTAGGATTTCTGTGTTTCATAGTGTGTTGCATGGCATCTCAGGTGTGTTTGGTAACGTTGAGATCTGGTGACAGGAGAAAATGACAACCTCAAGCTCGGCTGAGTGTTCCTTTAACCATAATTTGGTGTCTCTAGATGCATGTAGTGGTGCATTGTCATGTTGAAAGAGGCCAAATCTATCAGAATGAATAAAGGACATGAATTTGTCACCTGTCGAAGACGTTTGTAGACATACCAGGTGTCCTATGGAATGGCAACTAAACAAACCTTATACTGTTATTGAGCCACCAGCCTGGATATTGTGTATAGTCTCTGCAGTCTGGCACTTCCGTGTATGTAGGTCAAAACCAGAATTAAGGTAGTGTTGCAATATGCAGCAACTTTTTTTTTTAATGCTTCTTGTCGCTTGTTTTGGACACATTAGACGTTTTCTAACTTTGTTACATTACCTACGCAGGCCCCAACGTCTCAGCAGTCTTTAGTCCAGGTTTCTGCTGCTCCACAAGTCCAAATACATCAGACGGCCTTGTCTCAGAAGTCAACTCGCCTCACGCAGGTAACATTCACGTGTGTCACATTATAATTTTAGTCCAATAGTCCAATAATTGTCGTTATTCCAATATATTTGAAAATTAATTGTGGCTAATTACGTTTACGATGGTAAGTAAAAAATGTTCTGCACTCTAGTGGTTGGTGTGGTACAGTGGTAACATCACTGGGCTCCCATGTGAGAGACCTGAGTTCAATTTACGATCTGGGCAGCCAGTCTGTGCTACACCAATAAGGGTCCTTGGGCAAGACTCCTAACAGTATGTTGGCTTCCTGTAATACTAATAACCTTGTGAGTCGCTCTGGATAAGAGCGTCCGCCAAATGCCGTAAAATGTAAATGTAGTTACACTAAAACAGGTTTGAACGTGTTCAGGTTCAGTTTATTTGTGCAAGAAATAATGGCTAAAAATGGGTCAACAGTCGACAGTGCTCATTACAGTTAGATGCTCACTGAAGAGCTGAAGCCTAAAATTTAGGTGAAGACAGCAGTGCATTAATGGCTTGTGGATTGAAAAGCAGGAAGATTACGTTGAAAAATAATGCATTTGTATTTACGGAAAGTTGATTTTTTTTTAAAAATCTACAGCTAGAGTGCGGATCATTTTTGACTCATTCACCTTTGTGTGATGCTATTTCTATTTTGTAAATGTAACGGGTAGGACTGTTTTTGTCTCCTACTCCAGTTATCCTCTTTGAACCCTGCCCATTGTGTCCGAGTTCCTCTTCCTGGACACGAATCCTTTTCCTCATCCTCTCCGTTTTCTGCACAGTCATCCCTCACTCCGCTCTATCTCTCCACTGGCCAACCTGCGCCCGCCCCTCCCTCTGTTTCACCGGGGCTCGACTCGCAGATGGATGGCACTCTTCCAACACCCCACCCACTCCTACCCTCTGCTTCCTCTGCGCCAACACAGTGTTCCCAACCAGCCTGTGCACCACCTGTGTTCACGAATATAATACCCACAATACAATGCTCCCAGCAGGGCTACAGCGTGGCTCTCCAACAAAGTGTGAGCTCCTTGGCCACGCCTTCTTTACATCCCCTCATGCAGACCACTTCCCCAGTTTACCCACCCCAGCTTACTTCACCAAACACTGCCTGTATGTCTGCAGGAGCACCTCCCGTCTTTCAGGCTGCTCAGGTAGCGTGTGCGTGTGTGCATCAAGGATTAGCTACGTCTGATGGTTGACTTCAGACTGTTTATGTTGGCAAATGTGCTCAATTTAGAATTCAGACACCAAGTGAGCAAATGCCAGGCTAATCAATAAATCAAATAGGAACTGCAGTATCATGACGCCTCTCTGCAGGCTAGGCTATTTGTGATCCGTGCCATTATGATGGAAATTATCACGAAAAAAAAAATACAAATCTTTGTAATATACCCTTTACATGTCTGCTTTTTGGCTTTCTTTTGTTCCTCCCCTCTTTAGGGAGCCACCAGCAGCAATAACCAGTCCCAAATTGGGCTTCCAGCTCTGCTGAATTCATGCCAGAGCTCGGCTGCAGTCCATACCCCCCTGACCGTATCTGTCCCGGTCCATTCTTCTCAGACGGCCGTCACCGTGGCTCCGCATGCTACCGCCATCCCTGGCCACCGTACGCAAACTGCCCCTGCTGCCCAGCTCACTCCTCCTGTGCCACAAGGCATCGTGCCAGACCCACCGTGCACCGGGGAGTCTCTGGACACGAACCAGGAACTCCAGGCCTCTGCGGCGACGGCTAAAATGACTCAGCAAACACAGCCCAGCAGCAGCACCCCGACTCATCACATTCAGCAGTGCAGTGCCAGTGGAAGCGGAGCCAGCCAGGCAGCCGCTGATGTATTTGCTGAGGTTAGACGAAGCCGTTATGCGTAGCCGTTATTATGTGTCTGTGATCTAATAATAAAAATACTGAGCGCACTTTTTTTTTTTTGCATGTGTTTGGATAAATATAGCTGTCTCTCTTTCTTTCAGTTTTTAATGTTTGCTCACTTGTTCTCATTTCTCTCTCTCGCTCTCTCTCTCTTTCACTCTTTCTCTTTCATTTGATCGTAGGAGTGTGCTCTAGATAAGCAGACAACAGTGGCTGCATACGACAGGTACAAAACTTTCATCTGTATGTGTGGATAAACTTTCCAATTGTGCCTTTCATTAGTATTCCTCCCACACACGCACGCACAACATATTGTTGTGTCGCAGCCTGAAACTAATACGAGACTAACGCATCCTATTAAGAGGAAAGGGCATCCCATAATGCAAAACCTGCCAAGCTTCTATCACGACGAAGCCCCTACTATCAGGATGCACACAGTGACATCACATAGCATGAAATAAAGGACATTTACACACAAACTAAAGCTAAGCAGAGGCAGCCCTGTCCTGCGGGTAGATCTGCAATTAAGACTTTTCCTGACTACACATGAAGAATGGGGGGAAAATGTCTAAAATCTGCCCCAATAGACAATTATCTCAGTAAGTCAGAAATAGGAGTGGAGGAGGTGATAATCTGTAAACTATGGGAATTATAGGAACATATATCAAACAACTGTATTGAACATAAATAACTCTTTAAATATAAGGTGAAGATGGGAATCAGGAATAAATATTGGTGTAACACGGAATATCTGGGAAGAAATATGTACTCAACTCAACTCAAACACATGGTGGGACTTTAAATGGAAAGTAATGGCCAGATTTTTCCGAGCACCAGTGATCGAATCCGACATAAATCCAATACACACAACATCAAGCTGGAAAAATTGTAGAGCACAAATTGGAAACC
>JAOVVF010000035.1:7172672-7183699 GCA_028565595.1 Duopalatinus emarginatus | reverse complement strand
TCCACATCATTGCATTCAGTTTTTATTCACAATTTGTTTAGTGTCCCAACTTTTTTGGAATCCGGTTTGTAAAATAAAAATTAAATAAATTGACAATTTGAGCTTGCTACAGAAATTCCTAACACTACTGTGGTGGACAACAGGGTAACAACACCATTATGACCGACTTGGACTGGGACTTTCCCAGTTCTGGTTCTTCAGATTCTGATGATATTTCTGAATTTGATGAATAGAATGAATCTGCAGTGACAGTGGGGTGACTGGATATCATAAGGACATTAAACACACCTTGTCGTCATTTTGCATTACCGTATGTGCATCTATTAGAGTTGTTGTCCACCACGTATGTCACACGCACGACAGTTTCCGAACAGCATGGGCGGGGTTAAACAACTTTAATTTTTAAACCATATTTCATGAATTTGAAAAAATAAACTGTTTTCTAACTATCGATTGTCACAAGTTAGGTACTCAGAGTCTTCTGTAATGTTCGACACTTTCATATTAGCTGGAGCTTAACCTTTTAAAAGCCGAGAACAAACCTCGGTCAACTGAAGCAATGTTGTAAAGAAGACTGGGCCAAAATTCCTCCAGAACAATGTGAGAGACTGATCGTCATACAGGAAACCATTACTTCAAATTATTCCCGCTAAAGGTTGTTCTACGAGCTATTGATTTATGGGATGTACTCCGTTTTTCACACGTTTTTTTTTTTTTTTTTATTATTTTTTGTTAAATAAATAATAACCCAGTATAGTTTGTCATATGTTTTGTTCATCTGAGGATGTAATTACCTATCTACCGACCTGCTAAAAAAAAAAAAAAAAAAAAAAAAAAGGGTTTACTTTGTCGTACACATGACGGTATATTACAGGAACACAGTCCCAACACATTTTTATACCTTGCAAACAAACACGTAGTACATCTCTGCTGACAGTTCTGTAAAAGTTAAGATGGAGAGAAGGCACTGTTGGCCAACTTAAGAGGTTCACAGTGTTGCCTTGAAAACCCTCGAACACACACAGACCAACCCAGACACACCATTAACATGACCTTTAGTCCTATAACATTTGGCTGTGCCTTACTGTCTATGCTGAGATGATACGGGTCTCTAAATCCTGATGTGTTCGCTGTTACACCACTCTCCCTCTCTCTCTCTCCCTCTCTCTCTTTCCTTTCTTTTTTCTCTACCTCTTATATTCGTTCTTCACAGGCTGGACCGTTTACCACCAAACATCCGAGAGAGTCACCTATAAATCTAGTAGCAAACCACGCACTAGATTCCTCAGTGGACCCGTGTCTCTGTCCATCTGTTTGTATTTGTTTTTTTCCTACTTTACTTCACTCATCCCCATTTGTCTTTCTAGTCCATTTTTAGTTCTCTCTCTCTTTCTCTCTCTCTCTCTTTCTATCTCTGTCTGTATCTCTCTCGGCCCATCCCAATGTATGACTTGTCTTATTTTTCCCCTATGCACACACAACCATCAACTTTTCCATCACAGAGGCTGTCATCCATTTTCATTTATCCATCACGTTTTCTTCCTCGTCGATCTACTCCATTCATACAAACGCTTTGCGCTGCTTCTGCGTACCAAACAATATGAACTCTGTCTTCCCCCAAACATGGGCTTTCCAAAACCCTGAATCTCTTAAGAACACGAAAGAACAATTAAATATGCACGTCTTGCCAAAGCCTTTGTATCTTCTGTACATGTGCTTTCTTTCTTTTCACCGATTGTCCTCACGTTTGTAAAAAGAATAAAGCCCTGTACCGGCATAAGAGGACGATGGGCACGCTGTCTCATGTTTGGATTCGGAAGACGTGCATGCCAGAGGCACAAGCCAGGCTCACTTTGGAGACCGTCAGGGCCGTATTTCAAATTCCTTACCTTACTTTCTCATCTCTGGCTCTACACTGCATGACTTTTTTTAAACATAAACCTAAGCAGCCTCTGCTACTCTTGTAGAATAGTCTTTACCCTGTTTAACAGTTTGTGCTGTAATGTGTTTTTTATTAGATCTTCTGTAGATTCTGTTTTTGTTGTCCTAGAGCAGCGAAGATGACCGACATGAAGGTTTTATTTTGGGTACTCTATATAGAGTGTATATATACAGCAGATATAAAACGTCGACTCACTGCTGTTAAAATACCAGGTTTTTATTTTTCTACATTTTAATGTGATGTAACTTAATCATGTGGGTTTTTTTTTTTAAATGTGGCTTTTGATTTCATGACCGCATTTCATCATGGAGCTTGACAATCTTTGCTCAGACTTTCTTGCTAAATGCTCCAAATCTGTCAGACTGCAAAGGCGTCTCTGGCACAAAACCCCTTTTCAGACCACTCCACAGATTTTGAATTGTATTTTGTAAGGTCTGGATTCTGGCTGGTCTATTATAAAACTGTAATCTTTTAGTGAAGCCATTCTGTTGTTGATGTGAATGTATGCTTCGGGTTGTTAACATTATGAAAGATGAAATTGCAAAATTGATTGATAGTTAGTAGAAAAATTAAAATATATGCTTTTGGTCGTTGTCATTATCAAAGATAAAATTGCAAAATTGATTGATATTTAGTAGAAAAATCGAAAAACAGCTGCTAAGCATAATGCTGCCACCATCATGTTTTCGTATTGGCAGTGTGGTTTGTTTGTTTTTGTTTTTTTAAACCAAGCACACTTTTTGGAATTTGGCTTTAAAAAAAAAAAAAAAGCTGAATGTAGCTAAGGTTGGATTTTTTTTCTTGCCACCGCAGCCTAGACATATTAAGAATATGTAAGATTGTCGTCACGTGTTGTACACAACCAGAAATTCCTATAATTCAGTCGGTGTTGGAGGGATGTCCAGTTCTTTTTACCCACTTGTTGATGACCGTCTTCACAGTGGTCATGCTATATCTAATGCCCTATGCCACCTGTTGGCAGAACAATCAGAACAGCTGAACTTTATATGAGGTTAATCACAGAATCACTTTAATGGCAGGTGTGTACTAACTACTATTTAAGATAAGTTTGAATGTGAGTATCTAATTATTAGAGGGTGGGCATGTTTATGTAACCACATTATTGTGTTTGTAACATGACAAAAACCTGGCATTTTAACAGGGTCTGTAGACTTTTTCTATCCGCTGTAAAACTCTTTAAAAAAAATCTTTACACTCTTATAACCCCCAGTATATTCAAGCTGTGTTCATAGTAATACTGTAATTCCTTTGTAAGCATAGGTGTGAATAATGGATGGATCATAAAGAATAGTAAAGTGATTGGCTAACTGTTATACAGGAATCATGTTCCTACTAGAGGAACGAGGTTTAAATGCATTGCAAAAATGCAACCTTTGCCATGTTTGGACCTGTTTTTGGTTTCTTTATTTTGTCTTTTTTTTTTTAATCTTTTTTTGTTTGTAATTTTTTTTTCTTTAATGGGCAGGTTAAATCTAAGATTTTCTATATAAAAATGAATGGGTCTCTGATCTTAGAGACCTACATTTTCGTGTGCTTTTCATCTAGAACTGTTTCCTAAATGCTATTAAACATGAACAGAAGTCGTCCCTATATAAAAGACTTAAATAAAATTCTATGTTCTATAAAAGAACAGAATTTGCTGTTTGCACGAAAAAAAAAAAAAAATCAAACCAGAATGTGATCTCGGGTTTCTTTATTTTGAAAATGGAAACCAGGAAATGACTCTTAATAATACTAAACTCAGTCTGTCCCAATGAAAGTGGGAAGCATATTACACAAGGCTCTCAGAGGTACAGATTATACAAGAACAGTAAAAAGAAGCACTGGTCCGTAAGAAAACATCTATAGTCTGATCTATAGGCGCACTATCCATGACTATTTTTGATTCTACTCTTACAAGAATAAAGATAATGGAAAATCATTCAACAAGACTGCTCAGAGGTGTGTGAAAATCTTGTGCGTGTGTGTGTGTTGGAGAATTAGTGATGATGCGTCCTGTTTCCCCTGAAGCTTCATAATCAGATATAAGAAAACACACATTAAAATACACATGCATGTATTAGATATATAACACAAGTCAGGTAACCTAGCTTCTAGTGAAAGTGAACCACTCATTGACCAATGTACTTACACACACAGGAATTTAAACTCCGCATTTAATCCGTCCTTGCAGTGAAATGCACACACTAGGGGGCAGTGAGCATACTTGCCCAGAGCAGTGGGCAACCCTATTTATGGTGCCTGGGGTGCAGTTGGGGGTTTGGTGCCTTGCTCAAGCGAACTTTATTTCAACTCTCTGTGGCCTACCAGTCACGAGGCTGGTTCCTTCACCACAAGCCCACGGCTGCCCCAAATGAGTAGTGAAATTTTATAGGTATCTCAGTTGCTCTATGAAAAATAGACCATTGAGTCATTTTCTGTTTCCCATTTTCTGTTTTCCGTTTTACATTCCAGTTAAATATAATTTTTGGGCCCATCCTTTTCACCAACAATTCACACGCTCCCAAGCATACAGCCTAATAAAATCTCCCCGCATCTTCCTGATCCTGTTTTTATTAACTGATTGGTTGCTGCCTGTGGCTGTCCACAAGTTTGTCCAGTCAGCAAAAAAGTGTGCCGTGTCTCCCTCCTTGCCCTTAACCCTGTGTGTCTGTATTGTTCTGCCTCTTTATAGGGTCTACTCTGAAACGACTATGTCTAGGCAAAGAGCGCAGTAGTAGTAACTATCCCATTTTACTCTTTTCTGTAGATCTTCTTCCTTTCTTTTGTTATCCCCCTTTTCTTCCTTTTTTGTCGTCTCTTGGCATGACCACAAGAGTGAGCGTTGCCATCTCCCTGTGTTTGCTGAAGAATGCAACAGTGAAGTGTGTCGTCACTTCATTTATTGAACTATCCCCCTCCTTAGTGCATGGCAGTGGATTGTGTCACTTCCCATGAAGTGCTGCTTCTGTTATTTTTATCTGCATGTTTGATTATGAGGTGTGACTCAGCAGTTATGTGGGAGAGTTTAATCTGTTGGCTGCTTGTTGTCCAGAAATGCTCGAAAATCCAAATAGCTTGGTAAAGTAACAATAACGAGTATGTGCGCACTGGGGGAAAAAAAAGATGGACAGATTTGATCAATAAGCATCCAACTGATTACTCATGACTCAGTGCACCGTTTCTGTCTTTTCTTTTGTTTTTGCTGCATTTTTAAAGTCCTCTCTCTCTCACTTTGTCTGTCTCTCTCTCTCTCTCTCTCTCTCTCTCTGTCTCTCTCAGGGTCATCACATAGCAGTGGCACAACTTCAGCAAGCTCAGCATCCAACCAACAATCAGCCCTGTCTCCTGTTGCCATGCCCGCACCTGATCCTCAGCCATTTACAGCACTAGCTCAGGCTCAGACCAACAACAGCAATAACAAAAAGCGGACGTTCACGGATGACTTGCACAAGCTGGTTGATGACTGGGCGAAAGAGACGCTGTCCAGCGCCCCTAACCCCCGCCCTTCTCTTAACCAGATCAAGCAGCAGCAGCGGCATCAGGACTTAAAGGGCATGCAAGCAAGTGAAGGCACAACTAAGGTACATCCTGCAGGTTTTCCCCTGAATGGTGGTCCTTCAATTGTCTAAAAGTTTGGATTTAGGCATTTTTATTATCCAATGGTAAAACTATACAATAAGAAAAGATTCAAGAAAAAGGTGAGCTTGAGCTAATGTACAAAAAAGCTACAGTGTAAATCTCGCAGTTTATTATGCGAGGGTGAGTCAAAAATGATCCACACTCTGGCTGTAGAATTTCTTCTAATCAACTGTCAGAAAAGACAAATACGTTAATTTTCGAGAGAATCTCCCTGCTTTTCGATACACTTTGCCCCATCTGTCAACAAGCTATCATATTCCCTTGTTAAAAAATGATTTAGGCTGAGAAGCGAGCCACCAGACGTGAATCTTTGTCCTCATAAGGCTTCTTTCAGGAAACCAAACAGGAAATCAGGAGTAAAAGGAGGATGCTTGAACATCTCAAAATTACATTTTTGGAAAGCGTTGACAAACTGAACAAGTTTGTTGGAAGTGTTGCTCTAAGAAAGCCTCCCTGCCTTTGCATCTGAACAAACCACAAGACTTCTAGAACTATGCCCTACAGACAGACGAGACTAGAGTGGAGATATTCGGCTATAATTCACAGCACCATGTTTGGTGAAACCAAACACAGCATATCAGCACAGGCATCTCATACCAGTAGTCAAGCACTGCTGGTGAAGGGGTGGTTTTGTTTTGCAGCCACAGGATCTGGGCATTTTGTAGAACTTGAGTCGACTATGAACTCCTCTGTATACCAAAGTTTTCTAGAGTCAAACGTAAGGCCAGCTATCCAACAGACTTTAACTTGCTTCCAACTTTGGTGTATAATTACCAACTTCGTACTTGACAGTGCTAGGCACCTTACAAGCTGTCATAACAAAGTGGTCTATCAAAACATAGAACGCCATGTCGTTATATCGTTTTATGTGGTTTCACATCGCTCAGATTTATAAGTGATCATCTTATGTCTCTTGGTACACTATGGCCTAAGGTTTGTGAACACCTGACCATCACACCCATATGGGCGTTTCCCAAACCACAAAGTCATAAAGGACATAATTATAGATGATGTCATTGTGACACTGGAGCTAAGGGGCTTAAACATGTGCACAAAGAAAAATCCAGTGATTGTGTGGAAAAACAAGAGTGGCCTACACAAATCCCTGACTACATCCCTGCTGAAGACCTTTAGGATGAATGCTGACACACCTGGGGATCCTCTCCTAACATCAGTTCCTTCCTTCAGTAATGCTCTTAGTACTAAATGGGCACATCCCCAAAATCTAGTGGAAAGCCTTCCCCCCCAAAAAAAGGCTAAATCTGGAATAAAATGTTCAAACGGCACGTATGAAGGTGTTCACAACCTTTTGGACATGCATGCTTTCATAATTATGTGTTGAAAAGAGATATAAATAGTTTTCTCTCTTTTTTTTTTTTTTATATTAATTATCTCTCTCTCTCTCTCTCTCTCTCTGTGTGTATATCCCTGTGCATTCAGATGACATCTTCCGTGCCCCCAAAGTTACCATTCCAGCTGCCTCTTCAGTGCCCACTCTCAGCTCCAGGTCCCAGTGTCCCCCCTGCTCTCAGTAACACACCCTCACCTGTCCTCCATCCGTCATATTTGCTTCCCACCGGCCCTTTTGGAGGGGTGATGCCTGCTTCTGGATACCCAACCCAGTGGCCTCAGGTCCCCTGTCCAGTCGGCACAATGGGGCCAGTGAACATGCTTGGCGCACCGGGTATGATACCCCTGCCTCCAATGATTAACCCTGCGCTGCAAACCTTTCCCATGGCATTGAATGGCTCGGAACCCCCCACATGCAGAGGCAGTGCCAGAACTGTATAACCGTACCATCATTTACTATAACTGGTGTTCTTCTGTAATTCAAAGCTTTCCACTATGCTACGTAAATTAGAACTATGCCCATCTTTCAGTGACTCCTTGGTTATATCAGTAACTTCCTACTTAGTTGATTCTGTTGGCTGGTAAACGATCAGTGTCCGTCATAGCCACGCTATGGTGTGCACCGAAACCTACAGTACACATAGTCCTGTGGAATTGGTCCTTTGTTATCGATGTCAGCAACAGTCTGCATTTGGCGGCAGATACATGTGTGCGCGTAGCCTCCGAGCTTGTAAATAACGTGCGTGTGTGCGTGTGCGTGCTCGTGCTTGAACAAGTGCAAGCCTGCATTTGTCTGGCCTTTACGAATTCTACAGCCATAGTGAGTCATAATTTTATGGTCTGTATCTGTCAGTCTGTATCACAACAAGTCAGCAATCACGGTTTGCTACGGCTAAGACCGACAGAAATGCAGTTGACGACGACTGACAGAGTGTACATGCACAAATCGTAAAGGAAACGACGCAAACCTCAAAGAACAAATCGGAAATGGTATTAAATTTGGTAGATATCGGTTTGTAATAGGAAATCTCTACAAGTGGAATGTAGTGCCTTGAGAGTTTAACAGTTTTCCCAATTCAGATCTGCACATCAGCCTTCAATCACTAAGGTGCATCCTTCTGGGTCACCAGAAAACTAACATGTTGATTGCAATAACTATTACCGCCATCCCACACCAAAATAATACGTATTGTTTACAGTTTTAAAGCTTTCCAGACAAAGCACCAAGACTCGTGGTCACCAAAACAACGTCTGGTGTAATCACTTCATTACAAGCACAGTTTAAATACTCGCAGATCTCAAATCCATGACCGTGACCTCAAACACTTGGTCACTTGCACGTTTTCGTATTCCTGATAGATAGGACAAATCCCTGTTACTGCAAAATTTCATTTCACTCGAGAACATTGTCCACAGGAGGGCACGTACACTTTTTTTTTTTTTGCATGGTCACTGTAAAGTTTACAAAATTCAGTCCAGGTTTAGCTTTGTCTGTAATGCTAGGGGTCGGGGGTTAAAATGCAGAGGGATGCGCTACCTGAAGTAGCGATGAAACACGTAAGATGGGTCGGGCAGTTCGGCTTCACGTACTTAAGTGCAATTGAAATAAATCCCAAGTAAAGGAAAAGAAAGGGACGGGGTTAAACTCGTCATGAGCCTTATGCACTAAACCAGGTGAAAGAGGACAACCTGTGGTGACTTTAGCACACTGCAGAACTCTGTAGCGAGCCATACACTAATTAAAGTGAGCGTTTAGTAAGTTGAATTTCATTTTTTTCCCCCATTGTGGCTTTTTTTATTGGTGTATGAATTGGGTGTGTTGTATATTTTGAAGTGGTGCAATATTTAGTTACACTTGGTAATATGACGATTTTTAGCTTTTTTTTTTTTTCCTTTTCTTTTTTCTAATGCTGCTAGAATGACAAAGGTTGTCTGATTGATAAAATACGAAGGTGAGTAAGGTGACTGTACCATCCACCCAAGGTACAAAACCCAGCCCTAATCTACATCAAAAATCTACAAATAAATAAAATATATACAATGCTGCAAATTATACCTGGGGAATTATATGTTTAATCATTTGTTACGGTGTGTGTCTGGGTTTTGTTGTTTAGCAAATGTTAATTTTCGAAAAAGCGAGGCTTTGTTTTAGACTGATTTGGCCTTGTAGGCATCCTCCTATTCTTCCTTCATTTGATTTGCTCTTTAGACCAGCATGATTAGCTTTAGCCCTACACCGCGTTTAAAACAGCAATACACAAATAGTTGGAAAAAAATATAATAAATCCAGCAAACTATCCAAAGGTATAAAATCCAGCCCTACTCCAAGCCCGCAATCTTGATACTGTGATACCACTTTAACATAATGCTAGGGTATGTATATTTGTACAATTTATCACACTTGGTAGCCAGAATTTCTTGTTTTGACCTATTATTTTAAATTAGACTATCAGATTTTTGATCAGGATGGACTAGGATCTTTGCTACACTGGAACTTTTGCACTTGCCCCCTTTTGTAAAGGTCATGTTCGTCACTTGGACCAGCATGTTTAGGCTCTTCACTACACCCTCCAAAATTGAGCCACGTTTTTTACCCTGCTTTCGAAGAGGTTGTGAGCCATGGTTCTGACAAGCTGTGAATTATACAGGTCGCTTGTAATTAATGTATGTACAGTTACCTTGCTTTGTATTTCTTTTTTTTTTCTTCCACTAACATGTATGTGTTTATTCTTCCATCAATTCAGTTTGAATTGGATTTTTTTTTTCAATGTAGGATGTTATGCAGAATATTCTGCTTCGGATGAAATACCTTTTTTATAGAAAGAGATTTCTGTCCTCTTGTATTTTCGATCCAGTTGCCAAATCTGTATAAAGCATTTAGCAGATGTGGAACTGAATTATTCATTGTTACCATTTTCTACATGGAAGTCATGTTTTCTTTGCTCTTGCTTCCGATTGTCCATGCATTACATTACTTTCAGCCCAGCCTAAAGAAAGCTGCACTCTGATCACAAAGACTGTATATGTTTAATGAAAGAAATAAATAAACATTATTTTGTGCTTGATAAGAGCATTTTTTATGCATGTTGTAAAAGTCTTACCTTAATTTAGTTTAGCCCTGTACAATGCTAGATCAGCTCAACTGTAGTCAATACTTAACACATAACAACAGATTGGTGTAAAAGTGTGTGTGCAAAACTGTACATAATACAACTTAATCACTCCATTATTATACCAGATATAATAGATTTATATTTATAGCATAATAAATATAGAAATAGATAGAAACTGTAAAAAAAAAAGTTAAACTAAAACTAGTCCCGAATATGGTTATTTTTGTGCATATACGCACAAAAATCATGAATTTTATTATTAATAAAACAGAAATTCTCATTTTCATTAGACACACACAAGTCTGTAGTTGATGTTATATTTTAATGAGCATCCAATCAGCATCCAAAAATCAACACATTTAACATATTTGTTCAGTAAAACTACTAAATAGGATTCACTTAAGAAAATTTCGCATTAATATACATCGGTATAAAGAAAAAAACTTTTAAAGTTATAGCATCCCAGTAATAAAGGTTAGAATATGCAGATGCTTTTGCATTATTTACAAAGTATAAATCTAGAAACCTGAATGTACAATAAAGATTAACACTGCATATTTTACTACAACTATATACAGAATTTTACAGGTATATATACGTGAATTTAACAACAGAGCATATAGAGTAAATAATAGCTCACTCAATCCAGAGTAACAGGTAATTATAGGTTGTCTACAGAGATGGAAATCTTGACTCTAAATTGGGATGTTTTATAATGCTGTCATCTCAGATTATACAGCATTCAGTTACCAAAGAGTGATCCTGGTCTCTTTTTGACCCACTTCTTCTTCTGGGGGCAAGACACGACTGAGGTGCCCTTGAGCAACTGCTTCCCAGGTGCCATGGTTTGGGGCTGCCCTTCACTCTGGGCAATAGTGTTCACTGCCCACCTAGTGTTCACCAGTGTGTGTGTGTGTGTTGCACTGCATGGATGGCTTAAATGCAGAAGTCACATTCCTCTGTGTGCAGGCACTTCACTT
>JAOVVF010000035.1:7070232-7094979 GCA_028565595.1 Duopalatinus emarginatus | reverse complement strand
AACGGAGACCGGATGTTGTTGTAGTAATGGATATTATCTTTTATTGAAAATGAAAGTTAAATAAAAATTGAATATTCAGTTAACGAATTGTACCAGTGCTTTACTGACAATTTTGTTCTGTTTTTCCCGTTAAGTAAAATGATATTTTAAGCCACAGGTATAGAGATGAGGATAAATGTTTTTTGGGTTGATAGAGAGGAAAAGTCTGTCTGACAGGGGGACAGTTCCAGAATGCATGGTGGTGGTTATCTCTTATAAGACAATGTGTACAGGTGTTGGTGTCGTTGAGGCCCAGCAGGTGCTTTTTATGGGTGGTGATGTGTGTTCTGTGTAATATATTTTATATTGAATTAGCTGTATGTTAGAGTTGAATGACATTGTTAATGTGCTGTTAAATTATTTGCCAGTTATTTTCGGTTTGAGTCTGAAAGTCTGAAGTCCATTTGTCTGTTGGTAGTGAAGTGGTCATCATGATGTGAGATGAGTTTATAGATTCTTGGGTTTGAGTGAATTTATGTTCAGTAATAAAGGTTAGCTAGTTTTTTTTTTTTTTTTATTGTGGATATAAATGACTTTTTTAAGCTGTTGTAAGTCTCTTTGAGCTGTAGGTACTGAAATTGGCACTTTGGTGGTAGATTGTATGTCTGTTTCAGAAGGTCGAAGGTCATGAGAGAGCCATCACTGAAGAGGTTTCCTTGGCTGGTTGTTCCTCTCCTTGTCTATGTTGCAAAGATGATAGGTTTAGTGTTAATAGTAAACATAGGGTTGTGCCAGATAGAGGTGGATTTACACGGGGTGAGTTGGAGGTTGAGGATTTCATTTGCTTTCCACCAGGCAGAGAGAATAGTGTTTGTTGTATTGTATTTCGGTTCTGATTGATTTGTCTTTGCAGATGGTTTGTTCTATATCTAGCCAGGTAGCATTTGAGTTGTTGGTCCAATAGCGAATATGCTGTAACTGATGAGAGAAGAAATTTGGGGCATCAAGCCTGCCATACTATTTTAGTTTATGAAGGGTGGTTAATTTGATCCAGGGTTTTTTACCTTTCCAGTAGAATGAATTTACTGCTGAATTCAGAGAGGAAAACCAGCCCAGGGGTGGCCAATTAAAGATAGGTGGGATTTTGTTCCATCGGTTGAGATCCTCTTTAATGTTTTTTAGTAGTGGTGTAAGTCTTTTGAGTTTGTTGAGATGTGGATTCCGAAGTACCTGATGGATTGAATAGTATGTTTATAGGGTAAGTCCCCAACCTCAGCATCCCAGCATCCCTCAGCAATCAATGTATGTGAGTTTATGGAGTAGCAGAAACCTTGCCAAAACTGTTGATAAGATTATGGACTGATGGAAGAGAAGTGGAGGGAGCTGGTAAATAGTAAAATAGTAAAATGTCATCTGCATATAAGCTGATTTTAAGGCAATGTGAATACGTTTAAATACCTGAGATGTTACTGTTCTGTCTAATGGCTGAGGCAGAGTGGTGGTTGGTGATTACAGATGCTGAGGGTGAGTTATATAGAATTGTAATCCAGTTGGTGATATGGGGGCCGAAGCCAAAATGATTGAGGGAGGTAAATAGAAAGGCCACCCTACCCGGTCAAACACCTTTTCTGCAGCTAAAGGCTGGTTGTTGGATCTTGGTGGCTGTTTTGTTTGTGTACAGTTCTATTATATTAAATAACCGTCTCATGTTTTTTGAGGTAAGTCTCCCTTTAATGATTCCAGCCTGGTCTGGGTGTATAAGTGAAGGGATTACAGATTCTAATCTATTCCTTTGTTAGTATTTTATCCCTCTCATCTAATTATTGATCACATGGCTTGTGGCTTCACTAAGATGCACAAGCTCTACAGGCCAAGGCTCTGTGTGTAAGTATCTACTGTAGAAGTGAGGTTTTAGTGCCCAGATGAATAGTTCAGAATTATTATTATTAATTCAGAATTGTTTAACGTATGGTTCCTGTGGGAGAAATTTAGTAGAATATGAATGTAATTTTCAGGACAAGAAAGCTGATGACAGGTAGCATCCAGTAGCATTGTGTGTGTGTTTTTGTAGGATTGACTTGCTCTATAATATATTGTTTATGACCCCTGACTACAGAGGTTGTTGTGTGGTATAACATTACAGACATTAATGTCAGACATTACAATAAGCAAGCAAGACACTGTAAGGATTGTAAGACTTCAGTTCACTGAAGCAGGTGCCTGCACTCTACTGGTTTCCCTTTGCAACCTAAAGACAATGTATAATTTGCACCCTCCGGACTCACTGATGAGCATGGGAAGTGGAGGTTAGCTTATCTGGTTCCATCCAACAAAAGATCCAAAACAGGTTCTTGGTGCTGGTCTTGTGGAGTCCTTGATGGGTCAGAGCTGTTTTGGGGCTCAGGGGTCATTTACATTTACGGCATTTGGCAGACGCTGTTATCCAGAGCGACTTACAAGGTTACTGGTATTACAGGTAGGTCAATGTAGTGTTAGGGGTCTTGCCCAAGGACCCTTATTGGTGTAGCAGACTGGCTGCCCAAACCAGGAATCGAACCAGGTCTCTCACATGGGAGCCAAGGATGTTACCACTGTACCACCACCAACCTTTAAGCCTATAACTGACATTATTGTTATTGTATTTTATTATTTTTAAAATAATTAGACTGTATTACTGCTCAGTCAAATTGGTTTAATTTAAAGCTTAGTAAGCCAAAATGTAGTAAGTTTATAATGTCAGCTCTGATCTGATGAGGATTTAAATAAAATTTAATCAAATAAAACAGAAAGTCTAGTAAATATTTTTAATGTTACTGTCCACGTTTAAATATTTGAGTAGTTGGATTATGTTTATAAAAGGAATCTGTCCTAAGATGGCTTGTTTTGTGTGTGTGTGTGTGTCTTAGGGATGAGCACCATGATATCTTGGCGGTGGCTGATTGGGGTCAAAGACTGTCCTTCTACCAACTCAGTGGGAAACAGGTACGCATCTCTCATGTCTCTGTTTTTATGGCTGAGGTTGCTTGATTTTTTAGCACTGTCAGAGGTGGACAACCGATAAATTCATTAGCAAGCCCACCAGGCAAGACGACTCTCCAGTGTGCGGACCAGTCCAATGTTTTGATTTCCTGAAAACGTACGAGAAAGCTAATGCATCACCTGGTATCTTGTTAGTTATGCGTGTTTATCATATTGTAATATATTTCCTTCATTAACATATTCATGTCTTGCTAGCGTTTTTATTTTCCCTCAGTATATTCAGTGGCATGGTTTCTTCCTCATAGCAGGAGAGTTATATGACATCTTCCCTGTTAACTTTTCTCAGTTTCCTTCACATACCTGCATGTTCTTGTCATCTACTCTCTGTCCGCTACTAAATTTGGCTTCTTCTTCTTCTTTTTATATTATTGAAGCTTGTTGGTTCTGTGTTAGTTTCCCGTTTCCTTACGCAGTCCTTTGTATTTTCATTGAACACTGCAAGATCCTGTGAGCTGCACTGATTAGGTAGTAGGGGGCAGACAAGGCAGTGCTGCATTGTATGATCTGCTCCACACTAACAGGTGGTTTGGCCAGTTTTATGGCCCCATCTGGTCATGGCAGATTTTGATCACCCTGTTCTTGTTCTTAGGCGGTTGTGCGTTTTCCACTGGACCCATGGTGCTTCTGAGCCCAGGGGAAAGGCTTCAAAAGGGGGGATCCCCATATCAATAGGATCCTTAAGCCTTTGTGTCCATAGTTGGAGTCTGGTTTCTTCCCTTGATGCTAGTAGGGGCTGGACATGGCTGAGAAATCTTCTCCTGGACTTTAGTCATTGGGCTAGGGGTACGCGTCTATAGAGGGCGTGGCGTTTATCACTGGCGGCCTTGGCTGCTGACTTCCCGTCTCACATCAGCGGGTACAGTGCCAGCAAGGAGGTGCAGGTTGTTTATGTTGGTAGGCTTTAAGCAACCAGTGACTGAGCGGCAGGTGTTATTCAAAGTTGAGTCTTTAAGTTTCTTTGGCATGGGACGGTCACTCCCAAAAAGGGCACGCATACTCCACATAGGAGTATCATAGAGCCAAGCAGTAGATCTTATCGATACTAAATTTGGCTACTGAAAACATTTTAGCCTCAGCCAGATGGAGCTGCGGGTGATGTGTGTAGTGCAGCAGGTGATGAAATTGGATGAATCGCACACACTATAGCTAAAGCATAGTGGTGTTGTGTGTCACCATAATTCACAATCATTTTATTGACCTAACCCCCAACTGCTCCCCAGACACTGATAGGGCTGCCCACTGCTCTGGGCTTGTGTGCTCTCTGCCTCCTAGTGTGTACATTCACTAGTGTGTGTGTGTGTTTCACCGCATGGCTGGGTTTAATTGCAGGAGTCAAATTCTTCTGTTGGTACGCACAGTGGTCAATGAGTGGTTCACTTTCATTTTCACTTTTACATGAATGAGTAATTTTTCTTGGAGTTTGGTCACATGATGCATTTAACACAACACAATTACCTTCCTGTATGTATTACATGTAATATAATCAACAGTATATAAATCATAATATACAAACCATAAAAAAAGATGCATTGAATAGAATTTAAATAGATTGGAACGACATGCATATGACATAAAATAATATTAACAGCAATGATATGTAATATACACTGGTACACCAGTCTAATAGTTGACTTACCTGTAGGCAATGAACACCATACTCCCTGCAGACCAGACTACAATTCTGTTGGACTCCAACATGGAGGATTTCTGTGTTCTACAGCACATTGCATGACATCCCAGATGTGTTTGATAACATTGAGATCTGTTGACTGACAAAACTCTAAACTCAGATGAATGTTCATCAAACTATAATGATGTCTCTAGACATATGTGGTGGGGCATTATCCTATAACAATAATAATTTGATCTGCGTTATTCAGTATGTTCCATATATATCATCTCAGCCACTGCCTTTTTATTTGTATTGCAAATTTTTCTTTATTTTAAATGATAAAAGTGTTTATTCTTTGTATAAAGTGGTGCAACTGTAACAAGGGAAATTTCCCTCTGGGATCAATAAAGTATTTCTGATTCATAATGGAACCACCACCAGTATGTACCAGTTTTTAACAGTATGTACCAGTATGCACTTAATACTGTAAGTGTATTTAATATATATATATATATATCTAAATACATATTAAATATAAGTGTATTTAATAAATAGTACTAGTAAAAAAGTACTATTCTTAATATTAAATAAATAATAATGTAATGTAAATAATTTTAAATAAATATAATAATAGTAATTAGTAATAATTTAATATTAATAGTAATAAGTAATAATGATATTAACCCTAACCCTAACCCTAACAACTACCAAACATCCAGTGCCGGAATCAAAAATACAATTATTTGTAACATTAATAAAGCACAAAAAGGAGACGGGTTTGTTCTTTTCATGGTTGTTGAGCTTACTTGCATGAAATCTACTTTTCCTAGGTATCCAAGCCACTGATTTGTCCCCCGCTGACTTTTTCTTTATGGAAGTAGGCCAGGTTGGCATCCTTATTAAATAATGTATGCACACTTTTTAATATATATAATTATATATATATATGTATATATATATATATATATATATAGAGAGAGAGAGAAATGTCTGAAAATGATCTATAGTAGTGATTGTGCAGTCTCTGCCTCCTGGACATCCAACCCGCTTTTGTTCCTTAGTAATATGACCTTGGGTGTGATAAAGGTGCTGTATAAACAAAACCGTTATTATTCATTCAGATAATGATTCAGATTCACATCAGCGAGGGTTGTACCTACGCTGCGAGGGCGAGGAGGAGAGAGGAAGTGAATGAAATAAACATGGAACATGATGCTCGCTGCTGATTAAAGTCTTGATTTATTACGGGTTCAAATCCCCAGGCAAGAATGACTGCTGTTCTGCTGGATCTGGGCACCGTCAGCGTCTTCCTGCTTCTCTAGCAGTAGGGAAAACAGAACACGAGCTATTTAGAAGTGGGAGCGGGCGAGAGGGATTTCAAATGTTATTTGGAATGATGACCCAGTACTAGATCTCTAACTCCCTTTGGCGCTTGCATTGTGAGGTTCTACAGACACCCCCCTTCTCAACACACACACACACACATTGGATTTCTCCCATCCTCCACCACTCCCATACAGCTTTCTAATCATAACCTGTAAGTCTTTTTTTTCCCTCCAGGGCATTCATGGGAAGTGTAGTAATTAAGGGCAGATCCGTGCTGGCTGCTCGTTACAACGCTATGAAACATCAGCCCAGGCTGAAGCTCTCCCCGCTCTATGTTCTTTCTCACTCGCTTTCCACACATGTTGTTTGTGTTAGAATGCTATTAATAGCGGCAAATAAAAAAAAAAAAAAACGTGCCGTTGTCCAAGGAGGTATTTCAGAGGAATAAGAATGAAAGCCAGCCGCCTGGCCTGGGGTTTGGCTATGAAGGGAAACAGATGCTCGGGTACGAGTGTGTGCACATACATGTTGCCGAGCCTTTATAATTCTGACATGACTTTGCACTAACAGACCTCCACGGCCAACACAATAGGGGCTATTTAGAAAAATGATGGGGGCCAGTCTTGCCCAGACAGCTAAATGGCCTGTCGAGGCTTTGATCTGAAGAGACTGAGTGGGAAGACACGACCCAGACACCGAATCGTACTAAAATATGAAACACGAGCACTCTCTTTCTTTTCCTCACTCTATATGTCTTCATGGTTTATCACTGAATCAGTGTGAGCAGCTTCCACTGCCAATGAATTCCTCTCCTTTTTAAACAGCTGGACGCACCCCCGGTTAGTAAGAATTCATTGAGCTGTCCGTCTGAAGAATGTTTATAAGAGAACGCTCGGGGAGCTGACGGTGCAGTTTACCGTCGCTCCGCTGCGTATTTTCATGTTGTAGCAACACGTTCGTGATTTATTACGTCCTCTGAGGCCGACAACGGCGACTTTATTATTTTTTTTTTACTCTATTACATGCAACATGGCCTGGTTTCTTGGAGTAGTCCAGGTGGGGAATTAAGTGCACGTGTTACGCTCTGCCTTGTTCTTTTTTTCCATTTGTCCTGACATTTTTTTCAAATCATGTGACCCTGTGTAATATTACTGTCAGGGAATGGTAGGTTTTCGCCATAATATCTGCAGCTATCCTCTGTATAAACGTTTAGCAATCATCTTTACTACCAAGCGAGGTGATGGTGTAATGCTGGAGGATTGATGATTTGAGTTGGTGTAGGCCCACGCTGATGTGGGTGCAGTGCTGGAACATGGGGTGTACTGTATAAAATCTGCCAGCACAATGGTGTTTTCGAGCCCGCTGGTGCACACTGAGAGCAAAAACTCTTTTTTTTTTTTTTTTTTTCATTTTCAAGCAATCGATTGCTTTGCTTGCCAGATTTGTACATTGTGTGTATCCTACTTATGTTGCCTCATAAAAGTTAAACACGCTATCTGAAGAAAAAGAAATAAGAACAGTGATCAGTACTGGAAAGAGTAGAAAAACACACTGGGCTTGATAAAATGTACTTCTACTGAAGGAGTAAGGCTAGATAAACAGTCGACACGCCGTTAGGTAGGTACCATTAGCTGCCTAGCTAACTTACACATATGGTGATGTAGCTTCACGAGCTTGCTAGGCTTGTTAGCTGCCTAGCATTATCAAGTATACATTCTTCTATTGGTTTCAGCTGGTCCGAAATGCAGCAGCTTGGTTGCTTCTAGGCTAATTGAAAGCAAAAGTGAAGTGATTGAGCAACTGTGCTTGCACACAGAGGAATTTGTCCTCTGTATTAAACTCATTCGTTCAGTAAAACACAGAAGCGCACTAGTGAATGCACATGATGGGGCCATTGGGGCAGAGCAGGGGGCAGCCCCTATTAACTGTGTCTTGTCCGTGATGATCCGGGTTCGATTCCTGGTCCGGGCCATTCTGTGTGGGGTGCATCCAGGTATGTGCCTGCGTGCTCTTATGGGTTTCCTCAGGGTCCACCGGTTTCCTCCCATAGACGAAAGAAATGCACATTAGGTTGATTGGTTACTCTTAATTGCCCATAGGTGTGTGTGTGTGTGCATGAGTATGTGTTTGCCATGCAATAAATCGGCGACCTGTCCATGGTGTACCCTACCTTTGCCTAGAATGCTGGATGCTAGGACGCTCCAGCATGATTAGCATGTTGTGGCGGATAAGAAGAAGAAGACAGGAATATCTTCCCCAACTATTAGTCTCTTATTAACTCACTACAAATAAATAGGTGGAGAAACTTGTGCAGTAGGTGGATATATTCAAATGGAGGCGTGATCTATCTATCACTTGACACCGAGAGACGCTAAAGGCTTGTTTAGTCCCATGTTTTCTTATCTAGGCAGCCCACACAAAACTGACTGGATTGTTTTATTTCACAGTCTGTGGGTTGGTAGTCTCCCCTGAGACCCGAACGTACGTCTTATATTTGAAGATAGGTATCATGGGTATACTGTTTTCTTTAACGTAGTATAAAAATGGAAATACCTGATAAATTGGGCCTGTGGGGCACATCTGTCTCTGCTGTCTCAGACATTACTGCTAGACGGTTGGCATATGATGTATAATCAGGAATTTGCTTTATTTTGATTGGGTCTTGAAATTTAATTGGACTGCATTCTTGTGAGGTTAAAACCTTTTTTTTTTACCGTGTAACAATGATTAAAAGAATATTTTCATTTTATAAAAAAGAAAAAGAAGTAAAATAAATATTATGGTTTATTGATGTGTACATTTTTTTTTTTTTAATTTTATTTTAAAATAAAATGAATACTATGATTTATTTATGTGACTAAATGTTTTAAACTAATTATATAACAGTCACCAGATATATTGGTATAATTAGACATTAATGTGCCAAATCAGCTTAAAATTAGTGAAGGTTCACATGCTCCACAAAGGTCCAGATAAACATCTAAAGTGATCATATGCCTTTTAAAAGTTTAAGTGCAAATCAATTTTATTTTAACAATGGACATCATCATCCCACATAGAAATAGGAAATATAAATATAGTATATTAAACTTTGTGTAAATAATATAAATTGCATTAATATAAAGCCTGGATTTTACAAATGTTTATACAATTTTATCCCTGATAAGTAAGTCAGAGGCGACGGTTAGTCGTTAACGCTAAACCTTTAGTGATAAGTTCCAGTTTGTAAATAAAAGACATCGGAGTGGTTATGTTTTGTCTCATAGCGGTGCTTCAGGTTACCACTTTTGACTCGTGACTTTGAACAGATATTACAGCCAGACTAAACACGTACACATGTTCATTTGTCTTTAAACAGTCTGTTTTTGTTACCAGTCTTTTTTTATTAAAGCAACCTATGTTGTCTGTTAGCTAATCAGACCAGAGAACATGGTTTAAAGAAGTCTATAACATGCTACGTTTGACTGAATCTAGTAAGTCAGAAATTTTGACTAGGAAAAATATAAGAAGACGCCCCTCAAAGTCTGAATTCACTTTCTTGGTAGCTGATGTAAAAGTGATGTGTTTCTTAAGTCCAAGTTATGTTGAATGAAGTGTGATATCTCCAGCCCTGTAGCTAGTCTCTAGTCTGATAGACCTACTTCATCCTGATAATTTACATTTGTGAAACTGAAAGAGAATTGACTGACCTACTGTTTTCGCACAATGAGTAATCTGACATCAACATGTACTAGTGTACACACTGGAGTGCCTGGAGTGCGGGGCAGCCTGTATCCACAGTGCCTGGGGAGCAGCCTTGCTCAAGGTCACTTCAGTCATGTCTTGTTGGTACGGGGATTCGAAAAGGGAAACTTCCAGTTACAAGCCCAGTTCCCTAACCTTGAGTCAGTTGATTCCAGAAATGCATGTCAGCAGATAAACGTAGGTTCCACACAGGTTCATGTTTAGAGTCTCTTTTTCTTTATCTTTTTTTTTTTCATTTTTCATCCATTTGTTGGCTTTAGTGTTCTTTTAGTTAGTTATGAGCTTAAGCAAAAGCATAGGAGAAGACAAACCATCTTTGTTCTGTTTTGTGGTTGGTGTGGTACAGTGGTAACATCATTGGCTCCCATGTGAGAGACCTGGGTTCGATTCCTGTTCTGGGCAGCCAGTCTGTGCTACACCAATAAGGGTACTTGGGCAGGACTCCTAATATAATGTTGGCCTTCCTGTAGTACCAGTTACCTTGTAAGTCGTTCTGAATAAGAGCGTCTGCCAAATGCCATAAATGTAAATCTAAATGTTCTAAAGTAGACCAGCACACATTAAAATCTGTAAAAGATTTGATTCTTGATACCTCCATGTCTAACCATGCCACACCTCTTGTGGTTAAGAAACCAGTCTTGTGACCAAAAGGTCCCCATAACCGACAAGCCTCCACTGAAGTGCCCTTGAACAAGGCATTTAACTCTCTACTGCTCCCTGAGTGCTGTGGATAGGGGCTGCCCACCGCTGTGGGCACATGTGCTCACTGCCTCGTGTATGTGTTTGTTTGTGTGTTTGTTTGTTTGTTGCCCGGATGGGTCAAATGCAAAGGTCATTTCCACTACACAATGGCAATGAGTCACTTTAACTTTGACCTCTTATAAAAGGTATTGCTAATAAACACAACATTTTGCAAAAAAGCTGCTTTTCCCTCTCCAGGTTTCCTTCTGCACCGATTCCATGAATAAATCTGCCACACCCACACACCAAAAGCTGTTATTTTTGTCCCTGTTCGTGAAAATGCAGCCCTACGGCAAGCAATTGGCAGATTGTAGGCGTGGTTCAGATATGATCCTGAACATCACTATTTTTAAGCAGAATCCTGATGCCCACTCTTTTTATAGACGCTATATTTTTACAGCATGCCCACTCGCTTTCGGCTCTGTTTCCGAGTTTGACATTGCACTTGCCTGTGTTTTTATTTTTTTAACAGATCGGGAAGGACAGGCAGTTGAACTTTGACCCGTGCTGCGTGAGCTATTTCACAAAAGGCGAGTACATCGTGATGGGAGGCTCCGACAAGCAGGTATCACTCTATACTAAAGACGGCGTTCGCCTCGGGACCATCGGAGAGCAGAACTCCTGGGTCTGGACCTGCAGGGTTAAACCAGACTCCAACTATGTGGTAACACTTTGGATTTTAAACATTCCAGTGATTTTTTTCTTTTTTTTCTTTTTCAGCTGCTTGATGCCAATCAGTGTGTTTGGCTGCTGTAGCACTTTGGAATGAAACCTGACATATTTTTCGAAGTTATAGGGTAGCCAGGAAGGCAGAGTTAAAATGCAAATGCAGAGCCTGTTTTAGAAACTGTGATGTGTGCGTGTGAGCGAGGGAGCAGAAAGTGATTGACTAAAATGCAAATAATTTTAATTTATGAGATAGAATGGCATCTTGTGTGTATAAAAATGCTAATGAGGATGTAAAACTCAGCCTTAGTTCTCAATCCAGTAAAAGATCACACTTAGTGTTTATATGATGTTGATTTCTGCTCAAATACTGATTCATACCATGCAGTATATCAGATTTTTGCTGTTTTCTTTAAGTGCAAATCTTATTAACCCATCAGTTCTACATTGCTACAGAGTGTTAGTGATGAAGACAGCTTATTTATAAAATGTACAGTAAAAGTTAATGCAGTATTGTAATGTCCATGTGCCTTTGTCCTGCTCTGATCTCCAGGTGGTGGGTTGTCAGGATGGCACTATAGCGTTCTTCCAGCTGATTTTCAGCACAGTGCATGGTCTCTATAAGGACCGCTACGCCTACAGAGATAGCATGACTGATGTCATCGTCCAACACCTCATCACTGAGCAGAAAGGTGCCGCTGTACAGCCAGTTCCACACCACACACGGACAAGCGCTGACTCACTCTGCCGTGTACAGTGTCTCGCTCACATCCGCAATCCGAAGTAAAGTTTTAACTTTAGAGTCGCCACCGAATTTAAACACCACAACAGGAAACGAGTTCTGACTTTGATTATCAGCATCGTCTGTCTCATCACCTGAGGTTAAAAGGCACTGGTTTGAAACATGAGGCTCGTCGTCCTGTCTTCACTTGACTGAGCGCTGGGGAAATAATCGCTCATTAATTCTGTCACTGCTGTTCTGTTGGCTGAATTTCCTGTTATGAATGTCTGGTCTTAAAAGCTTTATTCTCTATACAGAGAGATTTCTTTACTCTAGTCTGCTCTGTTCTACTTTACTCTATTTAACCTCATCTCTGCTCTAGTCTACTGTACTCTACTTTAGTAGTCTACTTTAGTCTACTCTGCTGTACTTTACACTAGTCTATTTTATGCTACTGTACTCTAGTCTAGTCTACTGTACACTATTCTAGTCTACTGCACTCTTCTCTACACTCTACTCTTGTCTACTTTGGTCTGCTCTACTATACTTTATTCTAGTTTAGTCTACTATACTCTAGTCTAGTCTACTCGGATGTGCTCTGCACTAGTCTACTCAACTCATTTTAGTCTAGTCAACTCTATTTTAGTCTAGTCTACTGTACTCATTAGTCTAGTCTACTCGACTTACTGTACTCTACTGTAGGCTACCCTACCCCAATCTAATTGACTTTAGTCTAGTCCACTCTAGTCTAGTGTAGTCACCTCTACTTTAGTCTACTATACTTTAGTCTACTCTAGTCTACTCTATGCCGACTTCTCTGTTGTGTCGAAGGGCTTATAAACAGCTTCCTAAACTTATCTGCTTTTGTCTATGGCGTACAGATACAAAACTGTAATCTAAAGACCATTATTTGCTGAACTGGTCTGAATTCATGGGTAATATGCTGTCCAAAAAACCTATGTTTTTTCTTGCTCTTATTTAGCACTTCTGCCAAGGTGTTGATCCCAACTCGCATTAGAACCAATTCCAGTAAAATCCTGTCTAACTATTTTAAATCATGTCTGTACTGCACATGCACTCAGAGTTCAGAATAGCTTTTTATTTTTACCATGACTATGTAGAGTGTATTATTTCTGAAACATTATATCAGTATGAATCACAGTAACTGAAAGAAATAATAACTGTATTAATGACTATAATTATAATAATGCATTATTCTTATAGTTAGAATAATAATTATACTAATGAACAGATGAATGATGTGTTTGGCATTTTTAATATAAACTATGGACGGGTCGGATGGGTTGGTCCGATAAGTGTCAGATAATACTCACGGTCCAGTGCATTAGTAAGACCTGTACACCTGCTTGTTCTTGTATCTATCCATTTGGCAGCAACCAAAGATCATAGATCGGTCACACCAGATCAAGAGTCAATAGCCAGTTTCGTTGAATCTATGTGGATTGTGGCCTTGGATTCCTGTTCCTGGCTGACAGTAGTGGAATATTTCCTCAACCTACCTCAAGTATTGAAAGCATTCTGCTTTCTGAGTTGTTTTTCACCTCACCACTCACCACAGAGTGGTAGTTTTCCGTTTCAACTCACCCAGCCTGGCTATTCTTCTCTGACCACGTTCATCAACAAGCCATTTTGTGCTCACTGGATGCTTTTTTCTGTGCAAACTGTTCCTGAAATTCTTAAACCAGACAAAATTTCTTACCAAAACAGTGATCAGATGAACTGATGACTTACTTGAATAAGCAGGTGCATAGGTGTTCCTAATAAAGTGATCAACAAGTCTATGGTTACTTTAAAGCTATCTATTCCACTTTGTATCTTACTAATATATTCCATTCTCTTTTTTTCTTCCCCTTTCAGTACGTATAAAGTGTCGCGAGCTAGTGAAAAAGATCGCCATTTACCGGAGCCGGCTAGCCATCCAGCTACCAGAGAAGATTCTAATTTATGAGCTGAGTTCAGACGACTCAACTGACATGCGCTACCGCGTCAAAGAGAAAATATGCCAGCGCTTCGAGTGTAACCTGCTCGTCGTCTGCTCCCAGCACATCATCCTCTGTCAGGTATGAAGTATAGCAGGGAAGTCTATCTGTGATGTATGTATTATTTTAATTGCTTTAACAATAAAGCATGGCAGATTATACTAAATTGTGTCATGCCTGTATACTGTGGACATTTAATGTTTACACACCCTTATTAAAATGCCAGGATTTAGTGATGTAAAAAAAGGTTTCAGATTTATTTCCACCTTCAGTGTGACCTATACTCTGTGCAATTCAATACAATAAAAAACCACACTGATTAACCCCATATAAAGTTCAGCTGTTTTACTAGGATTGTCCTGATATTTATTTAATTGCATCTTACAGCAAAAGCCACGGTCTGCATCACATGGATCTCACTGTTGAAAGCTATCAGTCAGGAGAAATATGCAATAGATGTGCACTATATGGACAAAAGTATTCAGACACCTACACATTACACATACGGGATATTTTATAACATTCTGTTTTAAGTCCATGGGCATTAATATGGAGTTGGTCCACCCTTTATACAAGATTTTGGAGAGTTTCTGCCCATTCATCCCAAAGAGCATATTTGAGGTGAGATGTTGGACAAGAGGACCTGGCTCACAATCTCTATTCCAGTTCATCCCAAACGTGTTTGCTGAGGTTGAGGTCAGGGCTCTGTGTGGATAAGTCAAGTTCTTCTACATAAAACTCACCCAACCACCTCACCTTTATGGACCTTGCATACATTCTTATTCACCTTACACCATTCCATCTGATGCTTTGCATTGTACTCGGTGATATAAGGCTTGCATGCAGCTGCTTGGACATGGAAATCCCATGAAATGCCATGAAGCTCCCAGTGCATAGTTTTTGTGCTGATGTTAATGCCAGGTGGAGGTTTGGAGTGCTGTCGTTCTTGAGTCACCAGAAAGATGCTGACTTTAACACACCATTCCCCTCAGTACTCCCCGACCCTGCTTTGTAACTTTACATGGTCTGACACGTTATAGCTGAGCTGCTGTGGTTTCTAAATACTGCCAGTTTTAATAAAACCACTTGGAGTTGATGGTGGAATATCTGGAAAGGAAGAAATTTCTCCAACTGACTTGTTGTAATGGTGGCATCTGATTACAGAACCATGCTCAAATTCAGTGAAGGGATGGGCAAACTTCTTAGGTCAAGGGCCACACTGGGATTTAAAAATTGACAGGAGGCCCGAGAGGTGGGGGTTATGGGGATGGGAACTAATATACATAAATTACATATGAAACCGAAAAAGTAAAGATTGCCTACCTGGGAACTAAAGTGTTGTTGGGGACCAGGTGTTGTTGGTCACCCTGTCAATTTTTCTTTTTTTTTTGGTCCATTCATTGTTAAACATTGGCGTTGAACATCTGATTTTACATTTATATAATGCATTAATGGGTCCAAGGTGAAATTAATGCGGTTTTAGGACAATTTTGTAAAACTAACGGGCCGTGTATTTGCCCGCCTTGTGGTGGCACCATAATGGTATGGTGCTTGTTTAGCTGGCATTCCATGGGACCACTGGTACATCCACAAATGTCTCTGCAAATCCTTGATTCTGATGGAAAGTGTGCCACCACGCCCCTCTAGAGCCACCAAATTATGGTTAGAGAAACACTCATTTGAGTTTGGGGTTTTGCCAGTCCCGCATAAGTCACCAGATCTCAACAATATTGAGCACATCTGGGATGCCGTGCAATGAGCTGTGGAACACAGAAATCCGTTTGAAAGGACTTTTGAAATACAACAGAATTGTGGACTGTTCTACAGGAAGTATGGTGTTCATTGCCTACGGATTATTTCCATGCCTCGTGGGGGGTCCTGCCGATTAGACTATTATTTACGTACATACATACATGCATGCACACATACAGATACATAAATACATAATTGCATACATGCATATGCACATACAGATCTCTTTACATCTCATATGTCCTACATAGACACATTTTTGAAGTAAGCTGTATCCGTAGCCTCAGGGGAAATCTACTGTAACTATGTAATCACCACATGGCTCTGTTCACAGCTGCGTGCATGAATGTGTGTGTATTCATGTGTGTGTGCACTCAGACGATGGAAGATACCCAGACAGGGTCTTGACCGTTGTCTGCTTTAAATGCCTGAGCGGTTCTGCTTTCAGTCTGTGCTTTGTGTCATGCAGACAGTGAGAATGATTCACTCGCCGTTCTCCCCCGAAGCCTTTCTAACAGCCCGATGATCTTTTAAATCTCCATCCCTAAAGACAAAAGGTGTGTTCTTTTGCTGAAAGTGTGTCGGCTTCAACTGCTTAATGTCAAAGCCTGGCACTTTCGCATTCCCTTCTAATCCAACGTGCTGTTTCGTTTCATTCCGACCAGCTTGTAATTGGCGTGGCGTTGCACTGGAGGTCTGTTTTCACTGTGAGCTGCTGTGCGTCTTAATGTTTTATCTACTGTCGGCTGCAGGAAGATGCTTACCACCTGTGTACATGTTTATTTTTCTGTGTGTGCGTAGGAGAAAAGACTACAGTGTTTGTCATTTGGTAGTGTGAAAGAGAAGGAATGGATCATGGAGTCCTTGATTCGCTACATCAAAGTGATTGGTGGCCCGCCAGGAAGGGAGGGGCTTCTGGTCGGCCTAAAAAACGGAGCGGTAAGTTTTCATAGCACATCCTTTCAGTGAGCGTGTATATATATAGAATATTTATTTTTCTGTACATTAACCAGTATTTATTTTTTATCCTTCATCACACAGTACACTTTCAGCCAGTACTTTTTAGATTTCCATCTGTTTAGGGTCACTGTATTGATATTTAAAGGCGTAGGTCCAACATAAATATTTACCCATTTCACAATCCCTTTTCCTCTATTTATTCTGATCTCTGAATCAAGCTTTGGACAACAAACATGTCTTTCATTGTGTATGTCTTATATACAACATGGTGTATGTCTTATATTAACTACAAAGACCTGTGCTTCTCAGCTGGGGGAAATGATGGGTCGAAAGTGCAAAATTAAAGAATAAAGACAGACAGAAGATGAAAATAATGTGTAGACTGGGATAGACCAGCGGTGCCAAACTCAATTTTGTTGACATACCATATTACGCCTAGTTCATATGGGCTGAATAAAAAAAAAAAAACACACACACACACATTTATTGGTATTGGTATTTCTCTGTCTAAATTCAGAAAAGGATTTAATGCTATGTCTAAAAGTATGTGCACACGCATTCTAAAGATTGCGTTAAGGTGCTCAAGCCAGACCCATTGCTAACAGGAACAAAAAAACAAGCATGTAGTCATGCAATTTGCATTAAGAAAACCAGCGTCAGCTTTAGAATGGGTCGTACTAAAGAGCTCAGTGACTTTAAACATCATAGGAAATGTTTCGGAAATTTCTACGCCATTAGATCTTCCTGACTTAACTCTAGGTGCTATTATTGTGAAATGCAAGCATGTAGGAACAAGAACAGCTCAGCCACCATGTGCCAGACCGCACGAACTCATAAAGCGAGGCCCACTGAGTGTGCACAAAATCAGCCATTGCGTCACTCACTACTACTAGAGTTCCAAACTCTGAAAGCAACATCAGCATCACAAGCTTCAGATACATTTCCATGGCTGCACAGATGCACACACGTTACCAAGGTTACTATGCACAATGCCAAGCATCGGCATGAATAAAGTAAAACACGGCGTTACTGAAATCTGATGCAGTGAAAACATGTTTTCTGGAGCGATGAATCATGCTTTACTATTTGGCAGTTTGATGGAGGAATCTGGGTTTGGTGTATGCCAGGAGAACACTAAACAGTAAGGTTTGGTGGAGGAGGATTAACCCTCTGTGGCTGTTTTTCAGGCTAAGCCCTTTCCCTAGTTCCAGTGAAGGGTAATGTTAATACTATGGTATAGAAAGACGTTTTAGACAATTATATGCTTCCAACTGTGGTCCATAAAGACATGGTTTGTGGAGTCTGGTATAGAGGAACTTCAGTGGAATACTCCATATGGAATTGATTTCAACATTGATTTCGAGCCAGGACTTCACGTACAATATCAGTGCCCGACCTCACAAATGTTCTTTCGACTGAATGGGCACAGGTTCCCACAGACGCACTCCAGAGTCTTGTAGAAAGCCTTTTTGTAAGAGTGGAAAGCCAACAAGCTTATACAGGTGTGATGGTTAGGTGTCCACATTTTGGGTTTATGGTGTGTATGATTACTGTATTTGCCTTGGGTACTTGCGTAAGCGGTTTACTTTTCTATGTCAAGGAGTCTAACCTCTATTACTAAAGGGTGGGATCTGTATAATTTGCAGAAATGATTTACAAATAAAATTTTGCATAAGTGGGACATGAGACATTTTAAGGTTAACAAATGAAAGGCTACTGTATATTATATATATAATATAACCGTACACAGGGGAAGCCAGGGCTTGAGGTTAGGGAACCGGTCCTGTGAAGGTTTGATCCCCATACAGTCAAGACACGACTGTAGTGCCCTTAAGCAAGGCACCAAGCCCCCAACCACTCCCCAAGCACCATGGATAGGGCTGCCAACTGCTCTGGTCAAGTGTGCTTACTACCCCTAGTGCATGTGTGCACGGATGGGTTAAATGTGAAGGTTAAATTCCTTTATGTGCACTCAAAGTGGTCAATTGCTTCACTTTCAAAAGCCACCAGAGCAGCTTTGGTACTCCTTGGCACAGATTTAGCAAGTTACTGGAACTCTACTGGAAGGACGAACTCCTAATAGCTATTCCCTCATTTGGTGTTTTGATGGCGCTGGCGGTGTTTAGACTGCCATATAACTGGTCCTAAATCACACAGACCTTCAGCTGGCTTGAGATCTAGTGACTATAAAGGTCATAGCTTGTGATTTACATTCGTTTCATCCTGATCAAACCGTTCGGTAAGATGTCGCACCCTGAGGATAGGGGCAGGCTCCTTCTGGAATAGGCCGTCTGCGTGCCACTGAGGCACCTTTAATTGCACGGTCTGCTTCAACACATTGGGAGACTAGCAAGTTTCCATGATGTAATGACTGTTGTTGAGGAGAAAGCATCATAATAAAAAGAAAGATTTCAAATCTTTAATAGGTACACCTACTTTATTTGTGCCTAGAGGGGGAATACTTACTGCAGCCATATGGTCTCTGCATGGCTTGTTTTTAACAGTTTGCAGCTGTGTGAGTATATCCTCAGTCACTGAGTCTATATATGTAATTAATAGTCTCGAATGCCTTCTGGAGTTAATTGTAAACAGTATTCAATGTATTTTTAATGGCTCGATTCTACCTGGAAGTCAGCTGTCCTGCTGCACAGGAGGTTTGTCATCCTTTATTGGGCTGGTTCATAAAAGGCTTTGGCTCCATCATTTAGTGTAACTCTAAAGGGAAAAGCATGTTGCCCATCTGTAACTGGTAGACACTCTTAAATCAAGGAGCTGTTCTGATTTACATATTATATACAGTGAAGTATCACTGGTAGGTTTCTCATGGGGCATGGACGCCATACGGCAATGAACGCCATACGTCCTGCAGAACGGTCCACAATTCTGTTGTATTCTGAGGTGTAGGATTTTGGTGTTCCACAGCACGTTGCACGGCATCCCAGGTGTGCTTGATAATGTTATGATCATGTGATTTAGTTAAGAAAGGCAAAAACCCAAACTCATAATTTGGTGTCTCTAGCAAATTGTCCTGTTGGAAGAGGCCAAACCCATCAAGTAGATACAGGACGGGTGTCGCTCGTCACACATGGAGGCATCAGAATACCAGCACAGGGCTCCCATGGAATCCCATATAAAAAAAACATACCATTATGAAGCCACTACCAATTTGTACAATTTTTATACCAGTTTTTGTAGTACTTCAGTATATTCATTTACCAACTTTGATTGCTTCATTTTTATGTATAAAATATACAATCACAATCACCGTTAGGAAAATCTGCCCGCATGCTCATTCGTACAGTTATCAAGACAAATAATATAGCAACAACCAAGGCTTCAACTGGTCAAAGTGGGCTCCTGCTATTATAGACCATTTGCGCCAAGGCTCGCTGTGTTGCGCGCTCCGAGATGCCTTTGTGCTTCCCATGGCTGTAAAGAGTGTTTGAGTTATCGTAGCCTTCCTGTCAGCTTGCCTCAGCCTGGCCATTCATCTCTGACCTCTCCCATCAACAAGACGTTTCCACCTGCAGAACTGCCACTTACTTGTTGTTTTTCTGCCCCATTCTGTGTAAACCCTAGAGACTGTTGTGTGTAAAAATAAATCCTTGGAGATCAGCAGTTTCTGAAATACTGTCTGGCACTAACAACCGTGCCACAGTCAAAAACACTGAGCTCGCTGAGATTTTCCCCCACATTCTGGGTCTTAATATTAATATGACCTGTATTTGCATACATTTTCTATATGTTGTACTGCTTTCAAATGATTGATGAACCGCATGAAAGACCAGGTTTTTGGGTGTGCCTAATAAAGCGATTGTGAATCCTTTTATATACAGAATGTCCGCTTGTTTTCTACCAGATAAATACAGCGCTGTTTGACACTGTAAATATAGTAGAGGTTTAAATATAGCTAGCTGCACGATGAGCTATATATTACATGTCATGTGACTAACAATTCCAGCCTTAAATTCTAGGATTCAGGATATCAACACATAATAAAAATATTCTGATCTTTAGGCCTTAGAATTAGGTAAATACAACCTCAAATGAACAATAACGCATGACAAACTACACCATCAAAAAAAAAAGTAGGCCAGAATGCAGAAGCAGTGTGTGAAAAATTAAATACACCCTTACTGCTTCCATAGGAAGTAGCAGTCAGGTGCTGCTTTTTAATTAATCGTTAGCAAATATGACCACAAATATAAAAGCACAAGTTTTGGCAGTTTGCTGGTCTGGAGCAGTGGAGCAATGACCTATAAAACACTTGCTGCTGCCTATTAGTATGGAAAGGGTTATAAGGCCATTTCCAACCATCTGAAGTTTATCATTCTATAGTAAAAAAGATCATTCACAAGGGAAAAACAGTCCAGTAGTGGATGTCCCAACAAATTCACTCCAACATCAAGCTATGCAATTCTTAGAGAAATGGCAAAAAAAACAACCCAAAAGATTCATTTCAGACTAAACAGACCTCAGCTAACATGTTAAATGTTCAAGTTAATGACAGTACAATTTACAATCAGAAAAAAGACTGAACAAATATGAGTTTTTTTAGAAGGGTTGCCAGGAGAACATTTACATTAATGGCATATGGCAGACGCTCTTATCTAGCGAGTCTTACAAGGTTATTGGTATTACAGGTAGGCCAACGTAGTGTTAGGAGTCTTGGCCAAGTACCCTTATTGATGTAGCACAGACTGGTTGCCCAGACTGGAAATCGAACTCAGGTTTCTCACATGGGAGCCAATGATGTTACCACACCAACCATCAGGGGAAAGCCTCTCCTTTCTAAAAAAATATCATAACGGCACAGCTTAAGTTTCAAAGTTGTGTCTGAACAAACCGCAAGACTTCTGGAGCAATGTACTTTGGACAGACGAGATCGAAATGAAGATAAACTGTCAAGCATGATGGTGGAGGGGTGATTTGGTTTTGTTTTGCAGCCACAGGTCCTGTTCATCATGCAGTTATTGAGTTGACCAAAGTATTGTAGAATCAAATGTGAGGCTATGTATCCTACAGCTAAAACATGGACAAAATTAGGTCATGTAACAGAACAACGACCCCAAACACACCAGCAAATTTACAACACAATGGCTAAAAAAGAAAAGAATCAAGGTGTTGCAATGGTCCAGTCACAGTCCAAATGTCAACCTGATTAAAATGCGGTGGCGAGCTGTGCATAAATGAATACCCAAAAAACCTCAAACATTATGACTTTCACACATGACTTCTACATTTTGGCTTCGTCCTTGTTAAATATATTAAGACGTGAAGGACTTTGTTGTGTTGTGTTTCCTATCTGAGGTTGTATTTACCTAATTTTAAGACAAACCAGATGATTATTTTTATTATGTCCTGATACGTAAAACAATAGAATTTAAAGAGGGTCTTCTTTGTTTTTCACATGACCAACATTGTCCATCATTAATGTTTACGGTACGGTAAAGTTAGTTTCGACAACTTGTATTACTCCACTGACGCGTTGTCAAGTGACATGTTGCCAGTAACTGCAAGGTTTATGCACACAAACCGCTAGTTGTTTTGTATTTGTGTTTATACAAAATGAGAAACTAATAAAATGGATGACTTTCAGATAACATTTGACCTGCAGCCCGTTTGGTCAGTCTGAAGCCAGCTGGGCTTGTTTGATGCCAGTGCACATCCTACAGAGCGGCCTTTTATTTATAACTGGGCAATAAAAGGAAATGTGCAGATTAACGTATACAAAATAACGCGATTACCCAAATAAGTAAATAAGCAAATAAATAAACAATTTTTAAATTCGTAATGATTTTTATTTTTAGCCTTTTGTCCTTTCCTTTCGTTTTCACTTATTTGCTTTTTTTTTCAAACAAATTTTAGTTGGTAGTGTTACAGCAGGCTAGTAAATTTTTTACTGTTGCATAGCAACAACTCGTTCGTTGTGGAACTACTTTTTGTTGGAAGGTATTGTCAATATTAAAGCAGATTCAGTCTGCATTTGATTTGTTTTCTTTCTTTCTTTTTATAAAAACTGTTGTATAAAAGCAGTAGAACACTCACGGTCTTGTATTATCGTGAATAACATCACGGCAGTGATGATCTACGGCCAAATCACAGCCGTGATGTTACTCACAATAACACACTCGCTGTTGTGTTCAATTTTTTAAACAACTGCTGACATTCTTACCTGGCTGTTAAAAAGGTACCTGTACCTGGCTGTGTTTTTCCCCCTTTAGACTGGGCTTACTACCTATTTAAAAATAGTTTAAAAAAAAGTGTTTGCATTGTCTGGGATTTGCTCAGTAAAATCTGTGGTACATGTTTAAGAGAGATTTTACATTCTGACATGCTTGTATTGACCAACACTGCAGTGAGTCTTATATATATTTTCTGCTTGGGCAGATTTTGAAGATCTTTGTGGACAACCCATTCCCTATCACGCTGCTGAAGCAGAACACATCTGTGCGCTGCCTGGACATGAGCACATCTCGGAATAAGCTGGCAGTGGTGGACGAGCATAACACCTGCCTGGTCTACGACATCCAAACCAAAGAGCTGCTTTTCCAGGTCAGGCCCCGGTCCAGACTGATCGCATGATTCCACTTCCCTCTTGTTTTCCTGTTTATCAGTGAGATGCAGATGTTGGCTGTTGTACCTGGTTTGCACAGAATTGTGCTTTCAATGTAGCTCTAGTCCAATCCGCAAGCAGTACAAGCCAGATTCAGGTATTTTAGTGTTTTAAAAGTGATTTTTACAGGTAATTAAAAAAAAAGAAAAGAAAACCAGAAGCATATTTTATCATGACACTGTGGTATTAAGATTAAAGGTTATCCGTCACTCTCATTAGTTTATTATGGGCAATACCAGCATGTGTTCCTTCTTTTGATCCACTTCTTTTAATAGGCTCCCAGTAAAGGCGGTATCAAGATGAAGTGATATGATTCATAGCATATTTTTAAGCAGCCGTCATTTTGTGCCAAAAGTGTTTAAAGAAACCTTTCACGCGCAACACTTTTTTTCTGTAAAAGCCCAGAGATGTCTATCTTGACAGGTCTAATCTGACCGGCTTTAGATTTGATGTAAAGCAGTAGATTTTTTGGGTTTAAATTTAGAGAGAGGAAAACGTTGGCCGATCCAAATGGAACTAAATTCCCAGTGTAGTACAAAGCACATTTATCTTCTCAGAATAGGGCTTCATTCCCAGCATAGAGTGAATTTTCTGATTTTTGTGCGTGTGTGTGTATTCAGGAGCCCAATGCTAACAGCGTAGCCTGGAACACGCAGTGTGAGGACATGCTGTGTTTCTCAGGCGGTGGCTATCTGAACATCAAGGCGAGCAATTTCCCTGTTCACCAACAAAAGCTGCAGGGCTTTGTCGTCGGCTATAACGGCTCAAAGATCTTCTGCTTGCACGTCTACTCCATGGCTGCGGTGGAGGTGCCTCAGGTGCGTGAGTGCATGCATGTGTCACTGTTGATGCCTGTAAATTATTATTACAATTTCTTACATATAAATTCAATTACATTGAAGTGCCAAAAAAACGGGTACAGATCCTACGAGCCTATGCAAAATACATTGCAATGCCAGCTATACAGATCACTGATTGTGTCCACCACAGACATCTATGGAAGCTTTATAATGATATGGGGACGCCTGGTATGTCTGCAAACTTCTCTGACAGGTGAACGCTGTGTGTACCTCCTTTCTGACAAGTCCCACATTCATGTCCTATATTCATTCTGATGGGTTTGGAGTCTTCCGACAGGACGATGCACCACCACACACATGGTTAGAGGAATGAGTTTGGGTTTTGCCATTCCCACCCTATCTCAGAATTGTGGACTTTTGCAAGAAGTATGGTGTTCACTGCATACACAATATTTCCGCAAGCTTGTGGAGTCAATGTCTGGTGTAGCAGTTTGTCTGGCACTTCAGAGTATATATCATGTATAACACTGATGGCGATTTCCATAATGTGCAATCAGCTGCTAAATTTTAGTTTATTTGCCTTCCATGTTTCCGCAGTCGGCTCCCATGTATCAGTATCTGGAGAGACGGATGTTTAAGGAAGCTTATCAGATTGCTTGTCTGGGAGTGACCGACAGCGACTGGAGGGATCTGGCTACAGAAGCGCTGGAAGGACTGGACTTTGACACAGCCAAAAAGGTTTTTCAATAAATACACACACACACACACACACACACACACACACACACACA